>CM027573.2:9331479-9744109 GCA_015852605.2 Populus deltoides | reverse complement strand
AACTTGTGTATCTATATGTACTACTAATTGTTACATCAAATACATGAAGAAATTATAAATGTTAATGCTTATTTAATTGCTAGGCCGTTAGTTACCATTATTATTATTATTAAGTATTTGTTTTCTCTTAAATGTTTTGTATCTTTGCTGCAGGGACGTCACACCAACGAGAAGTCTAGGATACCCGATACACGGGAACCTACTTTTGCAAGGAATTAAGTAGATGCATTCTAACTCACAATGTATTTTGTAGGGATCAATGTACTGAATGTATAACTTTTATTATATCCTTTTTGTTTATAATTTGTGATGGCTATTAGTAGTATAAGAATGCAAACTCATGTCCATGTATATATATTTTTAATATGAACTTCAAATCATGCAACCTTAATATTATGTGTTTGTGTAAGATTCGCTTTTGAAAGAACTGTTGATTATATGGATTGTATTTTGATGATGTGAGGATTCAAGTTCTTTGATTACCGGCACCATGTGTATTAAATATACATATATAAAAAAAAAATTTACTATTGTTTTGGGCTTAGAAAGCCGGGTCGTTACAGCTTGAGATAACCATGCTTGTTAAAAAAAAAAAAACTTGCATTCGTATGTGAATGAGACTTGTTTAGGATCAACATTACATTTTTTTGATTCATTATTGTGTTGAACATTGCATGCTTTAATTTGGGATAGATAATATCTTATAAAGCAAGATATAGCATACTTTTTTCTTAAGATTATTGAAGTACATTTTTCCTTGTAAAAGTTGTGTGAGTTGTGTGACTATGCATGAAAGATGAGTGTGATGCTTTACTTGTGATCATCCCTTTTGATCTAGTCCTAAACAAGGTTTAAGTAAATAGAGTAATCATTATTACACAAATGTGTACAAAGTTCTATCTACTCCAATGTTTTGAGTCACTCAGTAACTAGGGGTATTCATCACAAATGTTTATCTTTACGTCAAACGGCAGCTTGAAATATGAGTATGCAAAGCACTTTAAGTTTGTGACTTTGTGAGTAACCGGGTGCATTCATCACAAATGTTTGTATTCGCATCAAAAAGGAAGTGACCACTTAAAGAAAAAGAATAAATAGTATAAAAAAAAAAGAAGAAAAAAAATATATATATAGATACTTCTCTAGTTTGCTACCTTGTTTGTAGTAGTGAGAAGGGAAGATTACAAGTTGAGTTTTCACGTGAATCAATTATGTTGGTTGCATGATAAATACGATTGAATTTTGTATGGATGTTTGATTTAGAGAATGTGAGTATGCTTATTTTTCTTTATTTGCTATTGTGTACACTAAGTTAAAGACACCAATGTTTGCATGATAGGTCCTTTAAGTGTGATGAGTCGAGCCTAATTATGTTATTATTATTCTTTTTATTTCAAAGGTTTTATGTTTTGTTTTGCTTGAGGACTAGCAAAATCTAAGTTGGGGGTGTGATTGTGCATCAAAAGTATCATTAAGTCTCTTATTTTACATATGTATTTATTGTTTTTATTTGGGTTTTTTTTATAATAATTGATATGCTTTTTTAGTAATGAAGTTTCTTTTAATGTTTCGATAGGTTTTTGGAGCTTAAATGAATTATTTCAGAAAATTCAACGTCGGAATTCGGAACAAAGAATTGAAGAGAAATTTAATTAAAGATTGAAGAAAATCTTGGTTCAAATAAGTGCTTCAAATTTGCCCCAAAAATCAATTATATTCCAATTCTAGAAAAGAATATCATATGATCCATTTCAAGCCCAAACTTGTCTTATGTTGTGTGCAAACTTCAAACATCAAACACTTAAGGTTTTAATGTCAATCTTAGCCCAAATAATAGGTACATTTGTATCCTTATTTGATGCTTAAATTCAGCCCCAAATCAGCCTCAAATCAGCCTCCAAATCAGCCCAAGCACAATCCATGATCTTACATGTCCACACAACAAATAACATTTGATTTATTTTGGATAATTCATTGATCCAAGAGGGCAAGCTCATAGATGGAAAGCTGGAGGGGACATTGTCACATTATTTTGGGTCAAAAAGAAAAAAGAGATAGCTCACAAAGGAGGAAGAAAAACGTGCACCAAAGTGTTCTCCAAGCTGGCCTGATTTGATTTTCTAGAATACATTTTGGTGTTTTGCCCATAACTTTTGACTCAGATGTCCAAATGAGCTGTTCTTTAATGATCGGAAAAGCTAACAGAATGGCCTATAAATATGTCTCTAATAGCCATCTTCAGAGGAGGCTTCTAAGAGGGTCTAATTGCTGTCCAAAGTTAGAGTCAGATTTGTGTCCGAATTTTTACTGAAATTGTGTTGTGTTCTTCTTTATAGATTTCGGTTCTTTAGCTTGTAAAACTCATTATTTCAGTTTGATTCAAGTTATTTCATGTTTATTAAAGTGTTATTATATATAATCATGGTTGGCTAATCTCCTTCTTGGATCCAAATCAAGGATGATGGTGGTTGAGGTGAGTTCTTTAAGATATGAATGAATCTTAATGTCTATCTTTTCATTTTCTTCATGAATGTTTTATTATTGCAAATAAATTTTAGAAATCATTTAGGTAATGTTATAATCTTGAATTTTTATGCACAAAACTTAGTTTTGGTATAGAGATTGCTTGATTCAATGTCTTACTTAATGTGAAAATATTTGTTCATTCTTAAGCAATAATCAATCTTCATCTTTTTAAACTTCATTGTAATATCTTCCGATCTAATATCACCATCATTGATATTAGGTTGAGTTATCTTATATATGTTGAAGGAATCATCAATACATCACCATTAAAATTGATTTGGACCAAGACTTACTTTTTCTTGTCATTTAAAATCTATTTACACTTTTTCATCTTTGAAAACAAATCCATCAATCATTTTCAACCAAGTTATTGTTAATTTAATTTCTCTTGAGTTTTTTTTTGTTACCTAGCTTAATTTCCAGATCTAGCTCTCTGTGGATATGACCTCGATCTTACCAAGTTAATTGCTACATCGTACACTCGTGCACTTGCGAGTTAAAACAAGCCGATCATAAAAAGCGGTCAAGCATCAACCGAAAAACAGAGTAATATATATATATATATATATATATATATATATATATATATATATATATATATTCATGGTTTTCGTATTAAAATCTACTGAAATTTCGACGGAGTCCCCCTATATTGGAAGGTCCCAAGTTATCGACATGTAACTTGTTTACACTTCTAATAACTCGCATCTCATAACTTAATCCCGACCCAATCATCCTGGGTTTCAATTCCACAAATATTCTCACACCTATCAACCACAATGTTTATGATATACATTAAATAACCAAATATCATTATGGATGGATAAAAAATATATATAAATACATAGACATGAAATATGATTATATGAACTATAAAGTTAAGTTCATTCAATCAAATTTAAACATTAATTATACAAATTAAGTTATACAAATATTTTTACGTTTACAAAATACAAGGGTATACTCCCTAGAACCTAAATTACAAGAAGGGAACATAAGTTAGGATCTACTCCTGTCATGCATGCGATGATTCTGAAACAAAATACATATTATTGAAAGGTGAATATCACATAAATATAACAACACAAATATCTAATAATTTCAACAGGGTAACATGCATTCATATTTCGTTCACTTCTCCCTTATGGTTTTCATTAGAATCTCTTCCTTATTCAACTATTAATAATTGTTCCCTCTTCCACTATTAACCTCCATTCCAGACTTTATAAGATCAAACATGATTATTTTTGTTCAACACATTACCGATACCAATTTCACTAGTATCATCATCATCACCCCGTAAGAGTCGATGCAGGGTGATCCCCTTACCCGGGATCCTAACATACACTAAATGTATGCTAGCCAATACATGGTGATCGTATAAACTACAAATAAAGAAATAGATAATAACAGAAAAGGAGTTGAAGAGAGCTTTGAGATGTGATATTGATATAAGGATTAAACAAGGATAAGATAATTGTCAAGGTTAGAGGATCCACTAATGGTATTTTAAACAAGTATAGTATAAACTCTTTTTGTTACTCAACTGAAAACCACACATAAAGGAGGTTCTAATCGGATTATAAATTGTTAACATGATTACATTAGTTATCTTATTCGAATAATGCTAATACATGTAAATGTTGTCAGGTATTCATGATTATAACTTATATTAACAACAAATTAAGTTCCTTTCATAGCATAGGTGTCAGTTATACCATACAGTTGGGCTATGAAAGTGTCAAGTGTTTGTTGTACCAAGTGTTATACAACAAAAATCTAGATTAACCATTTAACAAGCAAAGTATTAAAACTAAACAAGATAACAAATACAAAACATGTTAGTATCAAACATTAAGGTCCATGTTGAGTTTATACTATACTTATTCTTACGCCATTAGTGTAACCTTTTCACCTTGACATAATAAACTTAGCTAAACATAATGAAGAAGAGAAACATAAATAAACAAGATAAGAACATAAATAAGATATAAGTTAACTAAGTAAAGGAAATGAAATGAAAAGCATAAACAAGAGATTAATATAAACAAAACTTAAGAATTACAAAAATATAAAGAGAGAGCAAGAACATGATCTTGATCTGAAAACCAAGATGCCTAAATGCATGGCGAATGCCTCTTTTTATAGGCCAAAATTTGAAACTATTGATTTGATGACTAATTATTGAGTGGGTGGCCACATCTTGACTTGGTGACAATCCTTATCTTCTTGTCTGAACAAAATGCCATTGCTAACGTCAGAATTTGAATAGATTGCCCTCATGAAAGTTCTAGGAAATTGTCTCAGCTTTCCAACAAAAAATAATCGGTGTATTTAGACTTCAAGAACTCAAGATATGGGCTAAACACTGAACATTGTCTGAGCTGCAAGACAGATTCTAACTTCTCTGTTGTTGCTAAGATTTGGACTTCTAAACAGCAGAATTGAGTCTTGGACTCCTCATGAATGTTTTAGGCCTATGTCTTAGCTTTCTAGCCATATAAACCAAATTGAAATCCAGATCTACAACTCCAGATATGACCCAAATGACTTAATAGTGTTCCAGTTTGGACTGAACCAGGATCTCTTTTCTAAGCTTAACCCTCTCTTTATCTTCTCAATTTCAATAGTTGAACTCATCAATCAATCCTTTGATTTATGTGATAGGCCTGTATTTAAAATGAGCATTTACTATAAATTAAAGCTATCTTATATTATCAGACTTGTTATTATAAAACATGCTTAAGTTAGGAAATTTAATGATACTTTAAGTGCAATATGATGATATAAAGCCTTAATGAGAATGCACTTTTAAGTACTAATCAACCACTTCCTGGAGCCAAAACTCATACTTATCCAGCTTTGCATGTAATTGATTCTCCCTTAAAGTCTGTAGCACAACCCTTGGATGTTGTTCATGCTCCAAGTGAGAGTTTGAATACACCAAGATATCGTCAATAAATACAACCACGTATTGGTCCAGGTAAGGCCGAAACACCCGATTCATCAAGTCCATAAACATGGCCGGAGCATTGGTTAACCCGAAAGACATCATTAAAAACTCGTAATGCCCATAACGGGTTCGAAATGCAGTCTTTTGTATATCTTGTTCCTTGATTCTCAACTAGTGGTATCCAGATCTCATATCTATCTTAGAGAACACCCTAGCACCCTTCAACTGATCAAACAAGTCATCTATTCGTGGGAGTGGGTACCTGTTCTTCACCGTCACTTTATTCAATTAACGATAATCAATGCACAAACAAAGGGTGCCATCCTTCTTCTTTACAAACAATACCGGAGCTCCCCGAGGCGAGTTACTAGGCCGAATGAAGCCTTTATCTAATAATTCCTGAAGCTGAACCTTCAGTTCCGCCAATTCCATAGGTGCCATCCTATAAGGAGACTGGGCTATAGGAGAAACTCCTGGAATAGTTTCTATGGAAACTTCAATTTCTCTAACTGGAAGTAATCCAGGCAACTCTTTTGGAAATACATCTCGAAACTCTCTCACAACAGGAATACTAGCCAAATCTATGCTACCCTTTTCCAGCTCTCTTACATGGGCTAACCAAGCAGAACAAAGCCACTAAGACTGAGATTACACAACTTGGAATTACTTTTCTTTCCCCTTTAAACACTAGTCTTTTATCACCTATTCCTTGGATTGTCACCGTCTTGGTGAAACAATCCATTTGTGCCTTATGTTTACTTAGCCAATCCATGCTCAGAATCACATCAAAATCATATAGCTCTAACGGTATAAGATCTACCCTTAACTCTAACCCTCCAATATATAGTTTTACCCCTTTATAAATATCATCAATATGTATATTCTCTCCTAGAGGTGTACTAACACATGCAAGTTATTCACAATTCTATAAGATACAAAGGAATGACCAACTCCAGGATCATTTAAAGCATAAACGTGCATTGTATCTAACTATAAAGTACCTGCCACCACATCAGGAATAGCTACCACATCCTCGTAGTTCATGTGATATACTCGACCATGAGTCCTTCCCTCCTAATTTTTGGGCCTCCCACGAGTAGCACCCGTCCCTGACTGGGTAGGCCTGATAGGATGATCAACTATCACCAATTGTTGCTGGCTCTGAACCTCAATCCTCTAACCATGGGCTCCCTAGGTAGTTCTACGAGGACAATCCTTGTTACTGTGACTCGTGTCCCCATAATAGTAACAGCCTCTGCCTATATGCAGGTATTCTTTCCATCGATGCCCCTCACCTCTACAAATATAACATCTCCCCGGCATCGCAGAGCAATCTCCAGGGTGTCGCTGCCCACACCTCTGACAAAATGGATATACTGGTCCCTTTTGCTCTATAGACCCTCCAGCAGTTTTGACTCCCTGTCTAGATTGTCCTCCCCAAGCTCCTCTTCCACTAACCCGTTTAGATCCTCCTGAGCTCCCTCCCAGGGTGAAACTCCCGCCTCTTCTCTAGAAATGTCCTAATGATTGCCCGCTCTTCCCTTTCTTTGAGAGAGGAGGTCTCCAAGCCAAAAACTTCAAATCTCTCCTCTTAGCTCCAATTACCTGACTCTGCTTAACCACTGGCTTCGGGGTATCCCTCATTACCCTCTCCATACCCTGAGCAGCCCATACCAATTCCCGCACAAATTGAAACTACATGGCTATCAATATCATCTTCAATTCTCACCTCAGTCTATCACGGAACCTCTCCACCCTATGGCGCTCTGTGGGAAGGTAAGTGGAGGCAAAAGCTGTTAAGTCCTGAAATCTCCTCCATACTCTAGAACTGTCAAATCTCCCTGCCTCAAATCCAAAAACTCATGTTCTTTCTCCCTCCTATGCTCCCAAGAATAGTACCTCTCCTCAAACTCTTCACGAAAGTCCCTCCATCTCAATACCTCCTCTGATCTCCTCTCTCTAATGGTCTCCCACCAAGAGTGGGCACTATCAACCAATAGCTAAGTCATATAATCCACCAATAGCTCCTCTGGCACCTACATGTGATTTATAACTCTTTCCACTTTCCTCAGCCAATGCCTAGCAACCTTAGCATCCTCTTCGCCACAGTAAGTCATACAACCCATCTCTCTCATACCCTTCACCCATTGTACTATGGTGACTACTCCCTCTGATCTAAGAGTTGTACTGGAGGCTCCCGCTACCATTCCTGCTGCTACAGTTATCACTATATGTTCCATAAAAGCAGGATCTGAAAATGAGTTTGATCCAGCTACCGGTTCCACTAGTGGGGGTATATTATCTCCCCCCTCGCGTCTGTCTGCTACCTCGGGCATGGACGTATCTGCTTGACGGGACAACGAATCATCTTGAAGTCTCACTAACTCGCCAATTTCAGAGTACACTGATGTTGCAGGTATATGAGAGGAGGTGTCTGGGGATCCCAGTTTGGATCACTTTCATTTTGAAAACTCTGGTCACTTCCCTAAACTGGGGATAGATCAGTCCTGACTCTTTGCCTTGTTCTCACCATCCTGAAACACATTTCAAAATCATATAATCATTCCTGTCCCCGGAATAGCAACCGGAGCTCTGATACCAAACTGTAACATCCCCCATTCTGGGATAAAAACAACAATCTCATGTCAACAGAAAAACAGAGTAATACACACACACACACATACACATTCATGGTTTTTGTATTAAAATCTACCGAAATTTCAACGGAGTCCCCTTATACCGAAAGGTCCCAAGTTATCGATATATAACCTGTTTACACTTCTAATAACTCGCATCTCATAACTTAATCCCGACCCAATCATCCTGGGTTTCAATTCCACAAATATTATCACACCTATCAATCACAATATTTATGATATACATTATATAACCAAATATCATTATGGATGGATAAAAAAAATATAAATACATAGACATGAAATATGGTTATATGAACTACAGAGTTAAGTTCATTCAATCAAGTTTAAACATTAATTATACAAATTAAGTTATACAAACATTTTCATGTTTATAAAATACAAGGATATACTCCATAAAACCTAAATTACAAGAAGGGAACTTAAGCTAAGATCTACTCCTGTCGTGCATGCGATGATTCTGAAACAAAATGCATATTATTGAAAGGTGAATATCACATAAATATAACAACATGAATATCTAACAATTTCAACAGGGTAACATGCATTCATATTTCGTTCACTTCTCCCTTATGGTTTTCATTAGAATCTCTTCCTTATTCAACTATTAATAATCGTTCCCTCTTCCACTAATAACCTCCATTCCAGACTTTATAAGATCAAACATGATTATTTTTGTTTAACACATTACCGATACCACTTTCACTAGTATCATCATCATCACCCCGTAGGAGTCAATGCAAGGTGATCCCCTTACTCGGGATCCTAACATACACTAAATGTATTCTAGTCAATACATGGTGATCCCCTTATCCGGAATCCTAACATACACTAAATATATGCTAGCTAATACATGGCGATCCCCTACCCAGGATCCTAACATACACTAAATGTATGTTAGTCCAAACGTGGCGATCCCCTACCCAAGATCCTAACATACACTAAATGTATATTAGTCCAAACGTGGCGATCCCCTACCCGGGATCCTAACATACACTAAATGTATGCTAATTTACGCCTCAAATCACACTTCTCATATTTTCTTTGTCAGTGATAATTTCATCACTTGGCAATTCACACAATAACCTTTCCCCTTGAATACATATACATTCAGTAATTCACATTTCACATCGGTAATATATATTAAATCATGGAATTTAACTAGAAGGTATAGGTGTGATTCACCTACCTCCAACAGAAGCTCTACTCGTGCTCCCCTGCCGCTGCTGTTGCACCACGCATGTGGTCCCTCCTGCAAATCACAGGTTCATCTCATAAATTTTCTTCACTCAAGGATATGTTTTATAATAACCATATCAACAACCAGCAAGTCTTTCTTTCAGTCATTTCTTAATATTTTATATTTTTATCATTTCACCCATTAATATTGTTGTTCTTTGTCCAACCACAGTTATTTATCATTCCTTTCTTTATATTTGAATTGTTTCTATTTAAATCCTGAACAGTCATTATCTAGATATTGAACTGTTACTATTCGACATCTCCTCAGATTTGTAACTATATCTAGAGTTATAGAACTCCTATTCAAGCGAGATTAGTCTCGTTGGAAATCTAAGACATAAAGCTACAAGTTTTCTGAAGAAAGAAAAACCCAGTTCTGCCTCTAAGACAGTCAAAATTGCTCATCAACAAACATTTGGACTGTTACTGTCCAACTATTACTGTCTCGTTTTTGAACTGTTACTATCTGACCTCTCTTCAGATTTTTAACTATATCTAGAGTTATAGAACTCCTATTTAAGCGAGATTGGTCTCGTTATAAAGCTAAGACATGAGGCTACAAGTTCTCTAAAGGAAGGAGAACCTAGTTCTGCCTCTAAGAAAGTCAAAATTGCTCATCAACAAACATTTGAACTGTTACTTTCCAACTGTTACTATCTCATTTTTGAACTGTTACTGTCTGACCTCTCCTCAGATTTTTAACCATATCTGGAATTATAGAACTTTGATTCAAGCGAGATTGGTCTCGTCAGAAAGCTAAAACATGAGGTTACAAGTTCTCTAAAGAAAGGAGAACCCAGTTATGCCTCTAAGACAGTCAAAATTACTCATCAACAAACATTTGGACTGTTACTGTCCAACCCATTCTTGTCTCATTTTTGAATCATTCTTGCCGACCTCTCCTCAGATTTTTAACTATATTTAGAGTTATAGAACTTCGATTCAAGCGATATTGGTCTCATTGGAAAGCTAAGACATGAGGCTACAAGTTCTCTGAAGTAAGGAGAACCCATTTCTACCTCTAAGAAAGTCAAAATTGCTCATCAACAAACAGTTGGACTGTTACTGTCTCGTTTTTGAACTGTTATTGTTTGACCTCTCCTTAGATTTTTAACTATATCTGGTGATGCGAACCCTAGCGGAATTTAATGGTATTCGCGACCCCAAGATCAATCTAACCCAAGTTTGTTGAGATTGGAATGAGCTTATCACAATGGAAGACTTGCTCCAAGGCAACAAGACTATAAACCTACTCGATCACAACGCCTACACCTGGAGACGAGCAAAAGAAGTATAAATTCACAACAAAGAATGGTCAATTCTTTGAAGAGTTGAAAGTTCAATCAAGAACCAAGATTGAGCAACCAAAAGTCAGCTACAATACTGAAAATATTATAAAAAGTCTGCCCTAAAAATATTCCTAAAGAGTATTTAAACTCTAAGCCAAAACCCTAGTTTTCCTAATGGATCTCACATAAACCCAATTTAAATAATAATCAACCCAAGCTAAAACTAGCCCAAACAAATTAAAATAAACAAAATAAACAAGTCTAAAACCCAAACAAGTTGTCTCCTCTCAAAATAAATAAAGTTTGATAGCCTAACTAATTAAATAAGACAAGTTCGTTGTTTCCGTATTCTGTATGGCAGCAGTAAGGCCCAACTTAAAATGGATGGTTCTCTCTCGTCTTAATTAATTAGAAGGCGTGTCATCTACCGTTGTAAAGGTATGGAAGTCTAGTTTCCAGCCCAACTAGAATCACATCAAAATTTGACCTGTAGCTCCAGTTATGACCAAAAGAGTAATGAAAGGTCAAACTGTCCGAATCTAGTCTTCTTCTCCTAATCCTTGTGTAATGGTCTTGGTTCCACCAACAAACCCCTCTTGAATATGACTCAGATTAATCAAGGCTTGCTCTTTATTATTACAAATCCTTTTGAAGTCCACCTTAGCCCATGTATCTTTAAGAAGTCCATTGAAAGCTTCTTTGAACTTCTTAGCCCTAAGTCTAGTAACTGAACCAACTGGAACCTCCAATGGATCCTCTGATGGTTGGATCACATCATCTGGAGTTATAAAACTCTGATTCAATTAAGATTGGTCTCCTTGGAAAGCTAAGACATGAGGCTACAAGTTCTCTAAAGGAAGGAAAACCTAGTTCTGCCTCGAAGACAGTCAAAATTGTTCATCAACAAACATTTGGACTGTTACTGTCTCGTTTTTGAACTGTTACTGTCTGACCTCTCCTCAGATTTTTAACTATATTTAGGGTTATAGAACTCAAATCTATAATTTAACATCCAGGCATCAATTCATAATCGACTTTAAAACGGCTCATAAGACCATGTTTAGAATACCTTACCCGATACGAATCAAGGTTTCGATTCTTCCTTCTCTTTCTAATTACAGCCGGCCCTCCCCTCTTCTCTTCTTGTTCAATTTTTCTTGTCAATCCCTTACCCACCAGTGTTTATTCTACATATAGCCCTTAATCTTAGATGGGTTCTTGAAATTTTGGTGTTTCTCTCTTGAACTATAAAAATGGATACAAAAACTCCCTCTTTTCTTTCTTCACGATAGCTATAGATTTGTTTTTTGTGAGAAAATGAGTATTTATGCTCTATAATTATTCGTATTTGTATTTAGGCCCCATTTTCTTTAAGTGTATTCATTTTGCCCCCACTTCTTGTTAGTTTAGTTTATTTTCTTTAATTTAATCCAGCCTTAATTTTCTTAGGATTTACACAAAACCTTTCTCTATCCTCTCTTTTGTTGACAAACCTTTCTCTATCCTCTTTTTTGTTGACAACTTTATCTCTCATATCTCAAAATCTAAGAGCTGAAATGTAAAGAAAATGAATTTTTCTAACAAAAAAAACTAAAACTACAAGGGCTGAATATGAAAAAAAAATATTAAAAAAAAAGTGTATTTTTATGTGCCCTATGAATAATAATAATTCTACTCTAGATTCAACAATGTAATCCGTAAGGCTCCTAAGTGTATAAAGTGAATGTCTATTTTTTTATTTGTTTTATAATATCAATTTTTCTTCATTTTTATGGAAAATTATACATTCTCAAGTGATTTAACAATCTAGGTCATATTGGTAGTTAATTGATTTCTAAAGGTCTTTTTTTATGGTTTTTTTACTCTTCTTCTTCTTCTTCTTCTTCTTCTTTAACTCTAAATTGTTTAATATATCATTTCTTCATATATTATTAAATATCGGTCTGAATAATCCTAATAAGTTAGCCTAATAGTTAAGGAGTTTTGCTCCATTCCTTAATATTCTTGGATTCAAACCTTAGGCCTAGGGAAACTTATTAAATTCATCTACATACACATTTTCAATGTGAAAGAGGAACTTAGTTAAAGTTAAAAACTAATAATTTAAAAACTGATCCCAAAATACCATTATCAATAAACCTATATATGCAATTATTACTAACCCAATCCATCGTATTTTTAAAACCTTTATATCATTTTTCTTCTTCTTTTCAATAACCATAACTATATATATATATATATATAGAGAGAGGTAATTTTTTTTGGAAAACCTTTAATTTTAAATGATTGAACAATATGAAACTCAAAATTATATGTACTAGAAAATTCAAGTTCTATGAAAGATGAAAGTCTGAATACTGTATGATTGTACAAAAGTAATAAATTCATGTTTGTTTAGCTAATCATAAAGAAAATTGATTAAAATAGGCATTTGAGTATTATTGTAAAGGACATTTTAGTGAGTTATTGGTAAAAAAAGGTCAAAAGAGATAAAAGAGTCGCCACTTAGTTTTTAAGGTAACTACACTTAAAACTAGTCTAAGAAGCTAGTTATATAGAAGAGAAGATAAAAACTACTTTAAAGCATCCTACCTATGTTAAGTTGCTTCGTATTTGATTTTAAGGATTATGTCATTAGTTGTACTCTTTAGCACTTAAATTGTTGTGTGTTTGTCTTATTATGGTAAAAACAAAATAAAGATAAATATTGTCCTTGAAAAAATGGTGGCCTTAAGAATCAATAGTGCAAATAGAGAAGTGAAGACATCCATCCAAAACATCATCATTAGTTCCCACCCTAAAAAATTTATTTATTATAATAGGTATATGATAATTTTGAAAACAGAAAAACATGTATAGAAACATATATAAATGAAATGGTGTGCTAAGCCAAACAAAATATAAACAAACAAAATCAACAAGAAAAAACAAATAAAGCTTGGGATATGTTTTGCTCAAGCCAAAGTAAATATTATAAAATTCCACATTTAAAATGAGTTTACCTAACAAACCACAAACCACATTGACATTTCAAATGAAGAATTTTTGACAAAGCATTTTTTTATATTTTTTTACTTAAAAATGAAAGAGAAAACAAACATCAAGTACGAAACATGAGTTCAAATTACAAACAAGTGTAACACAAACCAAACATTAACTTATTTCACAACATTCATAAGCAATGCAGTTAAATAAGGAAAAGTCATCATCATGACTGTCGCACCCTCGCTGCGGAGCGCGGCGTCGCGGCGATCCCTGATTGATTTTGGGGTCTTTTCTGTTTTATTGTGAATAAAAGGAGTCACCACCTAGTATTTTGGTCACTAGAAACCCTAACTGGTCTTTCAAAGATTCTAAGGTAAGGGACTGGTTGAGTAAAGGGAAGGTATTAGCACCTCTAGTACGCCCTACCTAAGGTAAGCTGCTTGGTGTTTGGTTTGCTTTATAATTATTATGGTGTTAGTGTTTTCTAATCCCATCAGTTTTCCTAGGTTTGATTCAAACTAAATTTATTAGGATAGAAATCCAAGGAGATTCCATGAGCTTCGAAAACTCATTTTTCCCGTAGTATTTCAAGAGTTTGCGACTCGTAAATCGCAAGGATGAGGGACAAAAATTTAGAAATTTAGGGTGCTTTAAAAACCTATTTTTTTTGTCTTGGTGTTTTATACTCTCACGGCTCGTAAACCGTGGAGTAAAAAATTGAAATGTCCTCGATTATAATCAAGGCTTCTTTCAAGGATGTGTGCGGACTTATTATCCCTAGAAAATTATTTTGGATATTTACCATTTAGAGTTTCTTTATCCAAATATTAACAGTGAATAATAACAAGTTATTCCCATTAAATATTTTGGATATTCATCCCTTTAGGATTTCTTTATCCAAACATTAACGGTGAATAATAGATGAATTTCCCCCAAAATAAGATTTTTTATTTTTTTGGGATATTGGCCAATACCCTTTGGAGTTTTACAAACATGTTGTAAAATCCAGAAATGCAAGAAAATAATTTTTTGTTGTGTTTAAGAAATCCATGCGAAAACACATTTTCAAAACTTCCAATATTTTATATATATATATATATATATATATATATATATATATATATATATAAACGTTCAAAACATGTGAGGGTAATGGCTGTATGCAACACACAAGAAAACTTTTAATTTTTTTTTATCGAAATACAAGCATCACAATTAAACACAAAAGAAAAATCGCAATAAAAGCTAAACAGCCGTCATATATATTCTAAGATTTATAATAAGCTTAAAGCAATAAATAAAAAATCAAAGCCAACTCAATGCGCAGACAGTAAGAACAAAATAAAACTGGGAGCAATCACTAAAAAAAAACAAAGGCTGGCTGATTTCTTCTCTAGCGAGTGTAAGGAAAACAAAAGAAAAGTTTCTAAATGTAAAAGTTCCTAAACATGAAAGACAAACCCTTTTTACATGGACAGCAACTGAACTCAAAAATCATGAAGGAAATAATAGGCAAGCGTTGGTTTTTCTAAACAGAAACCAATTATTCAAAGGGAAGAAACTACTTTACAACCGAATGCCTAGTATAAAAATAACAAAGGAGGAGAGATTGGGGCTTATACTTGCAGCTCCTGCTTATAGAAAATAAAAACCAAAGACCGAAAGACAGCTCACGTATGCCTCCTTAGCTACTGGAAAATGACGAACGAAAATAGAGATGTTGAAACGGACGAAATATTTCAGCTATATACTGGTAAATAACTGGTTTCCCCGTCGCCTGCCTCTGTTGCGTTTTCCTTCAAAACTGCTGTGTTTTTATCTTTTTTCTCTCCGTTTTTCTCTTATTTTTCTGCTTTTTTTTCTGCGTTTTTCCACCTTTTTCCTGCTCATTCCCCCCCTTTTAGGTCATTAGAAGGGCTTATATATAGTCTAAATATGTATCTATTTAGGAAGGATTCAATGCATTAATCCTAGGACGTAAATCCCTACTGATTTGCAATAAAAAAAAACACAAAAGAAAATTGCAATATTCTGATTTTGTGATGGTGCTTTACGTCTGATTTCTTTCCAGTTTTAGAGGATGGTGTGGCTCTTTTCTTTCCTTCCATAGGGCCAGCTGCTCCCTTTGAAATGAGGCAACAAAAACATGGTCTTCAGCTCCAACAATCAGGCATGATGAGAAAGGAAAACAACAAAGAAAAAAGGAAAGAAATCAGATGGAGGGTGCAGCTGCAAAGTCTTATTTTCCTTATTCGGTGTGGTAAAAATCCTGTCATTTATGATGATCTAACCCCCCTTTCCAGCTTTCAATATCCTTCTTCAATTCAATCCCTCATTTTAACACTTTTCGATTCAGTCCTTGGTCCAAAAAAAATCCTTCGAATCAGTCTCGCGAACTTGGGCTATATCCTTCCCGCGACACAATTTTGTGCCTTTACGTTAGATATTCAAATGGGAATATCTTGAGCTTCTGGTATCTAAATCAAGTGATTCAAAAGCCCAAATTCATCTACACGTCTAGGACTACAACTTTGATGAAGGAGTCGAAGTGAGATAAAATCTTTTTACATAACAAAATCTAGCAGTAATTTGGTTGGTCAAAAGGGATCTCAAAGTCTAACTCAAAAACTGACGAATGCCGAGAATCCTGATATGACTGAGAGTATGAACTAAGAACAAAAATCACAAAAATTAGGCCAAAATAGAGTTTTTTTAGTGCAGACTCGGGTCAATATCCTTCTCGCGGCAGAATTCTCTACCTTCATGTTAGATATTCAAACGGGAACATCTTGAGCCTCTGATATCGAAATCAAGTGATTCAAAAGCTCAAATTCATTTACGCGTCTAGGACTACAACTTTGATGAAGGAGTCGAAGTGAGATAAAATCTTTTTACAGAACAGAATCTAGCAGTAATTTGGTTGGTCAAAAGGGATCTCCAAGTCTAACTCAAAAACTGACGAATGCAGAGAATCCTGATATGACTGAGAGTATGAACTAAGAACAAAAATCACAAAAACTAGGCCAAAAATATAGTTTTTTTAGTGCAGACTCGGGTCAATATCCTTCTCGCGGCAGAATTCTTTACCTTCATGTTAGATATTCAAACAGGAATATCTTGAGCTTTTGATATCGAAATCAAGCGATTCAAAAGCCCAAAATCATCAACGCATCTAGGAATACAACTTTGATGAAGGAGTCAAAGTGAGATAAAATCATTTTAGAGAACAGAATCTGGCAGTAATCTAGTTGATCAGAAAGGTTCTTGATCTGACAATGCTAAGCATCCAAATCTGACTGAGAATCTGCCCTAAGAACAATGATCCCTAGGACCTAATAAAGGTGTAGGTCAATTTTTCAACATGTCATGAGTGACATAATATAGCTAAGATGGTCAGATATCGCACGAAACCAAGTCAGAATCAGAGCCTAAATTAGAACAAAAAAAATTACGACAACAGCAAAACCATTTTTTAGCGCAAATTCTGAGGGATTTATCCAACCTTAAAAATAAGACAACGAAGGAACGAATTTAGCATTACGAAGACCTCTAGTCAATCTAAGAAACCTGATGATTTTGGCAGCAAATGGGAAGGATAAAAAGAGCAGAAAACAGCTCAAACAGGGTTTCAAAAAAATATTTCTTTTTCTGCTTTTGTCGATCTTCCAGCAAACATGAGTTAAACTCCTACACTCAGTTCAAAAGAGGTATACAATGTCTCCATCACGTGGGGTCCAAAAATGAGTAACAACAATGACTTTACACCAAGACTAAACCATTATGTCTTTAATAAAACATTCATATCAATCACAATTCATGTCCTCTAATCCCATCATGAAATATTGATCATTGCCCTTATGTCTCCTAAATATTTTCTCATAAAGCCATCATACCCTAGTGGGTGCCATGCAATGGTGTGGACCCCAACACTTGAATCAACAAATAAACAGGTGATAAAATTATAAAAAATAATCAAATTTTCACACTATTGTGCTTATTGAAATAGTGACTACATGTGGAAAGCATAACTTGACCTTCTCATTCTCTTTTACCCATCAATAATAGTGGTTTTTAAACACTAATTGACAATGGAGATAATGATCTTTTTATTTTTGTCTTCGTTATTTTTTTTTTATGTTTTAAGCATTTTTTGTTGCTTTTTATTATTTCTTTTTTTCCATTTTTTATGTTGTTTGTGTTGATGTTGTCTTTGGTTTTCATGATAGTAAATGGGTTGTCATGGTTGGTTGATTTGGCTAAGTTTAGGGGATTATTTTTGAACTTTGTTTCACAAAAAAGAGGTTTTGCAAGTGGTGGTGTGCCAATGGTAAGGTTGTTTTAGGGCTAGTATTATTGTTGTTGTCGTAGTTACAAGAGAGATTGTCCTTTACTGATTTGGTAGAGAGAAGGTTTGGTTGGTGTGGGGGTGTGTTATTGCGATATTGTTTTTGAATTAAGTATTATAGGGTTTGTCACACTTGGACATCACGGTGATCGATTAAAAATTTTCATGGAAAAAAAACAGATATCTGACACCTTGTTCTTTTAGGGAAAATGAGCCGTCATCTAGTATTATGGTCACTAGAAACCCTAACTGGTCAACATAGATTCTATGGTACAAGACTGGTTACGCGAAATGGAAGATGATATAACCCCTTAAGCGTCCTACCTGAGGCAGGCTGCATTGCTGGTTTTGTCTAAAATTGATAAGAATTTGTTCTCTCCCTTTTTTTTTATATCTTCCTATCATGTTCCTGACTTTGATGTCAGTGAACAGTTCCTACGAATGTTTCCAACTCTGGTGTTGGTAAATATTGCACAAACCCAAAAATATACGATATTCCTGACTCTGACGCTAGTGAATAATTTCGCAAAATTTTGAATTTTAAATGAAGAAGAAACAATTTTTCTATACCATTTGTTTTGTTTACCCCTTTTTTATTATTTGCTCTTTTCAGACAAAAATAATAGAATGCATTTAACAGTAATGGTCCATAGATTGAGCTTATAGCAAATAAAAACAAAACACAAAGAAAAAAAACAAAGCGTGAAGGGCCCACAAATAAATCAACGAAGATCCCTAAATATTTTTCTAGAATTTTATGATATCTACAAGGGGCTTGTTTGGCTAGATATCAAAATAGAAGGGGAATAAAATACATGGACAAGGCATAAGGGTGTGTTTTGCCAAACACACCCTTAGCAAACAAGATTTAAGACGGCTGGGCCTAAGGCCTAGACCCAACCACTCTTTTTTTTTTATCGAGTTGGATCTAGCCCAGCCGTACAACTGGGTTGGATCCAGCCAGCACAACCTAGTCGCTGGCTTGGACCAGCGACCTGGCTGGGCAACATGCACACGCAACGGAGGGTTAATTAAATTTAAACTGCACAATGGCTATGTGATTAAAAATGGAAGGGGAGGGAAGGAAGATAACTTACCTAGCCTGTAAGAGCTGCTAGAGGCGAAGACTGAGAATGACATTGGCTTTGGACGACCCTTTCTTTGTTTTTGTCTTGTCTAGTCGCCTTTCTCACCGTTTTGGGTTACTCACACGTCAGCAACATTTTTTATATGTGCACAAATTAAAAATGCTTTTATGACTAAACAATAATAACAAAAAAAAAAACCCTTATGAAATTACAACCAAGCCCTTCAAGCCAATGCTAAAAAATTTGAATGACAAAGGTAATGAAGTAATTCAATTGTTCATAAAATTATATATAAAAAACAAAAATGCCCTTATGACTAAATAAAAATAATAAAAAAAATAATTAGGAAATGACAATCAAGCCCCTGAAGTCAATGCTAACAATTTTTCATAGTAAGAGTACTTGTGTAATTTAATTATTCATGACAAAATTGAAATTATCATAAGTCTCCTAAACTAAAAGGTTCTGATTATTTGTTCTCTAAGAGTAATACAATAATTGTACTGTTATTAAAAAAAAGACGGTGTTGTCCCCAAACAAATTAAGAATAATAAATTGGCCACCTGTAAAGACCATCCTACTCTTTAAGTAAACTTTAAAAATTAAAAGATAAAAAAATAATTTTATTATAGCTCTAAATATATTTTACCGCGGATGTGTCACAATAAAAAAAACCCACAAGGTTTAGTATTTTACATAATTAGACACGGGAATACAAACCCAATAATTTCAATTCATTGCAATCTAATAAAAAGGTTGAAGCCTAAATTACAAAACAAGAAATAGACACTTGGCCCCGTTTGTTTGCTGGAAATTAGTTTTTTTTAGAAAGTGAATTCCGGGAAAGTATTTTCCGATGTTTATTAGTGTAATGAAAAATAAGTTGGAAAGCACTTTCCAGTATTTGGTTATGTCATGGAAAATGAGTTGGAAAATAACTTATTAATGTTTTATTTTTCTCAAGTTTATTAAAATAATAAGGAACAAATCTTACAAATTAAAAAATTGAATGAGAATGAAATTGAAAAAAATATAATTTCATAAATTATCTCAAATAAAATAAATAATAATCAAAATAATAGAGATCAAATCTAAAAAATTAAAAAAAAATGAAAGATGAAGAAATTAAAATAATAATATTAACATTTCATAAATTATTTCAAATAAAATAAGTAACAATTAAAAGAATAAAAATCAAATTTAATAAATAAAAATTTTTAATAAAAAATTAATAAAAAATAAATAACAATTATAAAAATAATAAAAATAAAAAACGTTGAACCGTGTACCCCAGCCGAAGCCTCTGTAATGGAATGTCAAGCCGTCAGCCTGATCTTAATGTATGAGGGGTTGCAGTCCACTTCCATCAAATGTTACAGGGCTTGCTATTTGCTACCATGAATCTTTTGGGACAACAACGTCTTGTCAATTTTAGTACTTCGTAAATAAATAGACGAACATTATACATATACTTTAGAGGTTTTTTCATATAGAAATGATGTAATTTTAACTATTGTTATTTTTTTTTTACTGTTATGGTATTATAGTGATGATGAAATTATAATTTTCATGTTTTTTTTTAAACAAGTTTTATATATATATTTTTTTCTTTGTATATGATATTTTTATTATTTTACACTTGATCTATTTATTATTATTTTTTATCTTTACTTTTTTAATATATATTTAGTTTTTTTCTTTCACTTTTCTTAAAATAAATATTTATTTTTTATGCTTTGAATATTTATCACTTTACACTTTAAATATATATTAATTTTTTGTTCTTATTTTTATTTTTTAAAATTTATTATGTAATTTTTTCTTTATATGTTTTTCTTGAAAAATTATTATACAAAAAATAAAAAAAATAGTGTTTCACTGTAACAATTACAACATTGTTCAATTCTTCTACTATGTTAAAATTTAGCTTGAGATCTTACACGTTTTTATTAATATATATGATATTTATTATATTTTATTATAAATAAGAATCGATTTTTTGATTCACGGTTATATTTTTTATTTGATGTTAAGAAATGCATTAATAACACCCCCATATTAATCTTTTGTGTTAGAAAAAAATATTTAACCTATAGCGAGATGAGTTTAATAAACACGGTAATATTTTATTTTTATATTTATTGGCATAGATGGCTAGACATGTATTTAATTAAATGCATACCTTTTGATTTATAATTAAAAAAATTTAAAAAATACATTTGAAAACTTGTATATATACATTTTTTAAAAATTTATCTAACTCTTAATAAAATGTGTGTCAAATAACTCATTATCATTGATTCTCATACATATTTTCTTATTTGAAGAAAGTTGGGTCCATTATAGCACCACCCCAAATGTTGAAGTAATGCAATTTTCGTAAATACACCAGATTATAATTAACAATAAAAATTAAAATAATCTCTTTAATCCTATTATTATATTGTCTTTTGAAAATAAAAATATTTTAAAATTATTTTATATATTAATTAAAACTATTATTTTTACTGGATGTTAGATTTTTATAACTCTAAGAACTTCTACTTCTACTTCGAATTCAATTATTTTTATGTATTCAATGTGACCCCAAATATTTTGATGGCATTAAGCCATCGGGTTTTTCTCTCTTCCTCGTGGGTTGTTTAGGTTATTACTTTGGCCAATCAATTTTATAGCCTTTTTTCGTTGAACACTATTATGTTTTTTTTTTAAAAAAATATATTTTTTAATTTATTTTTTTAGATTATTTTAATATATAGATATCAAAAATAAATTTTAAAAAATTAAAAGAAATATTATTTTAATATATTTTTAAATAAAAAACATTTTAAAAAATAATTATTATAACATAATCAATAATCAAACAAATTTTATCTGTTGTTATATTTTAAAAATATGTTTTAAAAAAATAATTTTTTTAAATTAATATTTTTAAGTATTTTTTAATTATTTTAATACGTTAATAACAAAAATAAATTTTAAAAATAAATAATATATTATTTTAATAATTTTTTTAAAAAAACAACGTTATCTCGAGGAAAAGAAAAGGCTGTGTATCGTTTACAATTTTGAAGTGTGATAACGACAAAAATACATGACAAAAAAGAAATAAAATAAAAATCTCCGGGGCAAGACATATAAACAACATTGAACTTACCAAGCAAAAAACACATAGCTAGCTAGCCTGCCCAGTGTCTCCCTGCCTTGTTGTTTTTACTCTCTCTCTCTCTCTCTCTCAGTCTCTCACACACACCTTTTCACGCATGTAACGCACGTTTCTCTCTCCATGGCCCTCAAAACCCCATACTTTTCTATATTGTAACCTCCGAAAGCAAGATTTCTTGTGGAGATTGCCCTTGACTTGGCAATGTACGGTGTGAGTGATGAAAAACTTTGTATTTTTGTTTGGTGAGCTGAAACCAACCTGATAATTTTAAAATTTTGACCCACACTGTTCATTTATGTGCTTGTTCGTTGTGTTTGGTTCAGAATTTTCTAGGGTTTTTCCAAAGTCTCTATCCTTATGTTAGTTCTAAAGATTACTTTACTGTTGACAGTGGTCCTTTTCTTGCATGTACATTTTGTGTTCTGGGTCATGTGCATTTTAGTATCTTTAGCCTTCTAAAAACATATATGTTGTTATGTGGATTTGAGTGATAGTGATGGTTTTTTGAATTTGTTTCTATAAGTTCAAAAGATGGTCTCGTTTCAAGGTTTATTAGAGTTTTGATTGGTTGTTTGGTTTTTGCTTTCTGGGTTTTGTTTTTGTTTTCTGAGGCTTGATTGTGAGTGGTAATTGGGGTCATTTTAATGCCTGACTGGGTTTGGGGTGGTATAGGCATAGGAGAATTGAAAGAGCTGCAGTTGGTGCTCTGAGGTAGTTGTGAGATATGGTATTGTAATTCATTTTTTAGTTTCCAAAGAGATGGTGTTAGGTCCTGATTCTATCAATGTGGCTGATTGGACTGTGGGAAAATCAAAGTTAAAGAAGAAGAAAGATGGTGAAGCTGAGGAAAGTGGATGTTGGATTAAGTTTAGGTTCATTGGGAGCTGCATTTCTTCAAGAACAAGGGTTGATAGCTCCATAAGTGGCACTAGCACACAATATGGTATAATTTGATTTCTTCGCTATAACTAGTTTCATCTTACCGGTTTGTTTGAATGTTTTGATTGTGTTTTTGAATACTATTATAAACAAGAAAATTAAATATTTTTTTCATGCTTGACTATAACATGTTATAATCATCTTTTAATTGTACTTGTTTGGTGCCACATGGATGTTGGATCATACTATATATTTATTCAATTCTTTGGTTTTGCAAGTACATCACTCTGCAAGAATATGGTCTTTTATCGTACCTGTAATTTATTCTCCTTATTCAAATTTGATTAGTACTACTGTCAGAGTGTTTTTGATGCGATGTTATTCTCCATTTGTTCAATTTTTATGGGAAGGGGTTTTAGATTTTGGTAAGTGTTTAATTGTTTACTTTGGTTGAGACAGTTAATTGGTGGTTTTGATTTTATCGTATGTCTATTATCCAAATTTGGCCACTTGTTGTAATTTACACTAATTATTTTGCTGCTATCTTAGAAGCTGAAATGAGTCAAATACTGCAATATACAGGGGCTCAGTGGTTGGAGCTTGCTATGCTGAGTCTTAATTCTCAAATGCTGGTTTGCAAAATATGTTGGTTGGATCATGATGTAAAATGTTTAAGATACTTGATGTAAAAAACATCAGCTTAAAGTTTTGTGGCATTATAATATATTCTTGTTCAAAATACTTTTCTTGCTAGATTTATATGGATGATTCTTTTAGAATTTTTTTTTAGTTTCCCATTGTTAGTACATGGCATATAAAACAGATGATGTTTGGTTGAGCATTGTGCATTATCAAATATTTCAGGAAACTTGCAACCCTTTTAATCATTTATTGACAGCAGTCATAAATTTTATGTTGACATTTGTATTTGAGAACAGAACTCTTGTAGTGTTCAAAATTACATAACATGTGACCTAGAGTGCAACATGTCTCCAACTCTATTGTAGGCTTTGAGTAAATATCCAATTTTATGAAGGTTTCACTTCATACCTAGAAGTTGTTAAAATGAGAAAACAAATGAATGGATCGTTCCACTAGAGTCCAGAACAGACAACTTAGCAGATTCTTACCTAGTATATTGAATTCAATGCACAAACTATCTTATACAAGAGTAATATACCTTTAAAAAAACTACTCTTGAATCATTTTTTTTTTTTTTTTTTTTGCAAATGAATCTAAAAGTTTTTATTTTGCTCTGACAGATGATAAAAAAAAAAGGTCATTCAATTGAAATCAAGACACTAATCATGCATTGAAGCACCATTGGTGTCTCAGCATGTTCTTATCTCTCAAAGAGACGAAATGCAACTAACTTCAGTCATGATTTGGTGTTGTTATGCCTTGGAATGTTTTAACTAATAAAAATGCATGGATGGTTTAAAGTAAACATACATTAGTATAGGTGCTATTTAACCTCAAAGATGCCCGTGCGTGTCTTTGTCTACATATTTGTAAATAGACATGTCTCTTCTGGTTTATACTGTTTCTGGAAATGTTTATATTCATCTCTCAGGTTGTATGCACCATCTGAGCTCGTATTTGAAAGTATAGATTAGTTGATTACTGAAAAACCAGATACAGTGATGGTATTTGTTTTCATTTGTGATTCAGCGGAAAGCAAATCAACAAATGATACCGGCAGAGACCAACCGGCTGTTCAAGTGGGATCATCCTCGAGCACTAGCAATGTTGAAAGTTCTCCATCTACTCCCAATATTGGTGAGGAACTTAAAGTTTCCTCTCAGCTTCGAAAATTCTCCTTTAATGAGCTCAAATCAGCAACAAGGAATTTTAGGCCTGAGAGTATTCTTGGTGAGGGAGGGTTTGGTTGCGTATTCAAAGGTTGGATTAATGAGAATGGAACTGCTCCAGTGAAACCTGGTACGGGGCTGTCTGTTGCTGTAAAAACTCTCAACCATGATGGACTTCAGGGACATAAAGAATGGCTTGTAAGAAATCTCACGTCTTTTTTTAGTATATTCGTGTTCATCCACATGCATGCACATGCCCATATGTTTCACTTGCATGTTTGGTCTACAATAATTGCTTGTGGTATTGCTGCATTTATGGTTGAAGGATACTTCTTTTATACATGGCAGGCTGAAGTTAATTATCTCGGCGACCTTCTCCATCCTAATTTGGTTAAATTAATTGGCTATTGCATTGAGGATGATCAAAGGCTTCTAGTCTATGAGTTTATGCCTCGAGGAAGCTTGGAGAATCACCTCTTTAGAAGTATGTAATGAGCTTATTATTCTACATATTTGGTTACCTATCCTGTGTTTTCTCCTAAACTGGTAGATGTTTCAATGAGCCATCTATAAATGAGTACAGCCTGTAAAATCGTTCTGTCAAATCTTTTGATTGGTTGGGTAACTAATGAGAGCTCAAAGTAAGAAGCTAATTTAGGAAAAGAAGCATTGACCAGTTTTTATTGGTAACCAGGACTGAGTTTAGTAGCTCAAAGAAATTAATACATTTTCCAGTTTATGCTATGCAATTTTTTTCTAGGATGGTATCATAACTACAAGTGATGTTCTTTTCATCCTTTCCTACATTTTCCTATTTTTTAATTGAAGGACCTTATCATCACAGTCACATATAGTGTGAAATGAAGTCAGCGCAAGCCTTAAATTTTATTGCCTCTGTAGAAAATGTCAAATTAATATGCTGCATGTAAAATCAATCTAGATGTCAAAAGGTTACAAAACTTGTTTTGGAACAGGTTGGTGGTCATAATGCACCGTCCTTCTAAGAAACCATATAAAAGGGGTGCCATAATTAACCACTGCTGGGAGGTTAAATTTTCAATGCGCTTCACTTATGGGAAGAGTTCTTGCATTCTCTCTCTCTCAGAGTGTATGGTTTTTTGTTTTTCCTTTTTTTCTCATGCTTGCTGGAAGTTGTATTTATGCCAAACATAAACATTTCATGAATTGCAATTAATTTAAAAGGATAAGAATGAAGTATTTAGTTGAAAGACCTAGGAAAGCTGCCATAATGCATATATATTCATCACAGTAAATAAGGAAAGTGTAGTTCACATTGAAGACCAATTTATGGAGATAATGCATTCCATAAAATGTGTGCACAAACATAATCCTTATTGTCCTAATTTAGGTATGGTGGAAATACAGATACAAAACTAAGTTCTGTTATTAGATAGATCATTGCACATTTTTGGGAGTAATATGTTTGATGCAGCAGGATCCCTGCCTCTTCCCTGGTCTGTCAGAATGAAAGTACTGCTTGGCGCTGCAAAGGGCCTTACCTTTCTTCATGAGGAAGCTGAACGGCCAGTGATATATCGAGATTTCAAAACATCTAATATCCTACTAGATGCAGTGAGTGACTAGTTTATGAAAATAATCTGTTATTTATCCATTGTTGTATCCATTTCTAAAGTATTGCTAGACCTATCCAGGACTACAACGCCAAGCTTTCTGATTTTGGACTTGCCAAAGATGGTCCAGAAGGGGACAAGACTCATGTATCTACCCGCGTGATGGGAACATATGGTTACGCAGCCCCCGAGTATGTAATGACAGGTGAGCATGTTAAACATTGTGTGTCAGTCTTTTGCATCATTACAGGTTTTGTGCTTGTGATTAGATGTAATCTAGTGTGTTAGCCCAAGTATTGATAACAGGTGAGCATGTTAAACATTAATCTAAAAATTCTGCATATAGGCTTTATTCTCTTAATTGAATGCAATCCATGGTTTTATACATGATTAACAAAAAACTGAATTTCTTGTTGCCGAGTTTCTCCAGAACTTGTTAGATTTCTCGGTGGTAGCTTGACTTTGTTCATCTTTTTCTTTCAACATTGCCTTAGAGTATGTGCGCGCGCTATGTGCATATGTGAGAGGAACAATGAAATTTAACTACTTTCTTGATGTGGAAAAGAATACATAAATATATTGTCAAGAGGAGTAAAAACTCCATGTTTCACCAATGACCTTCATCATGTAGCTATTACAACCACAAACACCACCATCTCATACCCCTGCCACTAATTTGACTGCTGTTTCAACAGCATCACTTGCTATACTGCTCTATTGATGTGGCATTCAAACTCTCCAGATAGTTCCCTTCATTCATTTTGCCATCTCTATGACTAGTCACCTAGTAATGGATTAGAATTTCCCCTCTGCTCCAGTAATATGTTATCTCCACAATTTACTGCAATCATCTTACTCTTGACCAGAAACTAAAACCATGATTTATTATGCTCCAGTGTCACTGGCAGTACCTTGTTACTGTCACTAACACTTTGTTACATCACCTTTATGTCTACCTAGCTACTGTCGCTGGAATGCAGCCATCATAATGCTTCTTGCTTTCTAATTCCAAACCTTCACTACATTATGTTGTTGCTGCCTTCACTCATTTCTGCATTATTATTCTAACCATTTCACCATTGTAAGGTGCCACTGCTGCACCACCATACAATGAGCTATGTCTCAGACCTGTTATTTACTTTTTCAAAAGAACAAGAATGAAATTAATGTGGACATGTAAAGAAATAAAATGACCTGAAAGAATTTCAAATTAAGATGTTGGGGAATGGGGGGTTTCAAATTAAAGATATTTTAGGCAAGTGAACATATAAGATGGCAAGAGGACCCAAGTTATGGAAAACTTCATAGTTGTCTCTTAATCAACTCAGACTTCAGGATACTTGAGTTACTGGGGTACTAGCATTATTAGTGGCTGAGAAATATGGAACCCTGGACTGATGGTGAATATAAATGTTGGAATTATGGACTGAACAATGGAAAGTATAGCATGAAAGGGCCTGCTTTCTTTGACAAATAGGTAATTATTGTTTGCTTTTCTTTCATGGAATGCTGGGACTCCCAGAAGTTGTTGGGTTTTCAACAGTACTACTCTATGTGGTCAAATAAAGATCTATCCATAAAATTTTGCAACATTTTGTCGTATTGAACTTCATTTAGAAGAAGATGCTTTCTTAGCATCATCATCTTTTTGTTCTGCATAATGATTAAAATAAAATAAAATAAAATAAAAAATCCATATCTTCTATGGTTCTATTGACAGATTCCCTTGTCTCCTTGATTTTCAGGCATGTGTGCATAGTCTGCAATGTCTTGGTTAAATGTTTTCTGAATTGCTAGTTTCCTAATGTCGATAAGGTGAATTGGTTATTGTTTGTCACAAAATCCAGTGAGTTTTCATCATTAGGATCAAATTCAGGCTAACTAAGAACTTGTCAAATTTCTTTCGTCTCCCTTGCACCCACCCTCACAGGTGCACACATGGATGTAGTAGCCCTCCATCATGTGCGGATAATTTTCTGTGAGCATGTAATTAAGCCTTGCGTTATTTGAGCTGTGTTATATGCAAATCCTCCCATACTTGTTACACTTGATGTTGTGCCAGGTCATCTCACATCCAAGAGTGATGTCTATAGCTTTGGGGTTGTTTTACTTGAAATGTTAACTGGTCGAAGATCCATGGACAAACACCGACCAAATGGTGAGCATAATCTGGTGGAATGGGCACAGCCACACCTTGGCGAGAGGAGAAGATTCTACAGAATGATAGACCCTCGTCTTGAAGGACGCTTCTCCATCAAAGGTGCTCAGAAGGCAATCCAATTGGCTGCACACTGCCTTAACCGTGACCCCAAAGCCAGACCTCTGATGAGTGATGTTGTTGAAGCCCTAAAGCCTCTGCCTTGCCTCAAGGACATGGCCTGTTCTTCATCATACTTTCAAGCCATGCAATCAGAGCGAGCCAGCTCCAATCCAAGCGCTCAGAATGGAAGTAGAGTGCGGCCAGGGTATTCCAGGAATATGCAACCAACAAAGAGCTTCCCCAAATTCAATGGTCATCATGGTAACAGTTATTACCGGTCACCCGTTCCTAAAGCAGGAGAACCATAGCATTGTGTCCATGCCCTTTCTTTTTCAACCCCTTTCATTTCCTTGCATGATAGTATTGGTTTAAAGATCATACTTGGGACCTTGAAAGGCCTTATGGGGTGTTTTTGGAAGATAATGCGGGATGTTCTTTCTTTCCTTTTTCCTTTTTTAGAGGATCGTAGTCTGAGACGCTACTGTTGATTGTGCAATGTTTTGTTCTTGTAGTTTCATCGTTTTTTGTAGGTTGGAAATGCTCTGACCAAATTACATTCCAGCTTTGGAATGAGAGGTTGCGGGTAGTTCCTTCACCGGAGAAACGACGACCTGCTGGATTTATTTATCTCAAGTTGGGATGATCTTTCCATCTTGTAATCTAGGATTGTAAGTATTAGAATAGGGATCATACTTGTGTTGTGGGTATAGGGTCATTCCCAAGGAATTAATTTGATTTGTAGAGTCATCTTAAAGAGTTAGGAAAGAATCGATACCATGTCTTTGCATCATGCAAATTTTACAAGTCTTAACTTTTTGTGGGTTACATGTCACCAAAGAGGTAAGAGTGTCAGCGTTAATCCTTGGGCGAAACTGCTAAGTATTGGCAGTCATATTGGATATCAATTGTGGCTGCGACCTTGAGTGTTTTGTCCGCTATATCTCCTCCACTAGCTGTACATATTATGTTCCTATCTCGGGGTTTAAGTCTCTCGTAAAAGTATTGAATAAGAAGTTCTTAGAAATTTGATGTTAAGTGCTGCTAGCACATAGTTTTTTAAATCTTTTATAATATTCATACAAGGTTTCTTCATTCATTTGCTTCATTTGCACAAATTTCTTTTCTTAAAATTGCAACCCTAAATGTAAGAAAGTATTTTTCTAGGAAACATCTTAACATCTCTTCTCATAGGCCATATGGGCAAACAAGACATGTCTGACTTGCGTAAGAATAATGTGTGTTTGCCACCCTTTGGAATATGCTGCCTTGAATGCTTGATCTTTATCCTTTATTTAGTTGAATTAATGCTCAAAAAAATAGAATAAAGAGTTGCTGAATTTGTTCATTCTAAAAGCCTTGCACAATCTCTTTTTAAAGTAAGGAAATCTTGTAAAAGAAAAGAAAGAAAACAACAAGGAAAGTCCTCCAAATATATCTGTCTCTTAGTCTCCTTATAAGAAAAGGAATCCTTGCATGTAATGAAAGGAATCCTTGCATGTAATGAAAAAATAAATAAGGAAATTTACTCTCACATTTTATCACCCTTTGGTTTTCATGTTAGATATGAAATCCTTATCCAACATGAAAATATAATAATCCATCTCGAGTTAACTATCCATTATAAACCCAAACTTAGCTAGGATTTTTGACAAATTCTTATAAGAAAAGGATCCCAACACCCTAATTAATCCTAGCTGTTTTTTAACTCTATATAGCCCAAACCCATGCACATCCATAAGACCCAAATCATATTTGATCAAAACTAACTCCTTCATAATTGGGCTAATCTCATCAATACCAATACCAACAAACCCAATCTGAAATATATTAAAATTTTAAACTTTCAAGGAATATGACATATTTAAGAATCATACTATTCTTGGATTGATTCTAGAAAAATAACATATATATATATATATATCTCACAAAACAAACCAAATATATATGTTTATTATATGAAAAAATAAAGCATCAACATCCAAGTGATAAGACTCGTTTAAGGATTATACTGCAACTAGTTTAATCTCTTGATAGAAAAACATAAACAATATTTTCTTTATATGAAAATAACCCTACCTTTTTTTTCAAGAAAGATGATTAAAACCACATGTAAAAATTAAACATGCCCATATGCTAAAATCAAGCACATCCACGTATAAAATCAAATCATTAAACCTTTTACAATCTATCCACCCAACCTCATCACAAGGTATTGATTTAAGTGTTATTATACCAAAAACAAATCCTCGACAACATCAACCCTCAAGTTTGCCACAAAATTTTATGGACCTCAACACTTCAAATATTAACAATATATACATAAAAAAATATAATTGTGTCACAATTTATTTAAAAATAAACAAAAACTTATTTGGGATTCAAAAACTACTTCTGATAGTTGTTGGAACAAACTGGAGAACACTATAAATCAGCTGGGCGATGGTGGCACATGGTCATCACGTGTTGAGACCTTGTTGTGACATGGGATCACTGGTGCGTGCACTCTATTTGCTAGCATTAGATCTATATATATATATAATTAGGTTATGATGGTGGTTGTCATTACCAGGTTATTTTTTTAGTTGATTTTAACTGGAAAGGGTTGTGATTTCAGCTAGGTTTTTGGATTGAAGGTAGTGTAGATGACAAGTCTCCTATGTAGATGAGGGTTATTATAGTTGTTAACGGGTTTCAATCTTAATAGAGGAATAAGATAAATCAAGAGTTATGTTGGTTGTTGTTGTTGTTAGGTCTATTAGGGTTGTGTTGTGACTGGAAGATAGAAAGAGAGATATGAACTGCATGAGCTGGTTATTGGTGGGGATGACAGGATTAGATGATGATTTTTTATGAGAAAAAATGGACGACAAGTTTGTGAGTGGCTGGTGGTCGGTGCTAGTTGGTGAGAGGAGGAAAATAAAGATAAGGAGAATGGGTGGCTATGGTTTTTAGTGTTTGGGCATAAGCTTTTTTTTTTTTTTGGTCAATTAGACTATTGGTTTTTTAGGGTTTTTTTCTACTCTTTCTTAGTCGTTTTCCTTTGCTTTTTTTTTTTGTGGATTTTTTTGTGTCCTTTTCCCTTTAATTATATGACCTATTTATACCCCAATCCTTTGCTTATTTATTCATCTTTTCTTATCTGTTATCTTTTTTTTTTGTCTTTATTTTTCTATCTCTTTAACTTTTTATCTTTTTTATCTCACAATTATTTTTTAAGATGAACTCAAACTCTCATATTTATTTTGATCATTATTCATGTCCTTACTTATCATACCACTCCGTAATCTACTTCTTCTTTATTTCATTTTTGATTTTTTAAAAAAATACGAGTAAAAAATAGGTAATGATAACTAGAATGGGTGATTTTTTTTAGAGTTACCTTATTCAATGGGTAATGAAGAAGGTATGGATATTATAAAACCTTACCCACACCCTATCCAAACCTAACCCAACACACTCACACACACTATGAATATCTAGATTTTTTACCAATGAGATAAATGATTTAAATGAAATAGAATGGTGAGTAATAGTACTCATTGTTATCCTAGTTTATAAAACAACACTAACATATATGCAATTAAGTTGGTAAGAGTCCAAACTTTAAAAGGAAATTTTCTTTCCTATACAAAACCAAAAAAAAAAGGTTATAGGACACTTTTTTCTTGTTTTAGATGCATAAATCATAACTTATTTAATTACTAACATATATTAAAAGATATTGACATTTCACTCTAGCAATAAATGTTAAAAAGCCAAGGATTTTTCCAATTTGGTTCTCAATTTTGTTTTTTAATTTCATGCTCCAACATTGAATTTAATAGGTATTGGACCTCATGATCCAGGCTTGGCAGGTTAATATAGGTTTACTCGGGTTATTTTTTTTGTTTATTTATTTATTTATCAACTTCATCTTTTAATGTTAAGTGAATTGAGAATTGAGCTTTATATTTTATTTGTTTTTTTATATGGGGTTATTACGGTCTCATGATCCAAGTCGTAAATTTTGCAGGTTAGCTAGATTGACTTGAGTTTTTTTTTTAATTGAATTGTTTTTTCAATCTCATCCATAAACATTGAGTTGATTGAAAGTTTAGTTTCATAGTTTTTTTTCTATTTTCTTTTTATCGAATTATCATAGTTTCATTACTTGAATTTGACAGGTTAACACGAGTTGACTTGAGTTTTTTTTGTCTTTTTTATTGAATGTTTTTTTTTTCGATTTTATCCTTGAATATTAGGTTGAATGAAAATCAAATTTTATAATTTATTTTATTTTACTTTTTATGAGGTCATACTAATTTTATGACTCGAGTCACGAGTTTAGTCAGTTAACTCGAGTTAACTCAAGTGATTTTTTGTGTCTTTTTCTTAATTGATTTTTTTTTTCAATCTTATCCTGTAACATTGGGTTGACTGAGAATTGAGTTTTATAATTTATTTTGATTTTCTTTTTATGAGGTTATTTTGGTCTCATAACTAAGGTTTGACAAGTTAAGCCGGGTTGACTTGACTTATTTTTCTAATTGAATTTTATTTTCAATTTCATCATTCAACATTGAATTGATTGAAAATTGAGCTTAATATTTTTTGTGTACTTTCTACAGGATTATTAGGGTCTCATGACTTGGACCAGAGATTTGACAAGTTAACTTGATTTAATTCAAATAAATCCGAGTCAATCTAATATATTGTTGTCTCAATATATAAAAAAAGATATTGTTTTGGTTTTTTCAATCAAATTGTATTTTTACTAATCATTCAGATTATTTTTGAACCTGTAAAATTAATTACATCACATTAAGTCAATCTCCACACAGTTTATTTTTCCTACTAGAAAACATGTTAATAACATATAAGTATTTGTTTTAAGTTCAATAAAAATTTAATCTGATCATAGTGTAATGCGTATAATTATTAGTTTAAATTAAAACCCAATAGGATACTCCTTTGAAGAGAGTCTGACAAAAATACTAATACATAACTAGGAGACTCGAATGAGATATGACTGAAATCATAAAGACACAATTGAACAAAAGTGAGATAAAATTGAGAATTAGATAATAATCAGAGGTTGATTTGAAGTTTCCCTCTTTTTCCTACTTTCTAAACAATCCCTGCTTCATGTAATATTAAATTAATATTTTTTTTATAATTTTATTTTATAGTTTTGATGAATTAGTATAAAAAATTAAAAAAAAATAAATGAAATATTTTTAATATATTTTTAAATAAAAGAATTAAAAAAAAAACACATCCAATATAACACCGATCACAGGCTTCATCCATGCATAAAACATAACATGCAGTCACTGGTAAAATCCTAACCCTTGGTTGGGATATAATTGTCTTTACTCACTATCCACTAACTCCACCATATTCGACCCCTATAAATATCTCCACCAAACTCTCTCTCTCGTCTCTCGTTCTCTCTGCCTTCATTATAAACAAAATATTCTCTATAATTTCTCTCATGGCCATGTAGAAATCTCATTAGGGTTTCGAGATGGATCTGGTACATTACTGACTTATCTCTTCAAATGCTTCACATTATAGTCATAATCTAAGTTTATCACCTTGAAATCGACTTCTTCTCCCGTGCTTTCTCTTGTTTTCTCGGGAAAATCTTTGCTTAGTATTTTTCATGTTTTCAAAGTAAAAGAAAAGAAAAGCTTTGATCGCTGGCCTTTTTTTTCCTTTCTCATTGCTAGTGAAGTTACTAAAAGTAGTTTAAATCGCAGGAAATACAAAGATTCTCGCTCACAGACCTCTCAAAGCAAACAAAAACTGCAGCTTCAAGTAAAGATCATGAGTTCCCAAACGCAGAGGTTTTGGAAACAAGCGTGATAAAATCAGTCTTAGAAGACAACAAACTACAGTTACTCTCTCTCTCAAAAAAAGTTGTTACAGAACGTACAATAATCACCAAGCTGCTCCATCTCTGCTGCACCTTCGATTCTGTTGACTGCGCCACATCACTACTCAACGGAGAGTTCGGATCGGTGCCGGTGATAAATGAACCGGACTCAACCGGTCTCTCACCGCTGCACGCCGCTGCAACTGCTAACGCGGCGCGTTGTGTGGAAATGCTTCTCGAAAAACACGCTCGTACGGATTTGGAGAGCAGAGATGGACGCAGACTGTTACCTCTGGAGCTGTCCTTGTGTAACACCAGGTAACAAACAAAAGAAGGCACGTCGTTTTAATCTTTTTAATGAACTAAAATGGAAAAGGTGTAAAAACTTTTCGTTATTTTTGATGCATCTCACACTGCAGAAAGATATTACCTTATTTAGAAATGTTGCTTTTTCTTGTTTCTGTCCTTCCCGTGTATTTTTTGTTCAGTGACTTTTTTTTATGTTATTTTAGAAAGGATCTGATTTGGGATCTGGATGACAATTCAACCATTGAAGACTTGGTTGTTCAAATTAGTGAAAAGGTATTGAAACGTTTTGTTATATATTGTTTGGTTGCTGAGAAAGTGGTAAAAAGTGATTATATGATGGCATTTTCTGTATTTATTTATCATGGAATTAGGTCAAGTAAAGTCAAAAGAGTCAAATATATTTATTTTTTTGTAGAGAAAAAAAGAAAAATGTCTATTAAAATAAGATTCATTGATTTGATGATTTATTAAAGGCTTCGGCTCGTTTTGGTTAATGAGAAAACAATGGAAAGAGACGCGAAAATATTATTTATTCAATTTTGTTATATTTTATTAATTTATTAAGGGATAGTCTCAGCTCCGATGACAGTAGGGAATTTATTAAATTAAGAAATTCTCTGTTTTTTTTATTAAGCTAATTTGATGCTTTTCTACAGGATTTAACCACACTAAAACTTCTTGCTGACAAAACGGAGGAAGTCGGTGACGTGGCATACAGAATGGCGGAAGCAGGGCGTGTGGTTGATTTAGCTGCTCTTCTGGTAGTGGCAGCAGATAAACTAAATGAATCGATTTTACCGGTGCGTGATGCTGTTTTGGATTGTAAAGAGAAGACCACAATTTACGAGGCTGTGATTAGAGAGGCATTGACACTTGGCGGCCCTACGCGGTCGTTGAGGGCAGCAAAAAGGGTGACAGTTCTAAGTGAGAGTGAGCGTGCTGAGAAAAGGAAACTCTTGCTCTATGAGATTGAGTTGCTTCAGCTCTTTGGTGCTGTTGGTCTCGGATGTTGTACGGACAGGAAATTACCGTCACCGTTAATCCGTGCTGCACAGGTCAGAATAGATCTTCATTCCCACTAATTTTTATTTTTATTTGGCATTTTGTTTAACATGTGGAATGAATAATAACCGTATAATGTATGCAACATTATGGTACGTGGGATTTTGAGAAATGAACATGCATGCCGTACGAAAAGTATCTTTCGGATAAGATATTTTTGTTTGAGAGTCTATTTAATATTTAATAATGTTTTTGCAGTTATTTTTTAAAATAATTTTTATTTAAAAATATATTAAAATAATATTTTTTATTTTTTAAAAATTATTTTGGATATCAATTCATTAAAATATCTAAGAACATAAAAAAAAAATATTATTTTAAAATAAATAAAAAAATAATTTTTTTTAATTTTTTTTTTTAAAATATAAAAATACGTACTTAATCATTGATTATTGAGATATGTGGGCACTTTTGTAAATCAGTGGGTTCAAAGTGAGGAATCACCGTGTACTCTCATTAGATACTTTGTAACATATGGGCTTAGACATTTGGGACTTTTACCTCAGAGTGGTCACCACAAATTCGTCTATTTCAAATTAATGAGTAACGAAGTACAAACATGATTCTGTTACGACACCCCTTCCATGTCTTTACTTCGAGAAACTATTTTTTCAACCAACATTATTTTCTTTTCTTGGCCTGTGAAGTCTCTAATTAACATTTTTTTTCTACAATTAATAGCTTTATTTCCAGCGTTGTCTTCGTATATTTAAAGTGGGACTCGGAGTAGCAAATTGAAATTCTAGTAAGCAAGTGAAACTTTTGCAGATGAATATATCTAATTTCAAACGAACATATGCTTAGCAACTGCTTGGGACAAAAGAAGATCATGATATTTGTATCACGTTCGAAATCACTATATTCTTACACTGTATTTGTCTTTGATAGACTGTCATTTGCATTATAATGTCATTTTATAGTGACAAAATCTATAACATTATCAACTGTCCTAATTAATTTCCTTTCATTTTACGAGTATACTCTCCAGGTTCAGTGCATTCTGTTTCTTGCATTTATATAGATTAATGTCATTTATGTACCTTTTAACTTGAATTCTCCCTGTATTCAAGTTAGCCTGTCATCCTAGACAAGAATACAACAAATTTCAGGAAAACTAAATGGGAAATTTATCGCCTTTGTATTACACATTCAAAACTTCAAAGAAAGGAAGCATAGTATACCGTGTTAACAAAAGTCCACAGTATGGACCGTTATTTTCAAATGATCCGTAACCAGGTACTATTGATAATAATCACAGGCTGGAGATGAAACCATTATTGAGTTGCTTCTGAAGACTAACATAGACCTAAATGATGTCGATGCTGACGGACACTCTGCTCTTCATTGGTGTCTCAAGGCATATAAGCAATCACGTCCTCAGCAGATGAAGTCTCTCTCTCACACACGCACAAGCACAGGCACAGGCACAGGCACACGCGCACGCACGCACGCACTCTGGTTTTGCTGAACTTCAAATCGCCTTCTGTTCCAGGATCATGTGGCTTCTACTGAAGCATGGTGCTCGAGTGAACCAGACAAATAAGCTGGGCTTGACAGCTGTTCATATTGCTGCTTCAAATGGTAATTCACAGGCACTCCAGGTATTTATGTATCAGCTCTTCAGGTTGCTTTTACTGTTTTACTGTCTTCCACGCACATCTTGGTAACATATGATAGTTTCATAACTGCAGTTTTTTATCATGCTCATTTTCCTGTAAGACTGTACTGCAGGCCCTTCTATTGGAAGACCCATATTGTATCAACTCTAATACAGAAATGGAAGAAACCCCATTATTTTTTGCTGTGAAGAATGGCTATAAGGACTGTGTTGAAGTTCTATTACACTGGGGAGCAAGCACTGGAGTCTTTAATTTGCGGTTAGAAACAACTGACCTATTTTCATTTATTTCATCCGTTTTTATTGTCTGTCTTGCATTTATCGTGTCTCTCAATGAGAAGATATGCTGATCCTTGCAACCTAATGCTGACATCTTATTGTAACTATTATAATTCCCAGTAAACAGAGACCTGTAGACTTGGCTGAGTCACAAGACATGCGTTTCATGCTAAACAATGCTGATGTTAACCTCAGTAAGTTGAAATTCTTAACACACTCAAAAGGTTAGATTGAGTGGGAAAATGTCATAATAAAGAAGCTCGTGTCACTCATTTCATTTATCTCGTGCTCACAATCAGCAGTAAATCGTCCCATTCAGCAGAAATATACAGCATGGTTACAAGGAGGTGATGTAATTCAAGGGACCTGCAAAGAACTCTTTACCTTGACAGATGAAAGGAATCCTACTAATAGGTGACCTCCTTGGATAAACCAATTAAGAATCATATGATAAAATAGTGATTTTTTAATTTATTTGGTCCCATAATTTTCCACTGCTTGTGGACAGCAGGACTTGCTCGAGTACAAACAAAGAGATCTGTAAATACTTCCATTCTCCTCGTGGATGTGTTAGAGGCACCAAGTGTTTCTATGCACATTCTGAAGAAGAGCGACAGCAGGTGAAGCAGGGAAGATACATGATTCATTCACCTGCTGCAGGGCAACTAGAACGGAAAATTTTTGTTGGAGGCCTCCCAGCTTCTGTAGATTCTGGTTAGAAACCGAACACATTCATGCAACTACGTACATATGTAGTCTTATTAACCTGAAGATTCAAGTGCTGATTTAGTAAGCCAAAGAACTTCAATTTTATCTTATATTTTGTCTTTCTTCTCCAACCTTTTCTGCATCAGACTCTCTAAGAAAAATTCTTGAAGAGAAATTTGGTTCGGTGGACAATGCTGCAGTACTTGGAGTTCAAACAGCAGATAAGATGCAGTCTCGTGGATTTGGCTTCGTCACCTTCAAAGATAAGAAATCTGTTTCTGCAGCTGTTGAGGCACACCATGTTATTATTATGGGTAAGCAGGTTGAGATCAAAAGTGCTGTTCCAAAATTCCTTCTACTAGCTGAGTTCCAGAAATCAACCCAACAACGTGAAAGAAATCAGATTGACGAGAAACTTCCACAAGCACAAACGCCCAAAGAGAAAACTGAGACGGAAAAGGCCAAAACTGACGTGCTTAATAGGCAGACATCAAGTGAGAAGACAGAAAAAGTGATCCTTAGTTGTAATTCCACAGAAGAGATCAAATCTGAGCCAAGGACTTGGGCTGATACTTTAATCCATGGTCAAACAAAAGCATGTTCTAGTGAATCTCAAACACATGAAAGATGTATGCCTAAGTGGTTCAGAACATTAAGAAGGTGGCTCCCTAGCTTCTTGCAACAAGCATCAAAGAGGGGAGGACAATATGCTCTATCGTCGGTGAAAGCTGATTTCAGGGCCCTTTTTGGCCTAGAATTAGACCATGCCTCTCTCGGTTTCTCAAAGCTTAGTGACTTCATGAAATCTATCCCTGAACTTTGTCACGTTACGTATCACACTCCAGCCAATCATATGATACTTCTGCCTAGCATTCCCATTCCTTGTCAGCAGCCACTTCAAGATGTTACGATTGACAGTCCATCTTCACATTCTACATCAATTGATGATAGCGGTAATGGAAATTCTGATGGTTCCATTTGCTCTCAGGAACCTCTTCTTGTGTCCATTGAGAATGATGACTTAAATGATAGCAGCAGCACTAGGGTGTCCTTTCAGATCACTGATGATAATCCTGCAGATAAATTGCCCTGTGTGAACTCGAGGTTTCTTCAATTCTTGAAACCAGACCCAATCTTTCATGCTCGACCGTGGGTAAATAGTGACTCTGATGGAGGCAAAGAGAGTACTGTTGGTGAAAGAGGATCGGGAAATGGGTTTCAAGAGATGAAGCCCTGGCCTCAAGGAAGGCATTTGGTTTTAGAGGCCCTTGCCAGAAAAAAGAATAGCTCATCTGTTTACTTTCTTCGTGAATTTGATTTCTATGATGTGAGGATTCAACAAGTTGAGATTTATTCATTAAGTATTCTGAACTTCATTGTGTTTTATGATAAAATAATATTGGGTGGTAATTGCAGGAATACAAGGCAAGCATCGCACAAGGAAGGTGCCTGGGGTGCAACGAGCGTCGGATGTTGTGGGCCAACTTCCCATGCTTGCACTTGGTGTGGTGTGCTGATTGTAAACTACAAGCCATGATGGCAGCTCGCCTTGGTGAACACAAATGTGTGGTGTGTGATATCAAAGTGCAGGCAATAGATTTGATATCCTGGCATGAATACTGTCAGCCCATTCTTGACACAGCTTGCATCAAGGAGTTCCCCCCATTTGATCCTGATTACATGCTAAAGTAAGGACATGCCATATTAATTTATTTATTTTCTTTTACATTTTTAATATGAACCAACAAAATGCTTGATCATTGCTTAATTACTTGTCTAATTTCTAATGGTTTTTCTTTTTATTCTGCCTCTGCCTCTATCCAGGAAGAAGCCTATATTTGAATAGAAGAGAGAGCTGCAGTACATGTGAAGGCCTCAACAGACCAGCAGTCCGCGACTTGCAGCACTTGGAAAAGGGTTTATGGGAGGGAGCGGTTCTTCTGAGCAAAAAAAGAAAAGAAACCTAGATATACAAGGCTATCATACTCGTGTGATGAAAAAACCTAGTATATACATAGGCTTGCCTCCGGCAAAATTTCAACTCTTTTCACCATTTTGTTGATTCCCTCTTTTTATCTTTCGGTCAAGAGGGAATCTATATATAGATTTCAGATTGTATAGTTCCCAAATACAAGCATGTATACATGCCTTTGCCATCCAATCGACAACATTAATTGATTGATACGAGGGATGTGCTTGTTATAGAAAAACTAGAACAAAGGTTGAGTGAATTAATGCCTTGATCAAATATTACGGATGCTTTTTTTGGGTGAGTATTTTCGGTTTGGTTTAGTTTTTATTTAAAAAAAAATCAAACAAACTGAATTTTTATTTTTTAATTCAAAATCAAAATCAAACCGAAACCGGTTCAAACCGATCATTTTCGATTTGGTTTGGTTCGGTTAATTGAGAAAACAATTTGAAAAAACCGATATAATCCATTTCTATTTCATGTGAAGGGCAAGCTAATGCCAACAAATGGAGAAGATGGATGACAAATTGATTGGCCTAAATGGCAAGGATTTCAGCCATGTACAAGTGCAAAATAATAATCTAAATGATAAGAGGATCAATAGGATTTCTACCAACTCATAAAAACCCAAAACAATCCTGAAAAATCCATGAAACTGAGACACATAGAAGAAATGCACATCTCTTTTAAGCAAAAACAAATAGAAAAAACACAAATTTATGCAAAAAAATGTTTTCAATCTCTTCATCTTTTGTTTATAAGTAATAATGATGAAGTGTAAAGTATAAAAAAGGAGAAAATAATAATTTGGGGTCAAATGGTGATGTAAGGCTTGAGCAAAGAATAAGGAGATAATTAAAGGAGAGTGGTGTGAGAGGGGCAACTTGAAAGATATTTGGGAGAGAGGGAGGCGGATGAGAGCTGAGGGATTCTGAAGTTTAGTTTTAGAATTTTTTTTTTTTATAGTGGGTTTAAAATTTAAATGTTGGTGGAACCGGTTTGATTCGGTCCTGTTCAATCGGTTTAAAATTTCAGAAATCAAAACTGAACAGAACTAATATTTTTTTAGGTTTTTTAATCGGTTTATTTGATTTTTTTAGTTTAATTAGTTTTTTAATTTTTTTATTCCCTTCTACTTCTTTTCCTTATTTGTTTTCTTTTATGTTTTTCAATTACCTCGTTATTAGCTATTTTGGCATGCGTCTTCACAAGTAAATCTCATTATTTTGATGTTTTGATTTAATTTTTTCTTTTAAAAAAGACTTGCTTCTTTTGTTTGGCCGGCCAAAGATGGATCATGCAAATAAAAGAAGAACATGCGTTTATGACTTGACGCATATCATATACGTGCTCCATGAGGGAGGGAATCTTTGTAAACTTTAATTCATTAATTCCAAATCTTCTTGAATTTCTGAAACTATTAATAATACCAAACCAATGCAAAAAGTAACAGTATGCTCCATTTAATAAAAATAAACCCATGTCAAACTGCGCTTGTAATTTTGTTGTATTGGAAGACTGACCATGTTAACTATTATACAAGTAAAACTGTAAAACAGATCATTACAGTTCAGACACTTGAATGCCTGTCACTCTGTGTTTTGTTGAAGTAAAATGGTTTCGATGGATTCCTTATCCAACTTTCTTGGTTTCTATATATATATATATATATAACAAAAATTATGAAATAAAATTATTCTAGAGTTTTCATGATCCCGCTAGATAAATCTAAAGTTTATAAATTTATTATATGAATATCTAATTTTTTTCGGTTTTAAATAATTCCTTAAAAGCTAGATGGTTAGAAATTACAAGTCGTCCAGTTGTCCGAACTCTAACGGTATTTTACACCAACCACTTGTGAGAAATCTCTTAAATTTCTATTTAGAAGAGAAAGATTATTATGCCTAGAGTACTAGCTCTAATTTTGTATTTATATAGTTTTTCTGTCTAATAAACACCAACTCCTCTTTTTTTACCTACAAAAAAATAGACTTAGTTTTATATTTATAGGAAATCCTAAAAACCCTATAAATGATAAAATATCTATTTACCCCTTAAATAATATCCATATATTATTTAAGGATAATTTTAGAAATTTAATCAATCAAGTCCTTACTTGATTTTTCTAAATCTAGAAATATAATTCATGTATTAATTATATGTTAGTTTTTAATTTCTAAAATATATTTTAATCAAATCATGCTTAATTAAATCATTCCAGTTTAATTTCTGACTAATGGTTCTTAATACATGTGACCCATTACGTTTCTAATATGTTGACCCGAATATAAAATATAATTCTAATTAAATAGAATTAAATAAATTAAACAATTTAATTTATTATCAATTCATCAATTGATTAATTTATATTTGAATATTATGCTACACCCAATGTTTTTCCTTTCTTTATCTCAATTAAGATATCATGTAACATGATCAAAATATAATATTTTCTATATAAGATGACTTGGTGATCTCAAGTCCAAGGATCATTTGCACAACCGTTACGTGAGCCTTTCCATAGATATCTGTGATCTCTACATATGAAATTCTCATGCGGGTCAATTCAATGTACATGTTTTATGACTAACACATATATATTAGCTCTAGGTATCTCTTATACCCCAGCTTATGAGAACAACTACATTTCATAAAAGAAAGAACATAATATGTACTAGTCTCTACGACTTTAATGAATATCTAGTATTTAAGAGAGCATCGACCAAGAATATTTTAGGAACAATGCCTTGATGCAATAAAAATTTCATAATTATAACAACTTTATAATTTTATTTGCAAAATATTTTTGTCCCAAGAACTTTATCACTCTAGATTTATTAATATAATATTATATAAAATTAAAGATAAATTGAGCCTTTAGTAATAATAAATATGGATTTACATGAATATAATAATTCCACATATAATCACCCGATTGGTTATAGGGCATATTAAATTAACAATCTCCCACTTGTACTAAAGACAATCACTCATGTATCTAATATCATATTGCTCCTTGTATCATTAATGCTTCTGCATGGATAATGACTTAATAAAAGGATCTTCTAGATTCTTTTCGGTGGGTACTCGCTCTATCTTTACATCTTTCATTTCATTAATTTATTAAATCAAATGTAATTTTTTTTAAGTACTTGTTTGGATCATTTATCAGACCTTGGTTTCTTTGCTTATGCAATGACTCCAATGTTTTCACAGTACTTGGTAACTGGATCAATAATGCTAGGAACCAACCTAGTTTATTGATAAACTTCTTGATCCAAACAACCTTTTTGTTTCCTTAAACGTGGACATGTACTCTTATTCAATTCTAGAACAAGTTGTGCTCTCTTGTTTGGAACTCTTCCAACTTAAAACATTACCATTTAAAGTAAAACATATCTTGGCTGATATTTACTATTTTTTCAACATTTCATTGAAAAAAATTCAAACAATTTTGAACTTCTAGTTTATCTTTTCCATTGATAGATCTTATAGCCAAGAATATAATATAATTTCCATCATATCTCTCTCAATATGTGTCTTATAACATATATTTTTTAAGGAAGGTGTTCCATGCAAAATAGATAAGAATCTAATCTTAGATTCTTCCATACTAAGGTATTTTAGCATCTAGTCTATATGCATGGATTGAGACAGTTTAAATAACCTTCTAGATCTATCTCTATTGATCTTTATATCCAATATATAGGTTGCTTCTCCTAATTTTTTTATGGAGAAATTCTTAGACAACAAAAAATTTATTGATTAAAATAAAGATATGTTGTTTATATCCATATTTTTTATGAAATAAAATATATTGATTATACCATCAAAATTGAATATTCCTACTCCTTAAAGCTTGCATGGTATATTTATATTGTCTTCCATGTTAATCTTTCTTCTAAAGACTCACTTAGTTCCATTATGTATTATGCCTTCAAGTAAATCAAACAAGTTCCAAACCTGGTTAGTATATGAAGTCCATAACTTCAAGTTATTTCTTGGAATAAATATCATATATTACTTCCAAGTAATTGCTAGGCTCATTAATTATATGCTATGTCATTCATAATTTTCATGAGAGATCCTTATCTCATTTCAAAACATGTCCTAGTAGGCTTGGATCCCATTTAATTTATCCAACCTTGAGTGACTCAACAAATCAAAATAAATTAAATTAGATAGATAACATAGTTTGTCAATCACATCTCTATATGACTCCTAGATTAGTTAGGTAACAACTCTTTGTTTAAACATGCTATATTTATTTCGTCTAACTCATGCTTCTAACCTCAAATGATCATGAGTGACTCGTTCAAATTATATAGGTTAGTTAAGTAGAACCCAATTTTATAGCATTAAACATATTCAATTAATGATAATCTTAAGTGACTCAATAAATTATCCATTAATAGAATTATGGTTTTATGCATATAAAATTGATAGACAACTATTCATGTTCTCAACATTTACTTAATATATTAATGAGAGATTTATTATCAATTAATTAGGTCTCATATATAACATGGCATAACCCATATACATTTCATACATAACAATGTATATATAAACATACACTCCTAGTATGCTATTCTAATTGAATGATATAGACATATCTAAGCTAATTTCCTCGAGCCTTTGAAGGGAATTAGATTATCAAATCCTAGGTAGCTATAGCAAGCCTTCATAAGTCCATTGCAAGCACTTTGGTTATAGCCTTCATCGTCATTTCTTTCTTTGTCTTGGATTACATAATAATTTCCTATATAAATTTCTATATTTTTAAATTATATAACATTTACATAATTAATTAAGAACTCTCGAGTTATATTCGAAGGAGAATTAAATGAGAAAAGAATTACAATCAAGAATAAAAAATAGAGATAAGACAAAACTCGTAGGCCTTATTTAATAAAATTACAACCATCAAATAAAAGCACAATCACACAATCACATTGGTTTTTAATGTCCATAACCATCCATCATGATAAATACATTGCATGCTTCAATTCTAATTATTAGCTTTATGTGCTACTACAAAATAATATTCAATTAAATCTAATTTAATAATTTCCCAATAAAAACAAATTTTATTTAACATAAATTCCATGAAAATTAGTTTTCAAAATTTAATAAGAAAATTAAGCACATTAAAATTCCTATTAATATCCTAAACTATTTTAGGATTAATTAAATAAAATTTTCCAAAATTAAAAAAAAAACTCATTATTTTAGAAAAACTATTTTTTTAAATATCGTTTAATTAAACAATTTAATTAAATAAATCCTCAACCCATTAGCATATCATAGGACTTAAAAAATTGAATTAAATATTTTAATTCATTCCTAATCCTATTAGAAAAATAAATTATTTAATTAAAATAATTTAAGGTATAAAATCCAAATTTTATTTAATTAAAAATAATTTTAATTAAATCATAATTATATTAGAAAAATTAATTCAATAATTAATTTAATTTCGGATTCAATTAAAATAAAATCAAAATTTTATTTATGGGGTTAGAAAGGCATAAATAGAAGGGTAAAATGATATTTTATATTAAAATAAATCATATTGTCATAACATTAAAAGGGAGAGGTAAAGGGGTAAAATACCCTGAAACCCTAAATCCATCTCTTTCTCCCCTTCTTCTATCATGTGCAGCCAGTAGGGCACCTTGCCCTTACCGCTAATGGGCTTTTCAGCGTAGCCAAAGCTACCGCTGAACTCAGCAGTAACGATCAAAGTTGTCTCCGCCTACAACCAAGAGAGGTGCAGCCCTCGCTGGTTGCATCTACACCAACACGAGGCTGTTGCCTTGTGCAACCATGGTGGTTGGCGCTGCAAGCAACAACAGTGCACCAGGGTGCTGGTGGCAGCGACAACATGTAGCGCGCCTGGCTTTGCCATCGACGACAATAATGCTGGACATTTTTCTAGCCAACCCTTGGCTAGATTCCGGCAAGATCTAGAAATCCCATCCAAATTAGACCAAAACAGTAATCGAGTGATTAATTATTTTTAAAAAATCTAATTTAAAAAATCATGAGAAAAAAATTGACCTTTTTGGAAAAAAAAATTTATTGCACACATAAAATTAATTCCTAATTAATACCAATAACAATTAAAACATGTAATCAAACAACGCTAATTGTTCTAATGAATATCATACACACAACAAAAACTATGAAGAAAAATTATTCGGGAGTCCTTAGGATCCCGTTAGATAGATTTAGAGTTGTTTAGGGATTTATTATCTGAAGATCTGATCTTCTTTGGCTTTGAATAATTCTTTAAAGGCTAAGTTGTCACAAACCACAAGTTATCTAATTGTCTGGACTCCAATGGTAATTCACACAAACCACCCGTAAAAAATCTCCTAAATCCCTATTTAGGAGAGAGGGATTGCTATGCTTAGAGTTTTAGCTCTAATTTTGTGTTTACGTAGTTTTTTTTGTCTAACAGACAACCACTTCTCTTTTTTTCACTTACAAAATAATAGGCATAGCCTTATATTTATAGGGAATTATAAAAACCCTATAAATGACAAAATATATATTTGCCCTTTTAAATAATATCCATATATTATTTAAAGATATATAATTTTAGAAATTTAACCAATCAAGTACTTACTTGATTTTTCTAGGTCTTGAAATATAATCCTTGTATTAATTATATACTAATCCTTAATTTCTAAAATATATTTTAATTAAATCATACTTAATTAAATCAACTCAGTTTAATTTCTGACCAATGGTTTTTAATGTGTGTGACCTATTAAGTTCCTAATATGTTGGTCCAAATATAAAATATAATTATAATGAAATAGAATTAAATAAATTAAACAATTTAATTTATTATCAATTCATTAATTGATTAATTTATATTTGAAGATCAGATACATCATCTAGCGACGTGTCATGATCCTTAAAATATTAGAAAAGTAATTAGTGGTTTGACTTAACCTTTTAGTGATTGGTTTCTCAATGTAATTAATATATTTTAATCAATAATGTTCTAATTTAACATTAAAGCATGGAATATATTTGTCATGTTAAATCACGTTTATTCTCTACATAATAATTATTCATCATTTGAATAAGATTTGAAACTCTTTTCAAATCTCATTCCACCTTGGTTGAGGATTTATTAGTCAATACTATTTGAGAATAGATGGAACATTTTTTTTAATTCACTTAGGGTGATGAATCCTCTTTTGATCACTCAAGTATCGTCATATAGTTTATGTTACACCCAATATCTTTCTTTTTGTTACCTTGATTAAGAAAACATGTAATAGTATTAAAGTATAATATTCTCTATATAGGTTGACATAGTGATCTCAAGTCCTTATCACTTACACAACCGTCACGTGATCTTTTTTATAAACATATATGATTTGTCCATAGAATTCTCATGCGGCTCAGTTCAGTACATTTACATGTTTTATAACAAGCACCTACATATTAGTTTTAGGTATCCCTTATACCTTAACTTATGAGAACAACTACTTCATTTCATAAAGAAAAAAACATGATATGTACCAATCTCTGTTACTTTAATGAATGTTTAGTATTTAAGAGAGCATCGACCAAGAATATTTTAAAAACAATGCTTTAATGCAATAAGAATTCCATAATTATAACAACTTTATAATTTTCTTTACAAAACATTTTTATCCTATGAACTTTATATTTACTCTAGATTTATTAATCTAATATTATATGAATATTAAAGATAAATTAAATCTTTATTAATAATAAATATATATTTACATTAATATAATAATACTATATGTAACCAGCCGATAAACTATCATGCATATTAAATTGACATTTACTAGGAAACTAACATTTACTAGGAAATTAACAAGTTCCAAATACGTAAACTAACATTTACTAGGATATTAATTTCATCTGAACACAAGTCTCAAAAAGAATGTTTAATTGGCAGAGTTCTTCTGATGCACTTCATGCCGAGTTTTGAGTGGTGATGAAAAAGAAGATTTAACACAATCAATGGAGCTGTTTTGATTTCTTAATTAGCAGCCAAGTTAACGTGGTCCTATCAAGAAACAGACTATAACAAAACTAATTTATTTGGACAAATAAAAGTTTCTGTAAGCATAAATAATCTCTTAATCACGTTTTCGCATATAAACCTAATTTACGTTCCACGCCCACGACCATTTTATAGCATTACAACTAAAGAAAATCTGGGACATAGAGCGGGTTACATAGCCAACTTTATCAATAGAGTCATAGAGATAAAAAAAAAAAAAGAAAAAAGAAAAAAAGAGAGAGTAAATATGAGGCCAAAGTGAAGAGTACCCTTGAAATAACGAAGTATGCGTTTGATAGCTTCAAAATTAATGCATCTCAGTTAGAGCATGCAAGAACTGACTCACAAATTCAAGTTGATGGAGCGAGAAAGATCAGGCCTAGTGATAATCAGATATTGTAATGCACCAACAAGAGAGCGATAAAGAGTAATGTCAGAGAAAAGAGGATCTCATTTGCAATGTAAGAGCTGAGCCCAAGCAAGAATGTCACGGGCATACATGGTTTGACTGAGAAAAAGATTGTTTGAAGCTGAGGTGACATCAAGACCAGGGAAATACCTGATAGAGGCCAAATCCTTGGTGGCAAACTCATATGGAGTTGATGAACAAAAGCAGTAAGAAGAGTGTGGTCACTGCCAATAATAATAATATCGTCCACGTAGAGGAGAAGATAAATGAGATATTGTTGGCAATAAAGAACAAAAATGGAGGTTTCAACATGGCTGCAAGAGAACCTAAGCTTAAGTAAAAAGAAACTGAAGCACTGGAACCGGGCACAAGAAGTCTGTTTCAAACCATAGAGAGCTTTCTTAAGCTTGCATACATGTCTAGGAAAGTGAGAATCAACATAACCTGGGGGTTGCTACATATAGGTATGCACCTGCAAAACACAAAGGGTATTTTGAAAATCAAGTTGGTGGAGAGACCAACCATAAATAACTGTAAGAGAAAGAACAACACAAACAGTGGTCGCCTTGACCACTGGGCTGAAAGTGTCAGTGTACTCATAGAAACTAGTGGGATTTATCAACTTCATCCACAGTATGTCCAATGACCAGCAGTTGGTCACATAGAGATTTGAAATCTCAGGGAAATTCAGCAACGGACCAAGACCCTTTCTTCATCAGCTGCAACTCATTTTTAAGACAAATCTCATGAGTCTTCGATCCGTGACTGAAGACATGCTCAAGAGCGAGCCAAACATCACAGGAGGTAGGGAGACCTACAGTGACAGCCATGGCTTCTTCAGAGAGGAAAAACAAAAGGAGACTCAAGATTTGTTGCTTTTTAGCTTTCCATTCCAGAAATTTGAGATTTGTTGGTAACAAATGTTATAACCTAGTTTTGATTCATTTGTTTTTAATTTAATTTGAAGGGGTTAAAATTTGAAATTAAAAGATTACGGGCTTGAATGCAAACTGTCAAAACTTCAGTGACCAAACTGAAAGATGGGGACCAAAACGACGCCGTTTCCATATGCCCTGTTATTTCTTCTTCTTCCTCTGGAAACAGGGGAAGCCACCTTGCAAAAGGGAAAAAGCATCGGTCTGCCACGACCCCATCAACGCAACCAGACCATAACGTAGACCAAATGCAGAGCACCAAACCCCTTTCTAGCCGACTTTCCTTCACCGCCACGAGGTTGCCAACAGACCGAGGAAACCGCCACCAACAGTCCAGCGATGAAAGGACTGTTGGTGTCCCAGTCCAACCAAAACACAAAGTCCCAGACCTTATCATTATCCTGGGAAGATAAGGAGCAAATCTCACGCAAGAAAGCCTATAAAAGGCAGAGGCAGAACCGAAGACAGAGGGGGGGAGACAAAAAAAACAAAGAGAAAAGAAGAGCAGTTCGAGAGGAACAGGGGACTTTAACTTCCGCTCACCTAGTTAATCCCATCATCCAAACAAAAACACAGAAACGGAGAAGAACGTACCGAGAGAAAGAAAACAAAAATAGAGTCTGGGGAAGCATCGTCCAGCCGGTGTGTCATCGCCTGCGGCTCCATCTCCAGCACAGGTAAGTCTTCTTCCTTCTCCCGCTCAATATGAATTCACCTAGGACTGTTCCCTTTGAATTTTAATTAACCCCCTCCCCCGTGCTCGCACTCGTCACGAGTGCTTCTGTCTGCAGCCAGGTTACAGGTAGTCTGGTATGAATCAGTAATGGGGCCGGGCCGGGTTGGTTGTATCCGGCCCAGCCTGTACAGCTGGGTACGATCCAGCCCGGTAAAATAAAGGGAGAAAGAATGGGTCGGGTTTGAGCCTCAGGCCCAGCCGACCCAAATTGCTTTTGTTAAGGGTGTGTTGGGCAAAACATACTCTTATGCTTTTTACTTGTATTTTTTTTTGATATCTGACCAAACGAGCCCCTTTTGATATTATAAAATTCTAGAAATATTTGATGATCTTTGAAAGCTCATGTTTTGTTTTATTTTTTTCTTTGCGTATTGTTTTTTTCCTGCTATATGCTTAATCTATGGACCTTTACTATTGAATGCAAATATGTTGTGCAATGTTTTTATTTGTTTATTATTGTCTAAAAAGAGCAAATAATAAAAAAAGTAAACAAAAAAAAAGACAGAAAAATTATTTCTTCATTAAAAATTCAAAAAATTTGCAAACTTATTCACTTGTGCTAAAGCCAGGAATATCACACTTCTTGGGTTTATGCAATATTTATCAACGCTAGAGTGTGAAATATTCGTAGGTAAATATTCACTGATGCTAAAGTTAGGAACATTATATATATATATATATATATATATATATATATAAAGAGAAAAATTCTTAGCAATTTTAGACAAAACCAGTAATGCATCTTGCCTCAGGTAGGACGCTCAAGGGATGATAATATATTTCTTTTTGCGTAACCAATCTTGTACCATAGAATCTCTGCTGATTAGTCAAGGTTCATAGTGATCATAATACTAGGTGACAACTCTTTGAACTAGACATTTTCCCCTCGAAGAATAAGATGTCAAATACATATTCTTTCTCCAATGGAAATTTTTAATTGGTCGCCGCGATGTTTGGGTGTGATAGAATGACGACTCCACTAGAGAATTTTAGGACTAAGCTTCGCTTCTTGTCTTGTTATTGCTATCTTGTTTGTTGTGTTTTTTTTTTTTCCTTGCCTTTACTGCTTTAACATGCATCTTTGTTTATATTATCACTTTAAGAGCACACACCTTAAAATTTAGGATAGGTGGAGAAATAATGGTACCCTAACGACTTTAGTCTGGGTAAGACTCGTAAAACCATCTAACTCTCATTTGATTGCTTACTTGATAGTGGTTGATATGTCAATCTGATATTACTTAGGGTCTCTATCTCTATGTTTTTTGTAAGCCTCATATCGATCTTTCGAGGATGATCATTGATGTAACACCCCACACTTTTATATACGTTTATAGTTACTTTCCTACAATTTAGTACATAAAAATACGGGTAATTTTTTTCTTCTCCGGTAACATTACAAATTTTAATCCAAAATTCGTAACCCTCATTTCAACTTCCATCATACCTTTAAATTTATTTATGGAGATCATTCTCTCCCTTACATATCACATTTTTTATTATTTCTACTATTTATTAAATTTCTTTTCATTTTGAGTCTCCATTACTCATCTGGTTCTCCTTACTTCGATCTTATATTTATGCGAGGGTTTACAACTGAGCATGCAAGAGACCCTTTTGGACTAGATGGTGACCTATCTCTTGATGCACTTAAATGACGAGAACCTACCTACTAGATTGTACCTTATGTAATCTCGCTATAGCAAGCTCAACATGTGGCATCTTGAATTCCAGGACCATTGGGTGGCAAATGATCATCGCATAGGATACAAGAGTCCGAGTTATTATAGTTGACAAGAAGGAATTAACTTGAATTGAAAGCCGAAAGGTTTATATAAAGCTCAAACTTAAGCAAGACTGGATAAGGATCCCCTCGTTGACATAATAATGACATCAGGTTCCTAAAATCCTTGAATAACGACCATTGCCACCACGTGAAGGACGAGTCCACATTGAATCTGTATTTTTCCTGCGCATGATTGCATAATTTTCATATAATGGGTTGAAATATAGGTTCCCATTGAAACACACCTATAACACTCGATTACGAAAAAAATAAATGGATAACAAAGAAAGAGCTTATTGGAAGCTCAACATCGAAAAGAGTTGGAAAGTCTTAGAGAAGAAGTTGGAAAGTCTTAAAGAAGAAGTCATAAGGCTTATTAGTCTACTCGAACAAGCCTTGAGATCTAAATTCGGAAAAGCAAAATTTACAGCTCAACCTGAACCTTTGCTCACAAATCCACAAAATCTGGGGGCAAATAAGGTGTCATTTGAATATCAACAGGCTACGTATTCCCAAATTGCTTAACTAACATATCCCATAAGAATGTCGTCTACCATTGACTTTATAGTGAAGGAATCTTAAAAGGACAAGATGGTAAAAGAAGATGGCCCGGAAAAATTGACTGCCCTAGAGCAAAGAATGAGGGCGTTCGAGGGAAGTAGCCTACATGACCAAATAAAGGCTGCTGAGATGTGTTTGGTGCCCAACATGATCATCCTTAAAAATTTTAGAGTGCCTGAATTCATCAAATATATAGGAAATCAATGCCCTATAACTCATCTCAAGCCATACTACAACAAAATAGCTGAGGTGGTCTATGATAGGTCAAGCTTGCAAGCCATGAAAAATGACAACAAGGAGTCCATAAGAGAATACATCTAAAGGTGGCGTGAGACAACTACACAAGTTGATCCTTCTTTGTTGGAAAAGGAAATAATCAATTTGTTTGCCAATACTTTCAAGGCCACATACTTTGAATACATAGTTGGAAGCTCTGAACCATATTTTTCTAACCTGGTTGCTATAGCTGAGAGGATTGAACAAGCTATCTAGTTAGGAATGATTGCTGACTCGACCGAGGAGAAAAGTTTCTTTAGAAAAAAGAAAGAAACTAAATTTTACAATATTGAAGATGGTTACAAAGGCAAGAGAAAAAACTACCAAAACAAATACACCTAGAGATCAATCGTCCTAAAGATGACACCACAAGGTCATTAGACCAAGACCGGTCTATGCGTGACCTTAATTGACTACTGGAAAAGTGCCCTCGTTGAGGAGTTCATAGGAGAGAGATGATTGGAAGATTCCAGAAATTCCAATCAATGATTGCTAAATGTTTAGCCCTTTTATGTGTCACCTTGCTAGTAATCATAGCTCAAGATGTCAGCATAATGTCTTTGTTGTTGAGCCTCTTTTCTAAAATTTCAATGAAATAATGAGTTTGTCCTTCAATTGCGTCTCTTTCTTTTATTTACAACAAAATATCCTGAAAGAGGTTCCCTTTAAGGACTCACAAATACATTATTGAAGCCTCGTGTGATCTCATAGATGCAATTCATTTCTTTTACCAAAAATTTTGTCCCCTAGTGGAATTTTGAAAAATTGAACTTGCATTTTGATTTCACAAATGATTCGATGTTTATTTAGAATGAAATTTTTGACATTCTACTTGTAGAATGGAACATGAATCAAGTAACTCCTTCATTAAAGTGACTAAACTCTAAAATAAAGTGTATGAATAAAAAAAATGAACAACTACCCTCACACCATGACTCTTGAACCAAGTGTTTTTAATGTATGTATAATGTATGTAGTTGAATCGTTGTTCATAGACTCATGAAATGAATTTCTTTGTGAAAGTCCAAACCATCACACTAGATGATATCAAAATTTATTGATCTTAATCACTTGTATTTGAAATGAGGAAAGGTCATCTTTGTTATTCATTTCACATTTTAAAATGAATATATCCCTTATGGTTCCTTTTTAAGCCTGAATAATTTTTCTTTCATAAAAAATCTCGACTAAGATCACACCCTACATTAAGGGAAAATAAAAATTTTAATGATAAAAAAATAGGAAAAAGTTATGAGAAAGCTAAAAAGCCCAAGAAACTCAAATGCTAGGAGGCATACCCAAATGATAAGAAAAGGTGATAGTCAAAACAAAGTGAGTATGCCTCGACCAAAATAATGAAAATGACAAATTAAAGAAGAGCGGTAAAAGAAAAGATGAAAGACATAAAAATTCAAACTACTGATAATGATCCTCAATCTTTGAAACCTTGAAACAGTCTTCGAACCTTACGAATCCTTTCCTGTCATAGCCAAAACAACACACTCTACAGTATGTGCTTATAGAAATCCTTTCTATTCAAGCAAGCAAGCAACCTGAAACAATAAACAATGCTCTCAAAATGTAAAGAGTACTTTTTCATAAAAGTCATGACATTGAAAACAAGCTACTCATTATTATTCATGTTGATAAAATGAGTGATAAAAAAGAGATTATTTTTCTCAAACAAAACCTCGAGTTTTTTCTCGAGCCCTTCACTTTGAAACTTATAAAAATAGAAGGTCGCCTCATGATGTAACTTCACCAATGGCAATATCGCAAACATAAAAGCAAATCATCTATTTTTCAAGAAAAATCACTAGGGAGTTGTAAGATTTCAAAAAGCAAATTGTTTTAAACTCACATCGATTTTTTTTTTTTAAATGCAAGATCAAAATTTCAAGATTTATTCTAGATAACTATTCCTTCACCAAACTGAAAGAGAGAGAAAGGAAAAAATGGTTACTAGAAACTATTATTTGTCTAAGTCGTTAACAGAGCATATTTAAGGGCAATGACCAAGTACAGAGGGCAACATTGTGTTTAGAAGAAAAATTGATCCTTTCTAGGTAACCGTGAAATAGGGAACATTTTCTACAACGAGACAAGGGGGCATTTTTGTTTACAAAAAACAGTTTGATCTTTTCAATAAGTGACACCAAATGTTTTTAACACTGAGACAGAAGAGTAATGAATGATCCTCTCAAATTATTCAATGAGACATAAAATCTCCAGCAAGTAAATATATCATGATGAGCACTATGAAGGCTGATTTGTGTAACAATTCTGGAAAAAAGACTTAGATGAACCAAATCGAGTGGGCTAGAAGTCAAACGATGAAGATGACCCAAATCAGAAATAGCAAGTCCTTATCAATCAAGCAACAAGAAGATTGAGAAGAAACGGGGGCCTATATTTCAAATCAGGTAAAGATGCATGCATAACATCTAACTTTGAAACATTGAACAATATGTTTTGCAAATTTCATAAAAGAAATCCTTGATAAGAACTATAAAAAAGGGAGGCCACCTTGAAGTGGCCAAGAATTGAAAATGCTTTTGAAAATTTTTCGACATGGGTAGGCCGCTCATGATAATTAGGCCACCCGAAAAATCTTTGTGTTTTTTTCTTGGGTAAGTCACCCATTACAATGAGATCATTTCTGAAAAATCTTCGTATTTTTCACCCGGGCAGGTCACTCATTACAATGAGACAATTCAAAAAAATCTTTGTATTTTTCCACCTTTTTATTTTCTATTTGAATAGGTCACCCATTACAATGAGATCATTTCTGAAAAATCTTTGTATCTTTAAAAAAAAGATCTCTACATTTTTCAACAATCAGATAAGTCGCTTGGAACAATTAGATTATTTGCAAAAAATCTTCGCAATTCTTCTCCATCGAGTAGGTTGCCTAGAACAACTTGACCATTTTTCGAAAAAAATCAAAAGAAAAGAAGAGGAAGGGCTTTCACGTTTATTTTCTTTACAAACTTACTATACGAAACCAAAAGAAAATGAATTTTCCAATGTCTTTGCACTGTAAGTATTGTAAAGAGGGGAACAACTGTTATAACTCAATTTTAACCCATTTGCTTTTAATTTAATTTTAAGAGGGTTAAAATTTGAAATTAAAAGATGAGGGGCTTGAATGCAAAATCTTAAAAATTTAGTGACCAAGCTTAAAGCCCAAAATGACGTAGTTTCCACATGCATTGTTTCTTCTTCTTCTTCCTCCTCTGGAAACATGGGAAGCCACCTGCAAAAGGAAAAAAGCATCGATTTGCCACGACCCCATCAACACAACCAGACCAGATCGTAGACCAAATGCAGAGCACCTGACCCCTTTCCAGCCGACTTTCCTCCACCGTCACGAGGTTTCTAGTAGACCAAGGAAACCGCCACCAACAGTCCAAGGATGACAGGACTATTGGTGTCCCAATCCAACCAAAACATAAAGTCCCAGACCTTATCATTATCCTGGGAAGATAAGGAGCAAATCTCAAGCAAGAAGTCTTATAAAAGGTAAAGGCAAAACCAAAGATAGAGTGGGGGGAGAAAAAAAACAGACAAAAAAGAAGAGGGGTTTGAGAGGAACAGGGGACTTCAACTTCCGCTCACCTAGTTAATCCCATCAATCAAACAAAAACACAGAAACAACAAAGAACGGACCGAGTGAAAGGAAACGAAAAGAGAATTGGGAAAGCATCTTTCAGCCGATATGTCATCGCCTGCGGCTCCGTCTCCAGCACAGGAAAGTCTTCTTCCTTCTCCCGCTCAATATTAATTCACCTACTACTGTTCACTTTGAATTTTAATTGACCCCCGCTCCCCATGCACGCACGCTTCACCCGTGCTTCTGTCTGCAGTCGGGTTACTGGTCTAAACTAGTAACCGGGCTAGACTAGTTGGATCCAACCTAGCCCGTATGACCGGGCTAGATCCAACCCAGTAAAAAAGGAGGAAGAGTGAGCCGGCCTAGGCCTCAGGCCGAGCCAGCCCAAATTCCTTTTGCCACGGGTGTGTATGGCAAAACACACCCTTATGCATTTTCCATATATTTTATTTCATTTTTATTTTGATATCTGGCCAAACGAGCCTCTTTTGATATTAGAAAATTTTAGAAATATTTGGGAATCTTTGTTGATTTATTTGGGGGCTCCCTTGCGCTTTGTTTTATTTTTTTTCTTTGCGTATTGTTTTTTTCCTGCTATATGCTTAATCTACGGATCTTTATTGTTGAATACAAATATGTTGTGGAATGTTTTTTTTTTACTCTTGTCTAAAAAGAGCAAATAATAACAAAGGGTAAACAAAAAGAAAAGGGCATAGAAAAATTGTTTCTTCTTCATTAAAAATTCAAAATTTTTGTAAATTTATTCACTTGCTCTAGAGTCAGGAATATCATACTTCTTGGGTTTATATAATATTTACTAACACCAGAATTGGAAATATTCATATGCAAATGTCCACTGATGTCAGAGTCAGGGACATTATATATAAAAAAGAGGAGAACAAATTCTTAGCAATTTTAGACAAAACCAGCAATACAACCTGTCTTAGGGAGGATGCTCAAGGGGTGATAGTATCTTCCCTTTCGTGTAACCAGTCCCGTACCATAGAATCTTTGTTGACTAATTAATGTTTCTAGTGACCATAATATTAGGTGATAACTTTTTAAACTAGATATTTTTTCTCAAAAAATAAAATATCAGGTATTTTTTTTTTCACGTTAAATTTTTTTTAAAGATCACTGTGATATTCAGATGTGAACATGAATATCCTTCAATGGTTATGGCAGGCTTTTGCAGAGAGCCATCAACAAAACCAAGAAGATTTTGGCAGGAGAGGAATAAGTTTGCTCTTCGGAGCAAGTAATTTGTGACTGAAAGCTTAATGATAACAATGTGGACCATGGTATTAAAGGAGAAATCAAGTGAGCAACCATAGAGAGAAGAGAAAGAAGATATCAAAAGGATGTTAATATATAGAAAGCTCTGACCATGAGAATGTTTTGTAAATCACAATACTGTTAGAGATGGAGATAAATTTTATTTATAGAAAAGTATATGGCTATGCATGAGAAGAAAACAAGACACAAATGGAAACAAATCATGCAATATCAGGATAGATTCTTGAGCATCCATAAAAGACTCAATCGTACTCCCAAACCGCTTGAAACTCGTCAATATAATACTCAACAAATATAGGGAGAAGGAAGCTAAGAGCATCATCAGATACACCTAGCTAGTGACACCAAGTGCATTGCATGCTCAGTGGAACATTTCTCAAGGAAAAAGATCCGGAAGTTGTGGACAGCAGTATGGAGAAATGACATGACAATATAAATACCAAGAGCCTGATTTTGAAAAACAATTGAATATCACTTGTAGAGTCTCCCAATCTGATCGCGCTTCATTTTATCATTCTTTTTGAGCAGTACAAAGTTCCCGATACAACTCTACAGGATCACGAAATGCTACATTCGTTTTTCCCACAATTTTGTTCCCACCCTCAGGATCGTTACTTTGTTTCCATTCAAAAACCTTAAAATAAAAATAAAAATAAAAAAAGCTACTCTCACTACCATCACCAACCCCCACAGTACTATTCTCATCAGCACCCTCACGGCCAGCATTTTCTACAAAGTCCAAAGTTTTATTCTTATTCAACTCTTCCCTATAACTATTCTCATAACTGATGGATGAAGAAGACGGCCTCGCATAGGCAGGATTAAAAATGGAAAATTGTGGGTTCTTTAAAGGTAATTGAGAATGAATGATGGCTAACAAACTAGTTGGGAATTGACGGCAAGGAACGTCGAAAGAGGGACTAAACTGGTAAGTGTCTGAAACCCAGTTGTTAAATTGTCTCGATGAATTATGACAGCAAAACTCTAGTCCTACAAGTATTGTTTCTTGATGCCTAGATTCTAAACAATGAGGTAAAAGGGCCTCCAGCCACTAGAAACTCACAAATAACACCATACCAAAAAAATAAAAAATAAAAACCCAGTAAATTTTTATAGGTGTAACCAAGATTGTCAATTCCGTTCCGTTTTGCCCGGAATGACCGAAATATTTCATACCAATTCAAAAAACAAAACAAAACGGAACAAATTTCATCTCATTTTAAATCTCGGTCCGTTCTGGATTTTTCGGCTAAATTCCGCCGGAACGTTCCGGTTTCATTCCACATGTTCCGTTCCGCTCTTGAAAAGCTATTGAATCAAATTGAACCTTATTCAATTTAATTAATTAAACCATCCAATTACAAAAAGCTCTTTTCATTGCTATTTTCAATAACAATGATATTGATATTAAATTGAAAATTATTATTACTATTTTCATCAACAATGATATTAATCTTTTAAAATTAGATTTATCACTAATATATATGGTTTATATTCATGTTGTTTTTTTCATGTTTATACTTTGTAGGAATTTGAGCAAAACAAGGGATGCTTTAGATTCCATTAGGCTTGATAACATTGACCTAACTTTATATTTAAAATATTTATGTTAAAACATTTTATTTTCATAATATTTTGATATTTTGTTTAAGTGGAATCACTTTAAGTTAAAAACCTATTTAATCTTGACTATTTATGAATATTTTAAAATTTAAAATTATATTTGTTTGGTATTATGTTTGTATTGCATAATTTATAATTAATTTATCTTGAATTTGAATTATGTTTGTTGAATATATATATATAAACAGTACAACTCCGAAACGACCTGCCGAAACACTCCAAAACTAAAATATTTTATTCTAATTAAAAAAATAAAATACCTACCAAAACAGAATTGACACCATTGAATGTAACTGTACGTAAGTGTGTCAACTTCAGCATATGTTGACAAAAACAAACGAAATGTAATGAAGTTGCAAATAAATGATTCAGAGAGAGAGAGAGAGAGTGGAGGGAAAGTGGTGGACAGTGACAGTTTTAAGCCACCAAAAACTCCAAACCCATGAACGGGTGGTTAGTTGGTTCTACAGAACAGATGACTTACATCGGTGCCTCCCTCATCACTTCAGGGTTTAACTTTTGAGTCGTTTAGGGCCGGTTCAATATATTTCAGGTTTTTCTATACAGTGGAATGGAGGACTGTTGAGCTTTAATTACTTTTTCTTACTGTATTTTCATTTCTGTTGTTCAAATACACTTTTTTTTTTCCTTCAATCATGCACAGTGTCTATCTCAATATAAATTTTAGGCAACTTACCATCCAATTCAAGTAAAGCAGGTGTTGATATGTTAATTTTATTCCATTGAAATGAAGTTGTTTAGGGTCTTTTGACAGCACTTTCTATCGCAACTTATTTTAGAAATAAACATATTGAAAATTAAGACATAGCCTTTCTAATAACCATTGTTCCATCAAATTTATAACAGTATTCTACATCAACTAATTTTCCAATACATTTATTTCATCAATAGTCCTTTTCACATGCTAAATTTTTTCCTAAACAACTCTAAATATAACTTGACTTTGGGTCTGGAAAACACAGGGACTGCTTGCTAGTTTCTTGGATGACTTAAATCAAATATCAAAGAAGAATTTGTTCTTCATTTTTACTTAAAATGGCGATGTACATGTGCATATATAGTAATGGATCAATAATATTGATCTTACAATCAAGCTATCATTCCTATAATTAAGCTACGAATCCTATAATTAAGCTATCGTACCTTATACATTGGTACTAGGAAAGACAAAAATCACCACGGAAGGAAAGAATCACACATAGAAGGAAAAAATCATAATATTCCAATACTCCCCCTCAAGTTAATGCATAGATATTACACATGCCCAACTTGTCTAAGAACTTTGAGAACACTTGATTTGAAACTGCTTTGGTGAGGATATTAGCCAATTGATCCTTAGATCGAATTTAAAGCAACTTCACAATTTTATCATCTAACTTTTCTTTGATGAAGAACTTGTCTATCTCCACATGTTTTGTACGATCATGTTAAACTGAATTATGAGTAAATCACATGTTACTTTATTGTAACAATATAATCGAATTGGTCACCTAGGAGGATAGCCCAAATCGCTTAAGAGAAGTCTTAGTCATAATGCTTCATAAATTCCAAAAGACATACCTCTAAATTCAGCTTCTGCACTTAAGCGTGCACTACATTTTATTTATTGCTTCTCCATGTAACAAAATTGCCACCTATAAAGGTGAAATACCCTGAAATAGATCATTTGTCATTTATTGCTCCAGCCTAGTCAACATTAGTATATGTATCTGCACTTTAACAATTTGCATTTTGTGTGGATAATATTCATTTTCCAGGAGCGACCTTTAAATACTTCAAAATACACATAACTACATTCATATGTTGCTATTTAGGATTATGTATGAACTGATTGATAATGCTTAGTGCATAGGTAAGGTCCAGTGTCGTGTGTGCTAAGTACATTAATCTTCCTAAAAGTTTTTGGTACCTTTTTTTATCAACTGGTATCTGATTAAAACCAACACATAAATTCAAATGTTCTTTCACTAGTGTATCAGCTGGTTGACATGCTAACATACTAATTTCCTGTAACAAATCCAAGGTATATTTCCTTTGAGAAAGAAAAATACCTTTTTTAGATCTAGACATTTTGATTCCGAGAAAATATTTCAAGGGACCAAGATCTTTCATTTCAAATTCTCTGGACAAGTAACTCTATAAATTCTTCCTTTACTTAGGATCATTTCCTGTAATCACCATGTCATTTACATATACAATTAGTGTCGTGATCTTATCATGCTTTCTCTTCAAGAATAAATTGTGATCTGAATTACTTTGATGGTAGCCAAAGGCTCTTATAGATTTTGTGAACTTTCCAAACCATACTCTTGGAGATTGTTTCAATCCATACAATGATTTCTTTAATCTAGCTGTGTATTTCTAGTATCATGCATCTTAGTGGGAGATCCATGGAGACTTCTTTGAACAACTCGCCATGTAGGAATGTGTTCTTCATATCAAACTACTATAATGGCCATTCGAAGTTCATAGCTAAGGATAACAAGATCTGAACTGTGTTGATTTTAGCTACAAGTGAAAATGGATCACTTAGCAAAGGATAACAAGAATGGTTAATCCAAGTTCATAGTTAATACCTTGGTGTGACGTTGTGGTAGTATTTTAACTGGCTCAGTTACAGAAGCATCTTTAATAAACGATTGGTTTGGTACATCACTTTTATTCTTTTCTTAACAGATCAGCTCAGTTTGTAAATCATCATCACTAGCTTCTAACGTTATACCATTTGCATCCACGATCCCCACATCTTGGTTACCAGTTTGTGAGTTATTATCATCACTAGTATCTCTGTATGGATCCAAATTCATATTGTATCCAGTATACTCATATCCTGGTCATTAGGTGGAACTTCTGTAGAAATGTGAAGATCATAGTTTAGAGTCTGAACTTCTTTCTGGTACTCCCTTTGAAGTTCAGACTTAGAAAAATATATTGAGTCTTTATGAAAAACTAGAGGATTGTAGCATCGGTACCCCTTTTAATGAGTAGTGTACACAATAAAAACACATCTTAATGCCCGAGGTTGCAACTTGTTGTGTTGGTACTTATGTAGGTGGATGAATGCCACATATCCAAACACATAAGGAGGTAAGTTTAGGGTGGCTAGAGACACAACACCTTGCACAAGGGCTTGGGATGATGTTTTGAAATCAATAGTGCTAAAGGGTACCCGATTGATTAAATAAATTGAAGATGTAAATTGAAGATGTAAGAGCTTTTCCCCAATAGGGCAACGATATATGAACTTCTATCAATGAAGCATGAACAACCCATTCTGTTAGGGTGTATTAGGACTTGATGGATGATTCCATGGGTTCTCAAGTACTACTGAAATCTCCGCTATTATCATTGTGAAGAACCTGAATTTATGCATTATACTGAGTACAAATCATTCTATAAAATTGTTGAAATAACATATTCACTTCACCTTTGGACTTTATCAAACACGCCCACATTACCCTTGTACAATCATCAATAAAAGTAACAAACCAACGAGATCCATTTAATGTAGGTACATTGGATGGACCCCAAACATCTGAATGTATGACTATAAAAGGAACTAAGCTTCTATTTAAGCTTAATGGAAATGAAACACGATGGCTCTTTGCAAGTTCACAAACATCACATTTAAAACTTGAAATATCATATTTTGCAAATAAGTTAGGAAATAATTTTTGCAAGTAACCAAAAGAGACTGTAAACAATAGGGTTTCTGTAATATTACTTTTCTGTTTTATTCTCCTCCATAGGAGGCAATATATATTACAATTCAGAGACAAAATAGGAAAAATATAGAGTGGATAAACAGGAAAGTTATTTGTTCCTATATATATACAAATACAAATCAATCTAGGATTTAATACAGCTCATGCGCACACTCCCTCTCAAGTTGGTGCATAGATGTTTATCATGCCCAACTTGTCAATTATATCATGAAATGTCTTTCTTGAAACTACCTTTGTGAGTACATTAACCAGTTGACTTTTAGATTGTATATATGGAAATTGTACGATTCTTACATCGAGATTCTCCTTGATGAAATGACGATCAACCTCAACATGTTTAGTGCGATCATGTTGAACAGGATTCTGTGTGATTGTTATAGCTGCCTTATTATCACAAAAGAGATTCATAGGTTCAATATATTCAATCCCTAAATCCCTCAATATATTCCTTATTCATATCAATTCACCTACACCATGAGCCATCCCTCGAAATTCAGCTTCAGCACTTGATCTTGCCACTACTTTCTGTTTCTTGCTTTTCCAAGAGTCTGTATACCCTTCAATGTTAAGAATACTATTTTTTTATGAACAACAATCCTCTTCCTGGAGAACCTTTTAAGTACCGTAAAATTCGATATACTGCTTCCATATGTTCTTTATTTGGTGCATGCATGAACTGACTCACCATGCTTACTGCATATGTTATATCAAGTCTGGTATGGGATAAGTAGATTAGCCTTCCAACTAATTGCTGGTAACGATCCTTATCTGTTGGATCCTGATCTGGAAAAATTCTCAGCTTATGATTCATCTCCATGGGCGTTTCTACTAGTTTGTAACTAAGCATTCCAGTTTCAGTTAAAAGGTCTATCATATATTTTTGCTGTGAAAGAGATATTCCCTGCCTTGACCTTGCCACCTCAATTCCTAAAAAATATTTAAGGTGTCCAAGATCCTTCATTTCAAATTTAGTAGTTAGATACCTCTGTAATGCTTTCATTTCACGTGGATCATCTCCTGTCATGACCATCATATCATCCACATATACAATTAAAGCGGTTACTCTTCCTTCGTTATGTTTTATAAACAAAGTATGATTGGAGTTACTTTGTTTATAGCCAAACTCCTTCATTGTAGTAGAGAATCTCCCAAATCATGTTCTAGGTGACTGTTTCAGTCTATACAATGACTTTTTCAGTCTGCAGACTTCACCTTTACCTAAGTTGCTGTTAACTCCAGGTGGTAGTTCCATGTAGACTTCTTATTTCAGATCATTATTAAGAAATGCATTCTTAACATCAAACTGTTGTAGAGGCCTGTCTCGATTTGCTGCTATAGATATAAGAATACAAATAGTATTAATCTTGGCTACTAGTGCAAAAGTATCCTGATAGTCTACCCCATACTTTTGTGTATATCCTTTTGCGACTAGTCGAGCTTTATACCTGTTAATACTACCATCTGGGTTGAGTTTCACAGTGAACACCCATCTACATCCAACTGTCTTCATTCCTTTGGGCAGCGAAACCAATTCCCACGTAGCATTTTTCTGTAGAGCCTCTATCTCTTCATTCATTGCCTTTCTCCATCTTTTATTAGCCAATGCATCTTGCACATTACTAGGAATAGAAACTGTGGAAAGTTGATTAACAGTAAGTGCATATGAACGAGACAACCTATGAGAGGACACATAATTATTAATTGGATATTTGGTTTTGACTGTAAGATTAGGTTCATATTGTTTTTTTTTTGGGATTCCCTTATTCATCCTTTATGGATATCTAAAAGTGGGGTTTGCTGTAGGACAATATGTTTCATTAGACTCTCTAATCCCAGGACTTACCTAAGGAGGAACATTCGTGGATGATTCTTCAGGGAATGGTGTAAATGGGGGCAACTCAAATGGTGATGCAGCTTTATCAGGAAAAAATAGAGCCTCATGTGTGGAATCATTCTCGGCATCAGTGCTTTGATCACAGCCTTGTGGATTCAATTGTTCATTCTCTTCTAACTGGAACAAACAATAACAATAACAGGTAATAATTCCTATGGAATTTCTTTTGATACATAAAATTAGGTATAAACCTCTTTTACAACATACATTTTCCATCTATTACCAATATCCTATCCCATTTACCGAGAATAATTTCATCTTGGAAATCTCAATACAACTCAATAGTTTCGAACACCATCTCTTTATGAATCAATTCTCACTTGATACCAAGATATTCCTCTTTTGATATCATTAGCTTATCTCATTCTTTCAGAATAACTAATCAATATTTTCTTTTTCATTTTCTGAAAGGTAATTGCTGATACTATTGAATCTCATTAGTATCATTAGTCTTCCAATATCGGGTTAGACTAATCAATTCCATTTAAGTGTCGATATCAATACAACCAATTGATATCATTAACTATTTCTACCCAAAATAGTTAATCAATTCTTATTCATATCTAGTTTATCATCAAAGTTGTCGATGTCAAGAACCCTTGCCATCATTAGCCTTCTTACCTAGAGTAGCTAATCACACTAGAAATGGTTGTATATACCAATGTGATCCATTGATATCATTAACTATTCACGACCTAGAATAGTTAATCAACTTTTCCTTTTCCCTTAACCAGAAGTAACCATGTCGATGTTAGAAATCTTTACTAACATCATTAGTCACCCAATTACTCGGGATCGACTAATCAATTTAAGAAATATCGGCACCAATGGAACCCCATCAATACCATTAGCTATCCAAACCCGAATAGCCAATCAATGTCATTTGAAATGCCGGTACCAATGGAACCTCATCGATACCATTAGCTATCCAAACCTGGATAGCTAATTAATGTCATCTGAAATGCCGGTACCAATAGAACCCCATCGATACCATTAGCTATCCAAACTCAGATAGCTAATCAATGTCTTCTCAACCTTCCATTTGTACCGATTCCCTTTCATTCTTCTTATTAACATCATATACATTATAACCACAATTGCCTAGTATCATACACACATAACCTTAATTACCAACACTACGATTACTAAGCATCATTCACATAACTTTGATTACCCTCATTGCAATGCCAAGTATCAATTTATGCCCTTAGCCACCCTCATCATGGTGCTAAATATCATCATAATGTATCCTTAGCCACTGATACTATGTTGAACAATTATCTATCATTTCTCCTCCAATCTCCTAGTCATTGTGTATACATAATCCATACCGAGGTATGTAAAATAATCATGTCTATTCCAAAGTTATCATGGCTAATTCGATACCTATCAATGTATACAAGGTAATCATATTCATTCTAATAATAACATAATTAATTTGATACATAACAATGCACATAAGGTACTCATGTTCGTTCAAATATTATCCTAGCTATCTTGATCCATACCAATGTACGAAAGGTACACATATTCATTCAAACATTATCCTAACTAATTTATCTATACCGTTATACGCAAGGTACTCTTATTCATTCCAATATTTATCGAAGTAATAAAACAATACATTCTGAAATTTATCAATGAGTTTACACAAATTAAAAAGACAAGGTGCGATGCACCTACCTGTTTCCCCAACTGATCGAGTCCCTTGGTGCGATGCACCTACCTGTTTCCCCAACTGATCGAGTCCCTTCAATTCCTGACAACCCTGCTCTAAGCATCTCTTCTGTTTTAGAATCAAGAGATACAATTAGTAACCTCTTTTAATTTTATCACAATGTGTGTTCTCATATTGAAATCTCATTCACATGAATTCATCACCATGTTTTAATTTCATTTTCCGATTATTTCTTTCAACTATCTCATTACACTTTCTAGATCAGTTTTCACTCGAGAACACTGTTTACCATTAAATTCGTAAGTAAAATTATAGAATTCAGTTTTAAGTGTAGTTTGGCTCCTTGGAAAGGTAAGACACGGTTCTATAACTCTACTAAAGGATCAGAAGACCAATTTTGCCCTTAACACCCCTGAAATTATCTGTTATAGTACTCAACACAATCTATCAAGTACAAGACAGTTCGACCCTTCTTTCATTTTCAATTCATATATAAAGTTCTAGGACTCCAAATTACGCGAGCTCAGTTTTTTTTAAAAATAACATTTATACCTACAACCTTTGTGAAGAACCCAATCTAGAATTTTATCATTTTGGTTCCCTAACCATAGCTGAAAGGTGAGTGATAAAACTGTTAAGTCCCAATACATAGATTGGACAACCAATATCTTCATTTTCCTACTATCAATAATATGGCCAAACATGCTAAGGAAAGGCACTAAGGATTTTATTCAATTTAAATCATAATTAGCATGTTTTTGATGGTTAAACACAAATCAAGTCACCACACTTTCCATTTATTTCATTTTTGCTAACCTAATTTAAACAAATGTTTCATTAAGGTTCATGTTTATCCAAACGCAATCCGAATGAATACAATCCAAGTGGTAAAATTAACCACCATTATACCATGAAACAGATACCAAAAACTCATAGCATTTTAACGGTTAGATCTTCTTAGATCAAGACAAAACCAAATGGACCTAAAAATTGACACTATATTGTTCTCCGATGAATAACTTCTTGTTGAAGTCTCTAATCCCGATCTCCACCATTCATAATGAAAAGCTCATCAATATAACCCACGTATCAAACATTGAGCAGGATCCAACGGTGGAAAAAGGCGAAAACTGCCAGTGACCATGGCTAACCTGCAGGCATGTTTTCCTTGAAATGTTGCAAGGGCTATATCGCTCACACCAAACCAGAAAATTCAGATCCCAACGGTCAGATGTTAGCGGGTAGTGAGAAGCATAATATATCCAAAAACCAAACCAATCCAACGGTGAAATTAAGAGATATGGCCGTTTGAATGTTTGCTCTCAAGGTTCTCTCTCTCTCTCTCTCTCTCTCTCTCTCTCTCTCTCTCTCTCTCTCTCTCTTGTTTTTTTTTTCCTAGTTAATTTCTGCACAATTTTTTTTATTTATATAGAAAATCTATCTATATTTACTAAAACACCTTTATATCAAGTTTGGGTACCTTTTCATTCAACCAAATGCCTTTTCTCGGTCTGCTTTTAAAATACCATGCAAAAAATATCTCTCTAAAATTTCTTTTCTAATAATTCAATACTATTCCATTTTATTTTATTTTAACTAGCTCATTCCATTTTCGGTTCTGAATTATCAATAATTTTATTAATATCATACTTGCATATTGTTATGCTATGAAAAAAAAAAAAAAAAAAAAAAAACATTTCAGTTCTGGTTGCTCAAACAATATTATTTGGTATGGATACAATTCCAAGCTATATAATATCTTACTTAAAGAGGATTGGATTCACGCAAATGGTTGTATTCCCTCAGCTCTGTGTCAGATATTGTTGCTTTAGAATGGAAGTAAGTTTGAGATTGCACATGTAGACAATAAGTCATTTGTAACATGTGCAAACCATTTAGAAGCACAATTTTATACAAGAAAATAGAGTATAATTAGAATTGCTATCATTAGTAAGGATCGAAGAAATTGAGAATGAGATTTGTTAAATCGTGATAAGGCTTTTTCTATTTGAAGAGCTTGGAAGAAAGAGGAAGATCTCTCCCAGCGAGTAAAACAACAATAGAAAACAATTCTGAAAAAGTTGCAGTCCGTAAAAAAGATGAGCAAACAAATATACGAATGAAAGTATTTAAAAAAATCAATCAGAATATTCAAATTCATTTTGAAAATAGTATCCATCATTACTCTGTCATTCTTACATGTGTACCATAGATTGTTAAGATATATTTGATGTAAAATTCAAAATTTGAGTCTCACGTACCTATTAATTAAGAGTACCTATTAATTAAGAATACCCATTAGTTTACATTAACTAATTTACAATTGTTTTTTTTTTTTTTTTATAAGTGTTATACTATAAAAATATACAAGAAACAAACAAATAAATATTATATGGTAAGAGAAAACTTAGAAGATAAAGGTTACTGTTACATATAAAATAAGAAACGTGCATACAAGAAGCAGGTGTAACAAGCCATTTAATTAAAAGATAGCACCAACTCTTATGAATGTGAGATCATGGAAATAACCCTGAAAGATAAGAGGTTAGTTGACAGATAGTTAATAAAGACATCATATAATTGACTATATAAGACAGATTGCAAGGAAGATTGAGGAAATGATCAATCAATAATTCAAACTCAAATCACTACATTGTAATTTTATCAAGTTCTCAAAACCTTTAAAATCTTAAACAAATAGACAATAGTATATAAACGATAACACTGTAGATGATAGAATAATAGTTGATAACTCTGTAAGTACGATAACCCTATAAATGATAGAACAATAATCGATAACTCTATAGGTAATAATCAAGTAGGTAAGCTAGAACAATAATCGATAACTCTATAGGTAATAATCAAGTAGGTAAGCTTGCAATTTTAACTCTATAAACCAAAAATACCAAAAAAATAATTTATTATTCAGGAGTTTCAATTTATAGATTTAATCAAAGTATAAATCATTCTATAAATATAAGTATTCATTTTCTATATTAGTGAGTTACTTTACATTAAGTTATTTTAATTATTTCTTCATGTGAAAATGAATTTAATTATATTAATATTCATGTAACTTTATAATACAAATTTAAAATTAAATAAGTAGATTTAAGAATAAATTCAAAATTCAAACCAATTAACTTAAAACTCCAACTCCAATATTAAGTTGCAAAGTCATGCATAACACAAAAAAACCTATATTAAGTTGCAAAGTCATGACAAACACAAAAAACCTACATCAAAGAGGGTCTTGGGCTATAAAACAAAAAATGGCCTTTCCCTAATTCCGAAATCCCCACCACTCCCCAATTTCTGTCATCGAATTCGCACTCATGCAAATTGTTTTCCCTTTCTAACAATTTGGAAATGTGTAACAATAAACATATCTCATTGATACATGATGTTCCTGTCTTTAACTCTTCTCCTCTAGAATTATAGGCACCTCAAGATCCTCACTGCCCCTTTGAATTATCAACAGTACTCTATCTCCCACATTATAATCATCCAGCACTTTGTCTAATCCTGCTTTGTTTTTAACCTGTTGAAGAAAGCATAAAAGTTCAGTGGACCTTTTCCATATCAAAGCCTAAGCATTAACTGCCCATCAACACAAAGTATTTTATTCCATTTCTTTCATAAATGCCCCCCATTTTATGTTGACAAACTCTCATTTTCCCAGCTGCTAAGGTTTGAGATGAGAACCCTTGGCTACACTGTACAATGTCCCCAATTTGTAATCCATAAAAAATGAGAAAATCATGCAGCAAGAGATAGCTCACAGTTTTGTTGTCCACACCAACAATAATGTCCCCAAGTACAATGTTTCCAGCAAAACCTCTTGTGGTAGGTACCAATCCAGCCTTAGCTGCAAGACTATTTCCAGGAACCTACCAAAGCATAAGTAAATCAGGAAATCAGAAAAATGTTAATATACATAAGGATCATGTGTGCAAAGAGAATTTACTAATTAATGGAAGCATGAACACCAAATTCCAAAACAATACCTGCAAGATAAGAGCTCCATTTCGAACATTAAGTTGATTTGCTATTAGATCAGGAGCAATATCAACATTCAAACCAGCTCGAACAACCTAAAAAGGTTAAGAAATAATATATGGATTACAATAAGAAGTAGCCATTTTTGGGACATTAGCAGGTGATGGTGAAACAAAATCCAGATGCTGAGGCATGAAAAATGTTAATCTGGATCCTTCCCAAACAATGCTTACATAGAACAAACAAGACTGCAATATCACATTGAATAGATCTAACAACAAAATAAAAAATATCATTATGCTCCATGCTTACATGCTCCAAGGGGAAAATATGCTTGAAAAGCAACTAGAATGGCCAAGAGCAAGGAAGGCTTGGCTTATTTCTCCATTGCAACCTAGAGTGGATGCATTGGCAGGGACCTCATTTGCAGAATCTTGGGAGAGCCTACAGCAGTGCATTAAGGACAGGAAGATGGAGAAAGACATGATGGAGCTACCTTGCCTTCTATGTTGGTCATGGAAAGCCAAAAATGACCTGAGCTTTAATGACCAAGTATTGTCATCTAGCCAAATACTAGGAATTATAGTAGCAGGAGTATGATGACATTCTACTCGAGGAAAATGAGAAAGCATGTTTGAGACCAAAATCTGAACTGCAACAGAGAACCAGTGTGGAAAGCTCCCATGAATGCGGTGGTTATGATCAACTTTGATGGAGCAATTAACAAAGAGCAGAACAGGGGAGGTAGAGGAATTGTCTCATGATTCAGCAGGTAACGGGGTTACAGTAAGGTGCGTGAAGGGGAGCTACAGATCCTCCAACATCAAAGCCTTGGCACTTAGAGAGGCTGTTGGGTATGCTGTGAATAGTCTTTAGAAAAGTGGAATTTGAAGGGAATGCTAAGAGTGTGATTGATAATCTAAATTTTGAGGCCATGGGTAGAAAAGAAATCCATATGGCTCTTCATGATGCTGCTTAATTAGCTAAAGTTTTCCAATGTTGTAAATATCAATTTGTTTATTCAGAGCATGTAAAGGGGCTGCACTTTAAAGAGCCCCAATTGATCATGCTATCAGTGGGGATGAATCTTGTCTCAGATGTTGGCTTCAGTATTAGAAGCCAAACTTCCAACTCTTCTTGATATTGAATGAAGTATCTCTCTTCAACGTAAAAAGGAAAAAAGAAAAAGAAAAATCTACCAGTAAACAACTTACTTTACTAAATTGGATTAACTGCAGTGCAATCTTGAGCACTGTTGAAGATGGGATGGCAAACCCTACACCAGCTGAGGTCCCTGCATAACAAAACCAGCAATGAAAACCAAGTAGAAAGTTTAAGGTTATCATAAGCATATCCTTCTTTGAGTTACCTCTACACCTACTTCAGTCATGTCTTCCAACAGAAACTTATATACAATAGTGCCTACATAAGTGAAATGCACTGACCAAAATTGTGCAATCAATTTTCAGAATTTACCATTTCTCTTCAAATTATGTGACTGAGAAGAGTTGTAGCAAAGAGAATTGTGCTACTTAATCATTGAATTAAGCTATTCCCAAAAACAAAAAATCATTGAATAAAAGATATAATAGAAGGTACCTGTCCGAGTAAATATTGCTGTATTAATGCCAATTAGATTTCCTTTAGAATCCAACAGTGGACCTCCGCTGTCACATTAACTTACAAATGTAAAGCAACAGCTAGAGCAGAAATGGTTATACATCACTGATGCATAGAAAATCTTTTTAATAAATAGTTTAAGATATCAAGGACAAGAAGGACATGAAACTTGGTGATGGAATAAAAACAATTCTTCAGAACTTGGAACATGAGGGCGAGGAAGCCTATATATTTCAAGTTTTGTATTGCTATAATGCATGAAATTAAATTTTATAAACATTTCTAATTTATGCATTGGTCAAATATGTGCCTTAAAATTTGACAGATAGATATTTTCCTGTTATGTGCTGACAAAATGCATACCATGACAACAAAGAATATCTCATGATGTATTGGGGGGTTCAAGTTGCATTGGCAGAGGTTATGAATTCCCAAAAGGATATTCCACCTTCTTAGAAGTACCATGGTTCATGAGCTTTAGTTAATATTTAGTGCAATTATATTGAGCCCCAGACTAACCTATTCCCAGGATTGATGGCTGCATCTGTTTGAATTCCACCACCAATTGTAACTCCAGCTTGACTGGAAATGTCTCGATTCAGTCCACTAATAACCCCAACAGTGAGAGTGTGATCAAAGCCAAATGGATTTCCAATTGCTAGGCACTGCTGGCCAACTCTCAGAGAAGAAGATTGCCCCACCTTAATTGGCTTTAACAGATCTTCAGATGCTTCTACCTAGCATCACAAAGATATTGACAGAAATATTATAAACAAAACACCATACATGAAGTATATCTACAAAATAAAAACTGCATCAGCCAGCTAATCTAAGCAGCACAATAACATAGAAACAAAACTATAATGCCTTGGATAGATAACTTGTCAGTACATGCATTATGCACGGGAGACAATTGGACTAAATTACAGCTAAAACTGCCATAAAAAAGGCACAGAGTTCGAGCAGCCTAGGAAAACTTAGTTAAGAGTGTAATTTTAAGAATATAGAAGAACAGGCATGGGGCTATAAAATGTACCTTCAAGACAGCAAGGTCCTTTGTCCGGTCAGCACCAACCAACTTACCCTCAAAGTTCTTTTGTAACCTTTTGAAAACCATAGAAAATGAAAAACATTAGTGCAGTAATAATCATAAATTATTATCAAAATAATTCACTTGACTGCAGTTCAGTTTACCAGCATAGGCTAAGGTCACTGTAAATCTCACCCTTCTGATGCAAGAATATTAACTCGTGCAACAACTTGCCCAGGGCTTGGATTTCTTGAAAGGGCATTTCCTATCACTAGGCATTACAGGAAAAACAGATACAATTAAATTCAAATTTTACAGATCTCCAACAGTGTTAAAGGATTCTTGCATCTAAATAATTCTAAATATTTATTGCTCAGCAGGCCAAATTATTTACTACATGAAACTCATTTTTCATACTTCAAACAAGAAAGCCCTCAAAATGGAGAACAACAAAGACATGCAGATGACTCTATTGAGTTTCCCAAGAAAAACTTCACTGCAGCATTTGGTTCAGTAACAAGGCTTGAAAAAGCATATCGATAAGGAAAAAAACACCAAGAAAAACAAAAATTTATTCCACAAAAATCAGAACATATAGACTTTATTATGTAATCTCCTCAATAGACCAGATTCTGAACACAAATTCCATTTGTGTCTTCCACTGCAAACTTTTGATTTTCAATCTCCTGCTATAGGTCTTACCATGATAATTCGTCACAATGTGTCCCTGTTCATCCCAGACCACCCCAGAACCATTCCCTTCAGGTATCTGCAATCAGGCATAACATGAATTATGCAAGTTTGTATTGGCTTATAGGAATATTGCATGATAGATGAAACCAGCTCACGTTTTAGTAGGCAGAAGACATCATGGCCACATCAGATTTTTCTTGTTTTAAAGAATGAAAAAAGACGAGAATATGATGCTGAAGTACCTCAACCATCCCAGTTACATTTAGTTGTGGGCGCAATGTTACGTCAAAAATGTTGACAACAGAGTAAGTGTTCTTTTCAAACAGTTGGACAATTCTTTCCTGCCAATAAGACATGATAGTAACCTATATTAGCATTAAGATATAAGAATGTGAAATGTAGCAATCAATGACTTGATGCCAAAACTAAGAACAAGCTGATACAGTTTAAAGTTGAACCTCGACAGGGAAGAGTGCGCCCGAAGCAACAACAGGAGGAGTTACTTGTTCAATTGTCACAGATGGATCTCCTAATGCTTGGGCTGGATATCAACAATTTGTTGCAGGGTCAGAAGCAAAGCATTGAGAACCACAATCACTTTCCCCCAAGTATGAAGTAACAAATTACTAGTACGATGGAATAGAAGATTAATTATGATCTTGCACCAAATTACACAGATCCTGTATTTCTTAAACAACAAGAAATGCGTGCCATTGACTTTGAATTCAGCTAGAAACGAAGGATGAAATTCAACGTAACATGTATCCCGCATCGTGTATTGAGTGTGTGCCATGTCTATTAGAGCCACCAAATGACAATTTCACTATCAGCTAGGGATTATTGCATTTCTTCTCAACATGCTATAAAGAACAGGCAATTTAATCTACATAGAATATAATCCCATTTATGATGTCTAGATAAGTAGGGGTATATATACATCTTTTTGAGATTTACAGAGAAGCCCATGTCCCTGTGTTTGTGGCTACTCCCTACTACCAAGGCACATTTTATCAGATAAAATCAACACTGCACAAGCTACATATACTTTCATTGACAAGTTAACGTCAGGTTAATTAACTTCATCAAAAAAGAACTCGAAGGTCACTACGTAAATTAAATTTCAAGAAGCAAACAGTTTTGATCTGATTTAATTCCCTAATCTTTTTACCAAAAAAAGCTTCTTCAACAAATAAATACAATAATTTGTTTTTGTTTTGGAACAGAAATGAATCGGATTATAACTAAATAATATCAGTGCTAAAATTAGAAGACTTAATTGATGATGCCGACCTGATAAGTACCTTGACGGAGGATGATAACCCAGAAACATGAAAAAACTAGCTAGCAACATCCTCCTTGTTGCAGTAGGACTACATTTGCATATTACTTGAAGCAAATTTTTGGTTCCATAGGTTACACTCCTCCTATAAACACCATCAAACAAGCAACAAACCAAAAATAGAGCACTATAATTAATAATTTTATTGCAGTATAATAAAAACGTAAAAAAAAATGAACATCCAAAACTAGAACAAAAACAAGGGCACAGAGAAAGGGACAAAAAACACGAAAATTTGGCTATTTAATCATAAACCCAGTAAAAAAAACTTCGTAATTGGATAGAGAACCTGGAAATGGAGATGGGGTAGGAAGAAACAACGTCGTCATCAGAGGATAAAGAGATGGAGGAGGACAAGAGCTTCCGGCGACCCAAAAACAAAGAGTAGTTGTCGTGTCTTGGGACATCATTAATGTTGTTAATGATGATTCCACAACAGTTTTTTCGTAGTGACCAACAACGATTGCATGCTAACAACATTTGCTTGTAATTTCTATGTAATGTAATAAAAAAAAGAGAGTCAGATATGAGTCCAGTCCTGTAGGTCTTAAAAGCAAACTATTTCAGAGAAATCAAACAAATGGTTTTAGAGTAGGAGTGTGAGAGCAGAGGCGAGGCAAGCAGATAAGGGTTGAGTGGACACCAACACAATTTATTGTGGCTTTGGGTTAATTCTACAAGTACCTTTATTTTGTTTTTTTTTATAAAAAAAATTCATTAGTCCCTGAAAAATTAAAAATATTTGAATAGTCCTTTAACCTAACCTAACCTAACCGGCATTGATTAACCCTAATTTAGTCGTTTTATTCATAAAGTGCCTTCTTTTTTCTAAATCAAAACCTTTCATCTTACCTCCTTGTCTCTTTATTCTATGTTTCAATAAAAGAAAGTAGCAACGAAATAACATGGAAAATTACCAAGGGTTAAAGTGATAAACAAAATGAAATATATAGGAATGTATCTATCTATATTTTTAATTTTACCAATTACCTTCTAGTTCAACCGTTAATGCCCTCTTAATTATTATCAAAAAAAAAATTATGGATTCAATACTAGGAGTACTAAACTTGTTATCAAGCTTGTAAAATATAAAGAAACTTGATTCTAATAGGTCAAAGAACTAACCATACATATTATGTATCTACATAATTTTGTCACAACTAGACCCATTAAATGATAGCTTTAAAGTTAGACTTGTTTAGGTTCAGTAACCATCGACACGAAAATACATTTTACTTCGAACACATAGCTACCATCCATTAGGGTTTATAAATCTAAATGATTATTATTTTGCCTATGACTTATAGCCTCCCACTTGTTTTTTTCTACCTTTATCACTAGCAAGTGGACGTAGTTCATATACATAATTATACATTTATCAACCACAAGGTAAGTATGCATATTTTTTTATATTGTGATGTTCCAACCTTAATCTTCTTTGCTATTTCTTGTAGACAACCATAAACACTCAAATACACAATACAAATCCTTCATGACAACATCTCTCCTATATCCTTATTGACTTAAGCATCAAATGGTTTATTGTACAACATAGAAAACTATTTTGCAAACGATCGTGAATCACTAGTTGGACTCTTCTCCAACAATTCCAAAGCCTATCAATTAGCCATGCAAAAGGCCCAGTATCTCTTAAAGTTTTCTCTAGAACTCATCGGTGGTGTCATCTTTAAGAATTTGAACAAAAATCAGTTCATTTACTTTTTCTTATTATCTAGTTCTTTCCATAATAGAGAATCCAAAAACTTTAAGACATTGGAAGTTATAGACTTTCCTATATCAAATGCTCCATCAATGTCTTTAGATCTCTAACAACTCACCGAGATAGTGAGAATTCTTACTAAAATCCTCTCAGCCATGATTTCCACAACATACGGCTCTTTGGTGGCTAGAGCATGCATTACATGTGCCAACATGTGAGATTTGTCCATGTTAATTAGGCAACGCATAAGAGGGTGTTTTGTAGATAAACAGTGGCATTTAGGGCAGCGTTCGAATCATCTCAGCAGCCTTCCATCCCTAGATAAATTTTTAAAATTGATTTCTAAACTTTGGTTTGATGTCAATTACTTTTTTTTTCTTCATTCTCTCTCCACCTCAATTTTGATGTCTAACACTTCAAATTTTTAAAGTGGCCCTTTAATTTGTTTTTCCTTCAATTTTGGTTCATGTTATTTTGATTACTTTTTTTATTTTAAATAATTTATTAAATTGGATTTTTTTTTCAATGTCATCCCCTTTTAATTTTTTTCATCTATTAAATTTGTTACTCATTCTTTCAATTACTATTTTCTTTAGATAATTTTTAAAATTGAATTTCCTTTATATTTTATTCTCCTTCGATCTTTTTATCAAATTTTATCCTCATTATTTTGATTGATATTTTTTTTCTTTGACAAATTTTTTCAATTGATATTTTTTTTATTTCATCCTTCAAGATTAATTTGGTAGGGAATTAAGCTTGTTGATTGAGTCTGAGTTTAGGATCTTACAGGTTGCAAGTTTGAAAGATTAACTCAGGTTTAGAAGAGTTTGCTTGTTTTTTTTAAGCTCATTTTTTTTTCAATTTTAAACTTTAACATTTATTTAATTAAAGATTGAACTTCATTTTTTTTTAATTTGCTTTCTATAAAACTTCTCACTGATTTAAAAAATGACCTAGGTTATCTCGGATCATTTTATTTGTTATTTTTTTGTTAAATTTATCTTTTTCAAAATAAGTTTTTGAATTGAATTAAATTAATTGATTAAATACAAGCATTAGATGTTCATTTTATGATATTTTGTGTGATTTACTTTGTAAATTGTTGCTCTAATAGTGCATACAGCCTCTTTTGATGTCTTCACAGTCTTAATATTTTGAAAAAAAATATCATCAAATATATTATCATATCAATATTTAAAAAAGATATTGTCCTGTATGCATCATATTTTGAGTTTATGATTACATCTTTTTTATTAGAAAACACGTTAGTAACATTTGGACAATTATTTTTGCGTTAAAAAAAATCAATCACCCTTAGCACAATGCAGGTTAATGATCTAGTTACTTACTATTTTAGAAAGAGTTAGGGTGCCAACTCACCTCTTTCATTGTTCATATGAACAATGACTTTCTTTTTTCTTTTTTGTTTTTCTTTTTTAATTTTATCATTCAATATTTTCTTGATTTTGAATTTGCTTTCATAAATTATTAAAATTTTTCATGAAGTTATCACAGTCTCAAATAAACATTATAATATTTAATTTGTGCTTAATTTTATGAGCATCTATTTTTCTTATAATATAATTAAGCAAACAATAGTTAATAAAAAAACGAAGTTCTTAAACCTAGTGGATTACATAACCCAAATCATGGATTTGACGGGTTAAACTGTAAAGCCTGGATCAATCTAATATATTATCATCTCAATATAAAAAAAAATCATCTTGATTATTTCTTTTTTAAGCTAGACCATGCATTTTACTAGTCATCTAGGTTGTTTTGAGATCCGTCAAGTCAGCTGCATCACGTCGGGACAACTACTGCATGATTTAATTTTAAACTTGGGCTAAATAAGGTGTTAGGTCAAGAGGTTTCAAGGTTGATCTATAGGACCGAGTTTAATAAGAATACCAAATAATTTCTTTATAGTCTAAATATATTTTTTTATATTCAATTTTTTTTATTCTAGCTGTAGTGTAACACGTAACTAGAATGTTGCTACAACATTTAAATTATGTTACGGCATGTTCAACATGTCAATTTGCTACTTAATTTTCTTCATTTAATTAAAAATGTAATCATATTTTTTTTTTGTATGTACTACAAATGCTTACTTGAAGCAAACGATACTATATGAGAGAAGTGTATTTTTGGGCCGGGTAGCCATTAACTTCTTATGCTTTTTTTTTTTTTTCCCCTTTTTGTTTTCTTTGAAAAAGGTGCTAAATCGGGGCATTTTTTGAATATTTCGTAAAAACATGGAAAGCAATAATATTTGATTTTAATGATGTTGGGACATGGGTTGTTTCTAATTATTAGGCTTGGTTATTTTTTTCCGAAGGTGCAAGAATCAAGACAGTCTTGAGTAAGTGAATTTGTGACGTGGGTTTTTGTTGTTTTGGTGCGAAAGTTAGGCTTTCACGGTTGCGTATCATGAATTGATAGGCTGTGTTTTTTTTTTTTTTTTTTCTAGTTTTTGTGTTTGCAATGAAATAAATATAATAAAATGTTTAATGATAAATTAAATTGTGTTTTATATTGTGAAACTCATTAAAAAAATTAAGTTTGAAATGTAGTTTTTTTGAAGTAGTTTTGACATGTTTTTTTAACTAAGTTTCATAAAAATTCTTATAAACCAAACATTTTATATTATTTTTTGATATACATAAATTTCAATCATAATTTTTACTAAATATGAATCTAAATTCAACTAAGCGCAACTAACCATATTTTTTTAAAACTTTTTTTTTTCAAATCACATCTACAAAGACTACTTAAAAAACAAACACATTCTAAACTAATCTTGAACAAGCCATTATTGGTTTTGGCTTTATGGATGTGGATCAAAGTTATGACAAGCAACAAGGGTGACTTATTGTCATCTAAGGTTGAATTGAATGTTATCGAGATTTTAAAGCGGAAGATTTTTTTTAAGACAAGAACCAAGGCATTAATATCCAGTAAGTTAATATAAGAATATAATCTATTCTTGTAATTCTTACCTTTAACTTTAAATTTTCTCCGCCACAATCTACTCTATTATTAATTTAATAATTGATTAATTTATATTTGAAAATTAAATATAATATCTAGTAACGTATCATAATCTTTTAAATATTAAAAAAGTTATTAATGATTTAACTTAACCTTTTAGTGATTAGTTTCTTAATGTAATTATTATCCATTAATCAACAATGCTCTGATTTAAACATTATAGCATAAAGTGTGTCTACTCTATCAACTTATATTTATTCTCAACATTATAGTCATTGATTCTTTAAATAAGACTTGAAACTTTTTTCACATCTCATTCTACTTTACTCAAGGATTTACAATCAATAATATTTGAAAACAGATGAAACATTTTTCTTAATTCATTTAGGGTGGTGAATCCACTATTATTTACTCAAATACCTTCATATAATTCATATTATACTCAATATATACTTGTTTGTTACCCTTGATTAGGATAACATGTAGCAGGATCAGAGCATAACATTTCTTATATAAGATGACTTAGTGATCTCAAGTCTAAAGATCAATTACACAATTATCATGTGAGCTTTTTCATAGACACAAGTGATCTTTCCATATAAAATTCTCATGTGTGTCAGTTCAGTGTACATGTTATTTGACAAACACCTACATATTAATTATAAGAGGTATAACTTAATTATAAGAAGAAGAAAAAAGGATGTGGGGGCAAAAATAATACACTTAAAGAAAATAGGGCCTAAATGCAAATAAGAAAAATTATAGAGCAACTTTAAGGAAAGAAAAGAGGGAGTTTTGTATCCATTTTTGGAAATCAAGAGAGAAACACCAAAAATTCAAGAACTCATCTAAGATTAAGGGTTTATAGGTAGAATAAACACTTGTGGGCAAAGGATTAATAAGAAAATTTGAACAAGAAGAGAAGAGGGAGGGCGGACTGTCATTAGAAAGAAAAGGAGGGAGTTGAAAATCTTCGACTAGTTGAAAATCGAAACCTTGATTCTTACTAGGTAAGGTGTTCTAAACATGGTCTTATGAGTCGTTTCAAATTCGATTATGAATTGATGCCTGGATGTTGAATTATAGATTATAGTTCTTAGACTTGAATTAGGGAAGAAGTATTAGTTGATAAAATTATATAACTTCATGTGTTATGTGTAAATTGAAAGGTTGACGAATCTGGACAGTTTCGTCTCTTGATTTTTAAAGAGATTTCAGATAGGAGGATGAAGGAATTAGGATCAGGTTCCTTTAAATAAATTGTAGTTTTGGATGTTGACTAACTAAGGAAATTGGTCTTGCTCAATTTGGAGTTATAGAACTCCAGTTATGGGTAACCAACTGAGACTGGGTCATGACAGACCCTGTAGGGCAGTAGGTCTGATTCGTTAATAAGGAATTTGACTGTCTTGGGGGCAGAACTGGGTTCTTCTTCCTTAGAGAACTACTGTCTTAGCTTTCTAACGAGACCAATCTTGCTTTAAAGAGAATTGTAGAACTCTGGATATAGTAAAAAATCTAAGGAGAGGTCGGACAGTAACAGTCTAATGTTAAGACAGTAACAGTCCAATGTCAAGATAGTAACAGTCTAATGTCTAGAAAATAACAGTTCTATGTCAAGACAGTAACAATTCAATGTCTAGACAGTAACATTTCAATGTCTAGATAGTAACGGTTCAAGATAGTAACAGTCCAATATCTAGACAGTAACAGTTGGACAGTAACAATTCAAGATTTAAACAGTAATAGTTCAAATATAAAGAAGAGAATGTTAACTATGGTTGGACAAAGAACGACAATATTAATGGGGGTAATGAGAAAAATATAAAATATAAAGAAATGATTGAAAGAAAGACTTATTGGTTGTTGATATGGTTATTATAAAATATATCATTGAATGAGGAAAATTTTTGAGATAAGCCTGTGATTTGCAGGAGGGACCACAGGTGCGGTGCAACAGTAGCAGGGGAGCACAAATAGAGCTTCTATTGCAAGTAGGTGATCCACACCTATACTTTCTAGTTAAATTCCATGATTTAATATGTTACTGATGTGAAATGTGAATTACCGAATGTTGGACATTCAGTGAAAGGAGGAAAGTTTGCGTAATGATATCAATATTTTGGATAGTATTCTGAATGTATGTTTATGCATGCAAGGTGAAAGGTTGTTATGTGAATTGCCAAGTGATGAAATTATCGCTCACAAAGAAAATATGAGAAGTGTGATTTAAGGCGTGAACTAACATACATTTAGTGTATGTTAGGATCTCAGGTAAGGGGATCACCATGTATTGACTAGCATATATTTAGTGTATATTATGATCTCGGGTAAGGGGATTCACCTTACATCGACTCCTATGGGGAGATGATGATACCAGTGAAATTGGTATCAGTAATATATTAAGCAAAAATAATCATGATTGATCTTATAAGAATCTGGAATGGAGGTTGATAATGGGAGATGAAACGGTTTTTAGTAGTTAAACGAGAAATAGTTTCTAATGAAAACCAGAAGGGAGAAGTGAACAAAATATGAATGCATGTTACCATTTTTAAATTGTTAGATATTTGTGTTGTTATATTTATTGTGATATTCATGTTTCAATAATATGTATTTTGTTTTAGGACCATCGCATGCACGACAAGAGTAGACTTTAAATGTAATCTAGGTGTTGCGATGTCGCGGTCGCACAAATTAATTACCCTAGCTTCAAACACAACACACAAGATAGTATAGAGCAAGCAAGGGGTCGATCCCACGAGGAAGTTTCAAGTCAGATTTTTATGTTGTACGTTATGTAATTGGGGGGGTTTGGTTTGTGATTTTCTAAACTATGGTAGCAATTAAACTAGCAAGTAAAATCAATTAAAACCAAAACTTATCAAGAAAACAAATCTTGGTCGCGAGCACACATCCACCAACGGAAATTAGAACCGATCCTTGAAACAAAAATTGCAGTTTATGTTCTGAAATTTTATATTTTCTTAACGTTGATTAATTAACGGATCCGCCGTATAACTAATCCTAACCAACAAACAATCAAAGTGTCCGCACTAATGATTCAATTTAATGGTAGCTTTAAGAACTAGATAATTTCATCAAGATTAACATACAAGCTGTCCGCAGCTTTTGTCACTTTGTTCAAATGTTCTCCCTAAGTTCAATAACGTAGTTCCGCCACAATTATTAAGCTTAGTTGCTTCACAAGTTCATATATCACAACTCCGGTTTTGATATTAAACTTAGCAATAGATTGTTCACAACAATAACTTAGAGTCCGCTCTAGCAATCATCAACAACAATCATAGGAAATATGCATAGGAAAACAATCATACTCATTCATAACATAAACTGAAAATAAAAGGAAGAATAAATCTCATGGTTCTTGAAATCCGAAGGTTTGTTGTGTCCTTGCAACCAAGAAAAGAGTTTAGTCTTGCATAACTATTGAACTACTACTTCTAAAGAATGAAAAGAGCATGATTTTTGGGTTTGTAGAGGAGAGAATATGTGTTTATTCTCTGCTGGCTGCTGCCTCCTTTTGCTCTCCCTCTTTTCTGCTGGCTGCTGCCTCCTTCTCTCTTTCTTTTTATATGCTAAGAAACCCTAGTCTCTATTTTACAAAATAGTCCTTCCTTGAGTCGACAGTTTACATTTAAGTACTTTAATAACTATTTTTCCTAAAAGAAGAAATAGTCTTGCATGAAACCTTCAAGCTCTGACTTAGAGGAGCTAAATTGCTGATATAAAAACTTGGATGTCGGTTTAGATGCTTCGGAATGTAGTTTGGACTTGTTTCTTCACGAAACCTGTTTGCTGGCAGAATTCAGTTGTCATCTTTGAAAAATCATATCTCCCTCATATGACATCGTTTTTGGCTGAAATGTGGAGCGTTGATAGGTCTTTAAGTCAGGAATCCAATAAAATTGAGTTTGCATCAATTGGACTTCTGTAGCTTCAGATATTAAATTTTGAATGGCCAAAGGTCAACACTAGCAGAATGCGAGATTTGACTTTGTAGGATGTGATTTCCATGATCTTTCTCTTTTTATTTTTCTTTCATTACATTTCCAGAAAGGTATGGATGTTAGCTTTTTAGTGCCACTGGAATCACTTCATTTTGATCTCTAGAACTCACGCTCTGCACAAAACATCGACTGAACGTCAAATCTGCCAACTACCTCCAATTTACTCCTTTTTGCATCTTTCATCCAAAAGTGCCTTCAAAACATAAAAAAAAAAAAAGAATATCAATGCATTTTATAAATAAAACATAGGCAAAACAATAGTTAAATGTGGGTGAAACTATCAAATAATATGGTTGCATCAAATACCCCTACACTTAGCTCTTGCTCGTCCTCGAGAAAGGATAAATAAAATCAAATTGAAAATAACTATGATCAATCTCTTAATCTCCCATCAATGTCCAAGAATATATGCATTATAAACAAGAATACAATCAAGAAGGATAAATGGTATAAATTTTCATGAATTTATTTACATGCAAACTTCAAAACTCAATTAATCGTGGGGATTTAAATGAAATCTATGCCATGCCAAAGTGATAGGTCCTCTCATTGATATACACTCCAACACTCATGTGTTTAGGGTTTATGTGTTTAAATCTCTCAAATTCAATCAATGAATATGTTCTACCATAAGCTTGCTTTTCAATCTCATCTCCATTACTAACATATTACAAACAATACATGAATTAAAAGGTCTTATTTTCTGGTTGTAATGGGGCTAAGGTTAAGGTGAGGTAAAAGAGAGTAAAAGAAAAGGTTCAAACCAAAGAAAGTAGAGCATTATGAAAAAAAAATGATATTTCAAACAAGATATTCCATCAAAGCACATAAATTTTTCATCTTTAATCACCAATGCTTAACTTCTTTTGATTTCAAGCTCTTTCAACATAAAATCTTAAGAACATAAAGGAACATTTTTTTTTTTCCTCTTTTTTTTTTTACATTTGGCTACTTTGCCCATCTATTCATTAAGCATCACTTCTTTTTTTCTTTTCACATAATTTCCAACCATAATTCCATGAGATATCACAAATATATGCTCTACTAATCCTTGGCCAGGGGAAAAGGAAAACATATAAAAAGTTAAGGCTTACACATGGATAAAGCAAAGAAAAGATAAACAAGCTCAAAAGGGGCTCACTAAGGATAATATGCTTTAGGTTGGCTTTTTGGCTCAAGTGGTTAAAATTCCTAATGCCTCTATCATCTTCATGTATATATGTAATGCGAATGTAATCTCAACAAGATATGAAGCAAGTTCTAGAGATACATATCATTGAAAGAATGCACAATCAAAGAATATAATGTTGAAGGCTCAAAAACTTGCATTGGTATAACACTATAAAGTCAACATGGCATATTCTCAAAGTCAATCCCTAAACCAATTAAACCTTAAAATTTACATGCATACTCCTTCATTTGATTTATATCTTCATCTATCTTAATTAATTCTCATACGTAATACTCATATTCTCAAAAACCAATGGGAGTTCAAAAGATCAAACATATTTTTTTTTTGAAAAATAACAAAGAAAACCAAAATTAGAAAACCAACATTCTCTCAATACCCCCACACTTAAAACACAACATTGTCCTCAATGTTGAAATAAAAGCAAAGGAACAGAAGGGAATGACAGAAAATAAATTAAAATGCGAAAAAATAAAAGATAAGGAAAAAGAAAGCAAATCTGATTTTTTTTTTGTGCTGGGTTGCCTCCCAGTAAGCGCTTTTGTTTTATGTCATTGGCTTGACATGTGGCATGCTCATTCTTTATAGATTGGTTCAGCTAACTCTACAGAAGCGGTGAGTTCTGCCGTCCAACCTTCATAGAAAGGTTTTAAACGATGCCCATTGACCTTGAGTACTTTGTTGGTGTCTAAACTTGTAATTTCAACTGCACCATAAGGAAAAACATTAGAAACAACAAAGGGTCCAATCCAACGAGAGCGTAACTTTCCAGGAAAAAGTTTTAAACGCGAATGATAAAGAAGAACTTTGTCTCCAACATTAAACTCTTTTCTTGTAATCATCCGATCATGAAGATTCTTAGTCTTTTCTTTGTAAATCCTTGCATTCTCATAAGCATCATTTTGAATTTCTTCCAACTCTTGCAGTTGTAGTTTTCTTGCAATCCCAGCAGCATCATAATCCATGTTACATTGTTTAATAGCCCAAAAAGCTTTGTGTTCAAGCTCCACCGGTAGATGACATGCTTTCCCTTAAATCATTCTATAAGGTGACATTTCTATAGGTGATTTATAAGCAGTTCGATAAGCCTAAAGTGCATCTCCAAGACGTAGACTCCAATCTCGCCGGTTAGGTTGCACTGTTTTCTCCAAAATGGACTTGATTTCTCGATTCGAAATTTCAGCTTGGCCATTCGTTTGAGGATGATATGTTGTGGAAGTTCGATGAGTCACATGATATTTGCGTAGCAATGCTTCCATGGAACGATTACAGAAATGAGTGCCACGATCACTAATGATAGCTTTAGGGATTCCAAACCTGTCAAATATATGAGTCCTGACAAAATCTAAAACAACCTTAGCATCGTTAGTTCGTGTGGCTTTTGCCTCAATCCATTTGGACACATAATCAACAATAAGAAGAATATAAAGATTGCCAAATGAAGAAGGAAATGGACCCATAAAATCAATACCCCAAACATCAAAAATTTCACTTACAAGAATATTCGTTAAAGGCATTTGATTCTTATGAGTGATATTACCTGATCTTTGGCATTTTTCACATGATTTGCAGAAGTGATATGCATCTTTAAAAATAGAAGGCCAATAGAAACCACTTTCAAGTACCTTGTGGGCTGTTCTTTTTGCTCCAAAATGCCCACCACAAGAATGAGAATGACAAAAAGTGAGAATGGAATGAAATTCATCTTGTGGTACACACCTCCTAACTACTTGATCCACACAAAATTTCCAAAGGTAAGGATCGTCCCAAAAATAATATTTAGCATCAACTCGTAACTTATCTTTTTGGGGTTTAGACAAACCTAGAGGGAATTCTTTGGTGACTAAATAGTTTACCAAATCAGCATACCATGGTCTTGTAGAGGAATGCAACATATACAACTGCTCATCAGGGAATGTCTCTCTTATTGTTTCGATCTGTATATCCTCGGTCCTCAGTCGGCTCAAGTGATCAGCCACATGGTTTTCGGCACCTTTTTTGTCTTTCATCTCAAGATCGAATTCTTGTAAAAGCAAGATCCACCTAATCAGTCTTGGTTTGGACTCCTTCTTCTTCAAAAGATACCTGAGAGCTGCATGGTCAGTAAAAACAATGACTTTTGTACCAAGTAGACATGACCTGAATTTTTCAAGAGCAAACACCACTGCAAAAAGTTCCTTTTCAGTTGTATGGTAATTGCATTGTGCTCCATCCAACATGCGAGAAGCATAGGCGATAACATACAAATTCTCCCCAATTCTTTGCCCAAGCACAGCTCCTACCGCATAGTCACTCGCATCACACATTATCTCAAAATGTTCATCCCAATTTGGTGGTTGGATGATAGGGGCAGATGTGACACGTCGCTTAAGCTCATCATGGGCATCTTTACATGCTTGATCAAACACAAAATCCACTTCTTTGGCTAATAGTCTGCACAAGGGTGCTGTAATCTTCGAGAAATCTTTGATAAAGCGTCGATAGAAACCTGTATGGCCTAGAAAAGAACAAACTTCCCTCACGCATGAGGGGTAAGACAATGATGAAATAACATCTATCTTAGCTTTATCAACCTCTAATCCACGTGAAGACATAACATGCCCAAGAACTATTCCTTGTTCTACCATAAAATAACACTTTTCATAGTTCAAGACAAGGTTAGTTTCAATGCACCTGTTCAAGATTAAAGATAAATTTTCTAGACATTTATCAAAAGAATCACCATACACCGTGAAATCATCCATAAAAACCTTGATTATTCTTTCAACATAGTCAGAAAAGATACTCATCATGCATCTTTGAAAAGTTGCAGGAGCATTACAGAGACCAAAAGGCATTCTCCTATATGCATATATACCAAATGGACATGTAAATGTAGTCTTTTCTTGATCCTCAGGATTAATAACAATCTGATTGTATCCACTATTTCCATCAAGAAAGCAATCAGAAGACTTACCTGCTAGGCGTTCAAGCATTTGATCCATGAATGGTAATGGGAAATGATCTTTGCGTGTAGAAAGATTGAGCTTTCTGTAATCAACACACATTCTCCATCCACTCGAGATATGAGTAGGAATGAGCTCATCATTTTTGTTTTTCACCAATGTGATTCTGGTCTTTTTGGGCACCATATGGATTGGCGCGGCCCATTTACTGTCAGTGATGGGGTAAATGACTCCTGCATCTAACAGTTTCAAAATTTCAGCTTTCACTACCTCCATCATAGGCGGGTTCAACCTCCTTTGCATTTTCCTTGTTGGTTTTGCGTTGTTCTCCAATAGTATGTGATGCATACACATTGAGGGACTAATGCCCTTGATGTCGGCTAAAGTTCATCCAATGGTCGTCTTGTGATCACACAACAACTTCACAAGTTTTTCCTCTTGCATACTTGTTAAACCTTTTGCTATGATAACGGGAAGTGTATTGTTGTCGCCAATGAATACATTCTTTAAATTATCGAGCAAAGGTTTTAATTCTAACTCGGGGCCTGTAAAATAGATGGCAAAAGCTTTTTATGTGAGAGTACTAAATCAACAAAGAGATTACCATGGGGAACGGTTTGCAAAGCTTGTAAGGCCAATACTGATTCGTGCACGTTTTGGGGAACACACATGTGCCTCTCCATCTCTTCTATCTTAATGAAATCATAGCCATAGCTCAAAGCTATGCTTAATCCGTCTTCACAATCAAAATCACAAACTTGCTGCACACACTTATCAATTTGATCATAACATGTGATAGAATAAACATTGCTATAAGGATATTTCATTGCATCATGAAAATCGAATTCAATTTTTTCATCTCCTACCTCCATAGACAAGGTATCCTTACCACAATCAATCTTTGCGTTGACGGTTTTCAAGAATGGTCTCCCAAACAATATAGGAGTGCTGGTTGATGAATCACAAGAATCATGTTCCATATCAATAATATAAAAATCACATGGAATAACCAAACTATCAATCTTGACTAGGACATCTTCTATCACACCAAGTGAGTAAACAAAACTACGATCCGCAAGTTGTATTACAATGCTAGTTTTATTCAAAGGCTCTAGACTAAGAGAATCATAAACATGTTTAGGCATAACACTAATGGATGCACCTAAATCGCATAAAGCTCTTTTAAAACTAGTATTACCAATAACACATGGGATAGTAAACGCACCTGGGTCTTTTTTGTTTCAAAGGCAGATTCTTTTGAACAACGGCAGATACAACTTCACCCATACTTACCGTTTCATGACCTTTCAGTTTGAAAGCTCTCTTGGTAGTACACAACTCCTTCAAGAATTTGACATACTTGGGAATTTGCTTGATAGCATCAAGCAAAGGAATGTTGAGTTCCACTTTCTTGAAAACCTCTAAAATCTCTTTTTCTTTGTCTTCTTTCTTTAACCTAGAAGAACTCATAGGAAAGGGTGGAATTGTTTTAAAACTAGAATTAATCGAGTGAGGAGTTACCTTTGGAGTGTTGGTCTTTATTTCAGTTTGTAGAGGAGGAGGATGTTCCTTCTTTGTACTCAATTCAGTTTCTATCTCTTCTTCGTCCTCCATCTCAATCTGTTTTGACCTTTGCTCTTCAAGTTCTTTCCCACTTCGCAGCATGATTGCACTAACATTCTCTTTTGGATTTAATGCTTGGGAGGGTAACTTTCCATTCATTTGTGCTTCCAATTTCCCCACACTTGAAGCTACTTGCCCCATTTGCTTTTCCAAGTTGTGAATACTTGACCTTGTTTCCTGTTGAAAAGCCGTGACATTTTGTTGCAAGGTAACAGTATTAGAAGCCAAAGTTTTCATCATCTCACGAAGATCATCATTGGATGACGACCCTACAACATTGGAGTTTGTGAATGGAGGAGGTTGTCTTGCTTGATAATTCTGTTGGGATTGAAATCCATGGGGATGGAACTGTTGGCCTTGATTGCCTGGTTGGGATGGGTTGCCGTAGCGTAAGTTGGGATGATCTCTCCATCCGGGATTGTACGTGTTGGAAAAGGGATCATATTTACGCTGGGGCTGTCCGTTGAATGCTCCATCAATTGCATGAGCTTGTTCAATGTAGTCTTCTTGCATTGTTGGGCACATATCCGAAGCATGTCCTTGTAAGGAGCATATGCTACAAACTTTCACCTGCTGCACATTTCCACAAGCCAAAGAACGCACAAGAGAAGTAAGATCATTAACTTTACTTTCAAGGTTAGAAATACTTACCTCATTTACTCGTTTGTTGGAGAAGTCTCCACGAGTGCCAAATTGTTTTTAGTTGGCTGCCATGTTTGAGATCAATTAGCGTGCAACCTCGGGTGTCTTATCCACCAATGCGCCTCCACTTGCAGCATCAATGATACTACGGTCAAGAGGGCATCAATTCTTCATAGAAATATTGAATGAGCAGCTGATCGGGTATTTGATAATGAGGACATTGAATACAGAGTTGCTCAAATCTTTCCCAATATTCGGAGAGAGTCTCTCCATGAGATTGCCGAATCCCACATATTTCTTTCCTTATGTTGGCAACTCGAGATGCTGGAAAATACTTCTCAAGGAAAATCTTCTTCATGGCATTCCAAGTTCCAATAGATCCTGGGAGAATAGAGAAAATCCATGCCTTTGCTGCCCCCTTCAAAGAGAAAGGGAAAGCTTTCAACTTAACTTGTTCTTCATCAACTCCATTCGGTTTCATGCCAACACAAACCATATGGAACTCCTTGAGATGAGTATGAGGATCTTTTCCTGCAAGACCATTAAATGTTGGTAACAAATGTATAAAACCAGATTTGAGCTCAAAGTTTACATTATTGTCAATGTTTATGCACAATGGTTGATTTTCCACGTTAGGAGCAGCAAGCTCCTTGAGTGTTTGTTGTCGTGCAATAGCCATGGTGTTGAGGCGAGCTTCCTTTCTTAACCTGCGTAAAGTGCTTTCTATTTCAAGATCAACCTGCACTTGAATTTGATTAGTAGAACGGGTCACAGGCATAAATTGCTAAGAAAACTCAAAAGAAAGTAACCACATAAGAGATCGAAAACAATGCAAATTGTACGAAAATCCTACGGTAGAAAACTAAAACTGCCTAAAAACACTAGAAAACAGCGGAATTTGGCCTCAATAGAGTGGGGCTAGTGATCACTAGTCCTGTTCAGAATGTCGTTTCCCTTCAGAAAACAAAAGGCTGATATCTAATTTCACCAAAAACTCTGTTTTGAAACGATCACGCCGCAAGTGAACAGTACCGCCGCAAGCAAAAATTCTGTTTCTCTTTTTGTTTTTTTTTTTAAATCACAGCAAATAAAAATAACAGTACAAGCACAAGAATCAACTAAAATTACTTCCCCGGCAACGGCGCCAAAATTTGTTGCGATGTCGCGGTCGCACAAATTAATTACCCTAGCTTCAAACACAACACACAAGATAGTATAGAGCAAGCAAGGGGTCGATCCCACGAGGAAGTTTCAAGTCAGATTTTTATGTTGTACGTTATGTAATTGGGGGGGTTTGGTTTGTGATTTTCTAAACTATGGTAGCAATTAAACTAGCAAGTAAAATCAATTAAAACCAAAACTTATCAAGAAAACAAATCTTGGTCGCGAGCACACATCCACCAACGGAAATTAGAACCGATCCTTGAAACAAAAATTGCAGTTTATGTTCTGAAATTTTATATTTTCTTAACGTTGATTAATTAACGGATCCGCCGTATAACTAATCCTAACCAACAAACAATCAAAGTGTCCGCACTAATGATTCAATTTAATGGTAGCTTTAAGAACTAGATAATTTCATCAAGATTAACATACAAGCCGCCCCCAGACTTGTGTCACTTTGTTCAAATGTTCTCCCTAAGTTCAATAACGTAGTTCCGCCACAATTATTAAGCTTAGTTGCTTCACAAGTTCATATATCACAACTCCGGTTTTGATATTAAACTTAGCAATAAATTGTTCACAACAATAACTTAGAGTCCGCTCTAGCAATCATCAACAACAATCATAGGAAATATGCATAGGAAAACAATCATACTCATTCATAACATAAACTGAAAATAAAAGAAAGAATAAATCTCACGGTTCTTGAAATCCGAAGGTTTGTTGTGTCCTTGCAACCAAGAAAAGAGTTTAGCCTTGCATAACTATTGAACTACTACTTCTAAAGAATGAAAAGAGCATGATTTTTGGGTTTGTAGAGGAGAGAATGTGTGTTTATTCTCTGCTGGCTGCTGCCTCCTTTGCTCTCCCTCTTTTCTGTTGGCTGCTGCCTCCTTCTCTCTTTCTTTTTATATGCTAAGAAACCCTAGTCTCTATTTTACAAAATAGTCCTTCCTTGAGTCGACAGTTTACATTTAAGTACTTCAATAACTATTTTTCCTAAAATAAGAAATAGTCTTGCATGAAACCTTCAAGCTCTAACTTAGAGGAGCTAAATTACTGATATAAAAACTTGAATGTCGGTTTAGATGCTTCAGAATGTAGTTTGGACTTGTTTCTTCACGAAACCTGTTTGCTGGCAGAATTCAGTTGTCATCTTTGAAAAATCATATCTCCCTCATATGACATCTTTTTTGGCTGAAATTTGGAGCGTTGATAGGTCTTTAAGTCAGGAATCCAATACAATTGAGTTTGCATCAATTGGACTTCTGTAGCTCCAGATATTAAATTTTTAATGGCCAAAGGTCAACACTAGCAGAATGCAAGATTTGACTTTACAGGATGTGATTTCCATGATCTTTCTCTTTTTATTTTTCTTGCATTACATTTCCAGAAAGGTATGGATGTTAGCTTTTTAGTGCCACTGGAATCACTTCATTTCAATCTCTAGAACTCACGCTCTGCACAAAACATCGAATGAACATCAAATCTGCCAATTACCTCCAATTTACTCCTTTTTGCATCTTTCATCCAAAAGTGCCTTCAAAACATAAAAAAAAAAAAGAATATCAATGCATTTTATATATAAAACATAGGCAAAAAACTAGTTAAATATGGGTGAAACTATCAAATAATATGGTTGCATCACTAGGTTATGTTCACTTTTTGTAATCTAGGTTCTAAGGAGTATACCCTTACATTTTGTAAATGTAGAAATGTTTGTGTAACTTAACTTGTATAGTTAATGTTAAACTTGTTTAGATGAACTTAACTCTTTAGTTCATATAACCATGTTCCATGTACGCGTATTTATATTTTTATCCATCCATAATGATATTTGTTATATAATGTATATCATAAATATTGTAGTTGATATGTATGATGATGTTTGTGGGATTGAGACCCCAAATGATTGGGTCGGGATTGAGTTAGGAGATGCGGGTTATTAGAAGTATAAACATGTTAAATGTCGATAACTTGGGACCTTCAGTATATGAGAGACTCCGTTGAAATTTCGGTAGACTTTAATACAAACATCATGAATATAAATATATATATATATATATATATATATATATATATATATATATATAAAATTAATTACTTTGTTTTTTCGATTGACGTGAGATTGTTGTTTTATCCCGGAAATGGGGATGTTACACCTATTTTTTTATTATTGTTTTTTTTTGTTTGGAATTGTTTTTCAATTGATCTTTTTTTTTTTAATTTCACCTGTTTTGGTTTCTTTTTTCCTATCAAATTCAATTCATCATCTTTTAATTGTTGATTTTTTTAGCTTGATAGATTTTTATTTTAAATTATAAATTATTTTATTTCATGATTTCACCTTTTTTTTTCCTATCAAATTTAATCCTTATAAAAATTGCTAATTCTTTTACTTTAACAAGTTTTTAAAATTTATATTTTTAAATTAGCTCGTAATAAATTTCTTGATTGGATCTAATCTAAGATTTCATGAGTTGAGAGTTTTTAAAATTTGACCAGGTTAAGGATATTTGTCCAGGTTTGCTTGATTTATACAAATATTTTTTAATTCTCTCATATGATTTTTTTATCTTTAAATTTTGGTCTCCATTTTTTAATTATGGTTTATTTTATCTGGCATCATTTTTATTTTTATTTTAAAATGCATTCTTCTTGGGTTTTTTCTATTAAATTTTATCCTCACTGTTTTTTTATTGAATCGGTTGTGAATAAGATTTCTTGATTGAATTCAGGTAAAAAATTTCATGGGTTACGACTTTTAGAAATTAGACCAGGTTTAAGAGGTCCATCGAGTTTGTTTGTATTTTTTTCCTTTATCTAAATTGATGTTTTCTTATTTTTCTCTCTTTTTTTTTGTTCATTTTTTCCCTTTAGATTCTATTGGGTTAGCTCTTATCAATTTCTTTCTATTTCATTCCTTATTATTTTTTAATCTATAAATAATTTATCAAATTATAAATATTTTTTAATTTCACTTTCTAAGATTTTTTTAATCTTTTAAATTTGGTTCTCATTCTTTTAGTTATAATTTATTTTTTTAGGGTAATTTTTAATTATTTTTTTTTCAAATTTCATCATCCACAGGTTTTTTCCCGTCAAGTTTTATTCCCATTCTTTTTTTTTCTATTTTTTTTCTTTTGCAAGTATTTTTTTAATATTTTTTATATAAAATTTCATCTTTTAAAATTAAATTTGTTGAGAGTTAAGTTTTTTTTATTGAACTCAAGTTCAGAATTTCACAAGTTGCTCGTTTTAGAAATTAAACTAAGTTTAGGAGGTTCACATGAGTTTGCTTGGTTTTTCCCCCCTTTCCCTCTTTTTTTAATTTTTAATATTTTTTTATTTGTTTTGTTTTCTTATTTTTCAGGTTTGATTCTATTCGGTTAGCCCTTTATAATTTGTTTTTTAATTTCATCTCCTATGATTTTTTAATCTTTTAAATTTGATATTTATTCTTTTAATTACTATTTATTTTGTTTGGGATTATTTTAATTTTTTTTTAAAATTTCATCATCCTTAGCTGTTTTTCTCTCAAATTTTATGCTTATTCTTTTTGTTTCTTTTTTTTTTTTTGCTTTTGCAAGTATTTTTATTAATATTTTTTCAATAATTTCATCTTTTAAAATTAAATTGGTTGACAACTTAGTTCTTGATTGAACTTTGATCCATAATTCAACGAATTGCAAGTTTTTAAGATTAAATTAGGTTTAAAAGATTCGTCTGAGTTTTCTTGATTTTTTCTTTATTTTTAAATTGATGTTTTTTTTTATAGTTTTACTTTTATCAGATTAATATTGAGTTATTTGATAATTTAGATAGGTAAAATATAATTTTTTTATTTTTTTATATTATTTAAATTGTCATTTAAACAGTAACTCAAGATTTAAATTTTTTTTAATTAGTATTTTTTTACAGCAAAAACAATAAAATAAAAATAAAATAAAATCTTGGCCCGTGGTAGATCACGGACAACAATCTAAGTATCTATCTATTATATTTAAGAGCCTGAATATTTATTCTAAAAAATTTAAAAAGTGGGAAAGAAGAATGTGAAAATGATAAAAAGAATGGCAAAAAAAAAAGAAAAAAAAAAAACCCAACTGGTATTAGGAACAGCCCATAGGAAATAGAAACAATGGCACATGGTTTTGATTTTCTCTCAAGGAAAAACCACCTTGTCTAACTCCCCTTTTATACCCATCTTCATTCTTCTTCCCCCCCCCCCATTCCATCCCACCCTATCACCACATCACCAGAGATGCAGATTTTCACTTCATCATCTTCTCCTTAATTTTTACCTCTCTATTCTTGTGTCCTAAACACGCATATGCACATACCATCAAACAAGTAAACAGTACCATACTTATAAAACAAAAACTACAGGTTCATATACACGCAGTCTTTTTTTTTCCCTTAAAAAAATATCTTGCATACCCGTATCTTAATTTTGTATTTTTTAAGAGTTTTAAGCGATACCCATCTCTTATTTTGAGGAATTTTTGTTGTTTTGAAAGCAATTTGTGGGGCTGAATGGGGATTGAGACAAGTGTGGCTAATAAGAAAGTAAAACAAGTTGGTGAATTGGCCAAGGATAAGATTCCGATTCCGAACTCGAATTTGAATCCGAAAACCAATACGAATAGCAAGGGAAAGAGAGGCCGGCGGCGGCACCATAAGAAGATGGTGGCTGTATCGCCGGTTCAGAAGCTGTTTAACACCTGCAATGAAGTGTTTGACTCTTGTAGCACTGGAATTATTCCTTCTTCTGATAATATCCAAAAGCTAAAGGCAGTTTTGGGTATGTTTCTTAATGTACAGTGCCTTAAATTTGATATTTTAGAGTTTGCATTGAGGGGTTTTAGAGTTTAGTTTTGATAATTCTGGTTAGGAAAGTTTCTAATACTACAATTGAAATGGAATTGTAGTTAGCTATTGGTTGTTCATCAGGTAAGGAAATGTATAAATATTAACATTGTTGCTCCATACAGAGTTAGAATTTATTTAATTAATTTTTTTTTATCATATTTTAAACTACAAAATCTTGAGGCCATTAGGCTGAAAGAATGCCTGGTTTGTCTCACTTCTCATTGCTGTGATGTTGTTGAGCTTGACTTGAATTTATATTCTCTAGTGCATTGTATCCTGTCTTGGATTATCTTGTTTACCTTGGTCCTTTAATCAGATTTGGCTTTTTAATTTCTTTTAGTTTGCTATTTTACTTGTGTTCCCTTCGTGGACATGATTTCATTTGAAATTGTATTTTTGGGGCTTTTCAATAAAATTAGGACAGTACTTGGAATGAAACATACAAGTATAGAACTCAAGAAGTTCCACATCCTTGTCCCTGCTCGTGCAAAAGTAACACGGACTAATTTTATGTTTTTTTTTTTTTTATAAATCTGTCCTTGATTTTTTAATCACGAGTTCCTGTTATGCAGATAACTTCAAGCCTGCTGATGTTGGTCTCTTTCCTGAAATGCCACATTTTCAAGCTTCTGTGGCTGGGAGAACTCCGGTGATAAGATACCTGCATCTCCATGAATGTGACAAATTCTCTGTAGGTAGCCTTCTTTGAGGTGCTTTCACATTATATTCGAGGAATTATATTTTGACTTGTTTGCTCTGATTTTCAATTATGATAGATGGGAATCTTCTGCTTGCCACCATCAGGCGTCATTCCACTTCATAATCATCCTGGAATGACTGTATTTAGCAAACTTCTCTTTGGGACTATGCACATAAAATCATATGACTGGGTAGCTGATGTCCCTGCCAGTAAGTGTTACTTGTTTTATGTCTTGTACTGAATTTATTCTGCCAAAGTTTGTAATAAAAAAAATGAAGAAATAGAAATGCTCTACTAGAGTAAGCGTTGAACTAAAATGGCCTTGCTAAATCCAGCATGTGTCTTTCTGGCGATGAGTTATATTACGTGCCAATAGGAGACAGACATTTCCAACCAAGAAATCCCCTGAGTATGCTGAGTAAATATGAAAGTTGAAAAGAAATTCTTATTGTTAGCAATAGGCGAGCTCAAGCATCAGTGTTCCTTTTTTACAGGCTGGGAACTGTAAACTTGATAAAAATAGCAAATCCCATGAGAAAATTAGAAAAGAAAAATGTAAATCTAACGTTGTAAACTGATCTAGTGGAGGATATAAAAAAACCTTCAAAATATTTGAAATTGGTCATCTAGTTGTGAAAACCTAAAAGTTATGAACAATGCAAAAATTACAATTCTCATTCGAGTAATGCTCCAGTTCGCTGGATAGAAAGTTCACATGGTCGTTTTCATAACCTGTCTGGATGATGGTGATGTCTTGACTCTCTCTCACTATACCATGAGCCTCAGTTGTTTGCATCATGGACAACCCTAGCAGAATGCACGACTTTTGGTGTTTTTCATTCTTCTCTCTTCTATAATTGGAAATGAAAATAGCCCCTGACATCTCGGTTTTGGTTAATGAAGCAAAGCAGACTGAGGTTCGTCTGGCCAAGGTCAAGGTCAACTCTAAATTAACCGCTCCTTGCAACACCTCTATCCTTTACCCTACTGATGGAGGCAACATGCATTGCTTTACAGCAGTGACAGCTTGTGCAGTCCTAGATGTACTAGGCCCTCCATACTCTGCTCCTGATGGTCGGCATTGCCAATACTACCTCGACTTCCCATTTGCCAATTTCTCAGGTACCATGGTGCATCTTCACAAAGTTCTATGTAATTCAAAATGTTTACAGAAAACAAAGTAATGTTTTGCCTCGGTGTAATCTTGATTATTTAGCTGCCTGAAATTTCTATTGACGAGTGTTTGATAATTTTTTTGTTTGACAAAGCAGTGAATGGAGTATCAATTCCTGAAGAGGAGAAGGAAGGCTATGCCTGGCTTCAAGAGAGGGAGAAACCTGAGGACTTGACTTTTGTAGGAGAACTATATGGAGGCCCAGCAATCGTGGAGAAGTGAGCCTGCTGTACACCATCCTTCACCACATGTTGTCATTGCCTGCCACCCATTTTGAGTAGCAGATTAGCATTAGATCTTTTATTTCGTTTTACCTTGTATGCTCCTTTTCTTTTTTCCCTTTCTTTTCTTGTGGAACACAAAACAAGGCACTTGGTGCCTTTTCACTATAGCTTCTGTACATAAAAGGGACCATCTTGTAAGTGCACCGGAAAGAGGTTGATAGCTCAATGGCTGAATGAGAAAGTGTTAAAAGTGCACTTTTTTTTTTTTTTATCATCTGTCTCTCTCTCTCTCCCTCCCTCTCGCTCGTGTCCTTTAGATTTCTCCTGAAATCCCAAAAGTAGACATGTTTCCTGTCGTTCTTTAAAACTTAAAATCAATCCAATAGTTTACCTATGATACCTACCTAGTGAGGGAGAATTGAAGGCAAAATATCCGGCTTGTACTTGAAAAGGACAGGTTTTGTTACGCAGGAGCTTTCTTTCTAGGAAAACTTTATGGTACTTCTGAGACGGGAAATTTATAGTTGCATGCTAATTTATGTTGGGGGTTCCTGAGCTGTACCAGTGCTGATGCAACTGTTGCTCTTTGGAAATTTCCCCCTTTAGTGGCATATAATTTCATGCCGTTTTTCCTATCAGAAGAAACAAAGGGCATTCTGTTCTATCTGCAAAGTCTCACCCTTTCTTTGTTTTTACCGCTTTCTCTGGAGGAGACATCTATCCTACCATGACGTGGTTATGGTAGCTTGATGTTACGATTTTTATGTCACTGCAAGACTAGAAGTAACAATTACGAGAATCATAGTACCAGGCGTTGTTATAACTATAGTTTCAGTAATTGAATGCTGAATTAATTTTGTATATTACTTATTTAAAAATGTACTTATTTTTCTGTAATTGTCTACTTGATTTCTATAATTTTCTATTTATAACTCGCAATCAAAATTGACGTGTGTGGTAATGACACTTTATTTAAGAAGTTACCTATTAAATGGAATTAATGAAGAGATTGAAAATGATTTTATTTTTTTCTGGTTTTGACCGGATCAGTTGATGTTGGCACAAATGGAGACAACTTGAAGTACATCTGTGTCTTAATGCAAATTTTCCCTTGCGTGAAACACTACGGGTGTGTTGAGAGTACGGTTTCGTTGAGCATTATATATATATATATATATATATATATATATATATATATATATATATATATATATATATATATAAAATACTCACTTAAACAAATTAATGAAAAACATATAAAACTTATTTTTGATAGTGGCTTTTTATGTACATTAAAAAAACTATCATCCAACCACACTACATTTTTTAGAACACAACACATAAGAACATGTTTGGCAAGTGGCATCATCATGTTTTTTTTTTAAATAAAATTATTTTTTATATTTTTATATTATTTTAATATGCTAATGTTAAAAATAAATTTTTTTATTTTTCAAAAAATTATTATTTTAAAATTTTTTTAAATAAAAAAATACTTGAATAATAATAATAATAACTAATTGCGGTGCGGCCAAGTGAGGTAATTCTTTGAATCGAGTGTGTTTGAGATTGTAGTAGCGGTATCGGTTCAAAGTACTTTTTGTTTATAAATATATCAAAATAAATTTTTTTATTTTTTTAAAATTATATTTGAAATGATGACATCAAAATAGTATAAAAACATAAAAAAAAATTTCATTTCAAACAATTTTTTTTCCGAACACTCCTAAGCAAAGGTGAAACGTACTTCGGCCTGAAGCACATGGGTAATGTTGACCTATTTTGGATCCTAAAAAGACATTAAAAGTTCTCCACAGGGAAAATTTATGTGCCTCGTACGTTTACAATACATTAGGTACTTCTGATTTTGCTTTGTGTTGGCCTTTGACATTTGCATTAGTTGTAGCTAGCAATTAGTTGGTGAAGCATGTAAGGACCTAACCATCATCAAGATCAACACAATAATGTTTTTGAGCTTATTCGTTGTCTCAAGCACTTGACGAGATGCAAAGAACTTAAGGTCTCCTCAGACTATTGTTTTTTTTTATTATTATCATTATAAAAAACAGTGATCTACACCATTGAAATATGCACCAGACTGATCCAAACAAGAAGCCGGTACATGCACCTACGTAACGCAGGCCTCGAAAAATTACAAAAATCTGGAGCATGTCAATTTCAACCATCTTCTACGGCGGACCTGTGTGTCTTTCTTTTTCTTATGGCCATTTGGTTCATTTCCTTGTTCTTCATTCTCTTGCGCTCAAAATCTTGTGCTAAGCTGATAACGAGCCTACCAGGGCAGCCCGGCAATGTTTCGCTTAAACGGTACTCTGGCTACATTTTAACAGATGCCAAACATGGGCGAGCTCTATTATATTGCTTTGTTGCAGCAGAATCAGCTGATCCACTTTCGCACCCCTTGACCTTATGACTCAATGGAGGTGTATATTATACTTGACAACTTTCTACCATTTCTTGTTTCGGTTATAAGCGAAGAGATTCAAAAACGAGACCTCTCAATAGATGTGAATGCCTATTGGCATAAATACTATGCTTTAGCATTATGTACCATGTGTTTAATTAATATTCTAATTCAACATCTCACACCAGGCCCCGATTTCTCCTCACTTGGTTATGGTGCTTTAGAGGAACACGGTGCATTTCAACCAGGGAAGAATGGACTTCTTACCAAGAACAAATATTCCTGGGACTTGGGTAAGATTACAAATTGAATATGTACTAAGAGTTCCTTTTTTCTTTTGGGAACTAGTTATATATATGCAGGCAATCAAATATGTTATATGTTGAATCACCAATCTGAGTGGATTTTCATGCTCAAACACAAGCTCGGATTATACATTATTAGAAAATTATTAAATATTAATACAAATATAAATAAAAAATAAAATTAATAAATTATGATGATATTTACTAACAAAAAAATCACGTTGATGTTTTCATCGGTAATAATTAAAGGAAATTCTTTTATCAATGAATACCAGGAAAATGATTGATGGAATTTAAAAAATAAAAAAAATTAAATAGGTATTTCTTTATCAACAAATCTAACGTGGAAATATTTCTAACGAAATTACTTTCAGTAATTTCTATCGTGGGATCCGTTGGTGATATTAAAGTTATATATATAGCACATGTATAAAAGACGGGAAGAACCTGACATATCTTACATTTGCAGCAGTCAGGGTGCAGCTCATGAGGTCCCCTCCACGGTCCCTTGCACTGTTTTGTAATAGAAAAAGGGAGAAAATAGGTTTGAGAAGAAGAAGAGAAATTGTCATGGGCTGCTGAACTGCCGTGTGTTATGTGAATACATACATGTGCTATATATATATATATATATAGACGTTGACAGCTAATTCTAACGGGTTTTATATATTAGAACCTAATATAATTAATAATATAATAAATAAGTACGAATAAATCAAAGATAAGTAGAGTACCCATAACTATAGTTAATCATAATGCTTCAATACTTCCCTGCAAGTTAAATAGAAAGAAGATACCATGTTCAACTTGAATTGTAAAAATATAAACCACGATTATAAGAAAGGTTTAATGAGTTCATCGGCAACTTGATCAGCAAATCAATACCTAAAGCCAGATTGGAAGTTACGCAACAAAAGACACATAATACTATTTATTATAATGATATAATTACTTTTAAACCATAAAAATCATTGAACTAAATATTAAAGACAATGATTTTTTTACCATGATATAATTATCATTTTTAGATTATACATGGAAAGATTGGTCTTTTCTTTTTTTTTAAGGGTAAGATTACTTAATTATCACTAAAATAATAAAAAAATAAACTCAATTACATTTAGGGTTTTCTAATCTTTTTACTTTTTTTAGCGCAACAAAAATGAATTAATTACCCTTTAATCCAAAATTCACTCAATTATCTTTCAGGGGCCTTTTCATTCTTTTATCATAGTTTTTCGGTTAATATAAAGGTGACTCGGGGATAGTTTTGTATTTTAATAAAGACTAAATATTATTAAGAAAAAAACTTGCTTGTGCGTGCAACATACGCACCAACAAGCGGGTTATGCGTGCAAGGTCGTCCGATGACAAATGACATCTTCGACATTTAAATCATCTCGATATCCTCTTCATTATGTAGCAACATGTGGCAAACGAGTTTTTGGTTTAGCATTGGCAACCTTTTTTTATCCCCTTTTTTATTTTTTTCTCTCCTTCTTGATTTTCGCTTTTGCCCCTTAAGAATTTCAAAGTAGCCCTTTAATTTGTTTTCCTTCAGATTTAGTCCATATTCTTTTTATTATTATTTATTTTATTTTGAATAATTTATAAAATTTAAATTCTTTTTCAATTTCATCCCCTTAAATATTTTTCATTTTTTAAATTTAGTCTCCATTCTTTTAATTGTTATTTTTTTAGATAATATTTTAAATTGATTTTGATTTACAATTTTATCATCTTTAAGTTTTATTCCCTATCAATTTTGATCCTTTTTTTATTGATTTTTTATATATAATTTCATCCTTCAACGTTAAATTGATTGAGAATTGAGCTTCTTGATTGAGGCTGAGACTAATATTTAACGAGTTGTGAGTTTTAGAGATTAACTTAGGTTTAAAAGGTCCGCCCGAGTTTGCTTGGTTTTTTTTATCCTTTATTTGAACTTATTTTTTTAAGTTTCATCCTTTAGCATTTATTCAATTGAATATTGGGTGCTATTATTTTTATTTATTTGCTTTCTATAAAATTTTACACTATTTTTAAAAATAACCTAGGTTATCTTAGGCTATTTAATTTGTCGTTCTTTATTGAATTTTTATCCTTCAATATTAAATTGATTAAGAACTGAAATTTTTAATTCAGTCTGAGTCTAATATTTTATGGGTTGCGAGTTTGATACATTAACTCAGGTTTAGGAGTTTCGCCTGGGTTTGATTAGTTTTTTTTTTGTTTCACCCTTTAAAATTTATATTATTAGTGATTAGGCTCTATTTTTTTATATTTACTTTCTATAGGATTTCTTGTGAATTTTTAAAATGACTCAGGTTATCTCAAGTCTTTTTATTTGTTTTTTTAAATTACTGTGATTTTTTTTAAAAATTAATATATTTTTTTTCAATTTCATCCTTTAAAATTATATATATTGGAAATTTATTATCCTTTTAGTTTCATCCTTTAAGTTTGATGCTTTTTGTTATTAAGCTTCGTGATTTTCTTTGTATTTGTTTATCTTGGTCCCATCACTTATATTGCGGGTTTGGAGGGTTAGTCTAGGTTGACTTGGGGTTTTTTTTAGGGATTTGTTTTTTTGAATCTAATGTTATTTATGTTTCATTCTTCAACATGAGGTTGGTTTAGAATTGAGATATGTAATGTTTCTTGATTTGCCTTTTATTAGGTTATCTCATTCACATGATCTAGTTCATATAATTTGGTTGACTTGCCTGGTTTGTTGGGTGTATTTTTAGTCTTTTTTTTTAATTGACCCTTTTTTTCAATCTCATCATTCTACATTGGATTTTTTGGGATTGGATTTTGTTTTTTTTTTTTCTGCTTTCTATTGGCTTATCTTGATCCTATGACCTGGCTTGCATATTTGGTATGCTAACTCAATTTGACTTAGTTTTTTTTAAGTCTTATTTTTCAACATTTGATTGACTAGAATCATAGCTTCATCGCCTTTTTTGTTTTGATAATTATTATTTTTTAAAGGTTCCCATGATTTTTTTTTCTCATTTTAAATTGGTCCATTTACTATAGTTATTTGTTCTTTTTATTACTAATTTAAATTATACAAGTTTATTTCGCTCAGTCGGGTCTATACCCCGAGTCACTTTTTTTTTCACTTCTTCAAAACATGCTTACATTGCCTTGGTGTCTTTTTTTAACTTATAATTTTTTTCACGGGCCCAAAGATCTAGTTGAGCCTAGAATTCCTTACGAACAACCATGTCTTGAACAAAGTGAAAATCTATCTCCATATGTTTCATACGAGCATGAAAAACTAGATTTATAGTCAAATAAGTGGCTCCTAAGTTAACACACCATAAAAGAGGAGTTATACCCAAAATACCAAATTCATGAAGTAGAGACTTGATCCTTTGTAGTTCGGTAGCTAAATTAGCCATAGCTTTATATTCGACCTCTATATAAGAACATACAATTATATGTTGTTTGCCAGATTTTTAAGAAATCAAGTTATAAGCAAGAAAATAGCATAATCACTAGTAGACGTTTGGTCATCAACACCACTAGCCTAATCAAAATGTTTAAACCAATTGAGAGAGAAATCACTCTAACAAGTCAAGTGCAACTCAAAAGATGAAGTACCACATAAATAATGTAAGATGTGTTTAACTGTCAAATAATAAACATTAATGGGAGAATGAATAAATTGACATACCTTGTTAACCACAAAATAAACATCAAGTCGTGTGGATGTGAGAAACTAATAAGAAGTATCCAGTTGACTTGGATAATGAAGAACATATGATAATAGGAGTAGTAATGAGTTTACACTTAGACATGTCAAACTTATGAAAAAGATTAGAAATGTATCATTGTTATGAAAGAAGCAAACCATCTATAGTAAAAGAAACCTCGATACCAAGAAAGTAATAAGGTGAACTGATTAGTACTTAAAAGTGCATTTTTATCAAGGTTTTATATCATCATTTTGCACTTGAAGTATTAATAACTCCTTAACCAGAGCATGTTTTATAATAATAGATCTGATAATATAAGATAGCTTTAATTTATGGTAAATGTTCATTTTAAATGCAGGCATATCTCACAATTCAAAGGATTGATTGATGTGATTAACTATTGAAAGTGAAAGGACAAAGAAACGGCTAGGATTAGAAAGGAGATACCGATTCAATTCAAATTGGAACACTGTTCAGTTATTGGGTTATATCTGGAGCTGTAGATCTTGGATTTCAGCTTAATTTATATGGATGGAAAGCTAAGAAATAGGCCTACAATGTTCATGAATAGTGTAAGACCCAAATCTGCCGTTTTCAAATTCAAAGTTTGGCCACAAAAGAGAAGTCAGAATCTGTTCTGTAATCCAGCCCAAACACTGCTTAGAATTTTACCCATATCTGGAGTTCTAGAAGGCCAAATGACGTGAAATTTGGTGGGTGAAAGGAAAAGACCATTTCCAACAACTTTCATGAAGAATATTTTCTCAAATTCGGATGGTAACAATGACATGTCGTCCAGACAAGAGCTTGAGGTCTATCCACCACGTCCACCAACAGCACTACTCAGTCTTTTAGCCATATCTCGAGCTCTAGTGATCCAAATGCTCTGAACTTTTATGGGTGACAAGATAAGATGATTTCCAACAACTTTCATGAGGAACACTTTGCCAAATTCTGAATGGAGCAATGTCATTTCATCCAGCCAAAGTGCTTGAGTGCTGCTGTCCACCAAGTCCACTAAATCAATAGTTGGCCACTACATCAATAATCAATTACCAAATGAATAGTTCTGAATTTTAGCCTATAAAATGAGGCATTTACCATTCATTTGAGAAGCTTGGTTCTAAGATCAAGATCATGTTCTTGCTCTCTCTTTATTGTTGTAATGCTTAAGTTTTATTTTCATTAATCTCTTGTTCATGCTTTTCATTTCCTTTACTATACTTAGTTAACTTATATCATGTTTATGTTCTTATCTTGTTTATTTATGTTCTTCTTCTTTATTATGTCTAGCTAAGTTAATTATTTCAAGGTGACAAGGTTTCACTAATGGTGTTAGAATAAGTATAATATGAACTCAACATGGACTTCAATGCTTAAATCCTAAACAATTTGCTATTAACATGTCTTATCTTCTTTATCTTATCAATCCTTAATACCTTGCTTGTTAAATGGTTAATCTAGATTTGTGTTGTATAACACTTGGTACATCAAATACTTGATCCTTCATAGTTTTCGGCCGACATCATTATTATGAGAGGAACTTGATTTGTTGTCAACATAAGTTAGCATTATGAATACCTGATAAAATTTATAAGTATGGTGTTACGTAAATAAGATGATTAATATGATTATGTTGATAATTTATAAAGAGTTTATACTTTACTTATCTCTAATACTATTAGTGGATCCTCTAACCTTGACATTTGTTTTTATCATTGTTTAATCTTTACATTAATCTTTTATCTCAAAGTTCTCATTAATTTCTTCCTCTTCTTCTTCATTATTATTAGTACTACTACTACTACTACTACTACTACTACTAATATTATTATTATTATTATTATTATGTACTTTAAGTATGCTCTGTGTTTGATCAAGGATCCTGACATTGTTGGTCTTGCCTTGTTCATTCGCATCAGAAATTTGTTTATATTATATAATATATCTCTTTGATCTTTTCATAAACTCGAGATATAGGCCGAAACTCGTGACCCGATCTTTGAGATCATTCTCAGGTATAACAACGCCACGTACTGAGTATTATTATTATTATTATTACTATTACTATTATTGTTACTATTATTGTTGTTGTTATTATTATTAATTATAATTTATACAATTAACCTCTCTGTGGTTCGACCCCGGTCTTGCCGGGTTATTTATTACCGTGACACTCCTGCACTTGGGATAAGACATCAACTCTTTGATCGTGTCAAGTTTTTGGCGCCGTTGCCGGGGAGGTAAATTCTTGTATAAGCAATGGGTGACAAGATAAGATGATTTCCAACAACTTTCATGAGGAACACTTTGCCAAATTCTGAATGGAGCAATGTCATTTCATCCAGCCAAAGTGCTTGAGTGCTGCTGTCCACCAAGTCCACTAAATCAATAGTTGGCCACTACATCAATAATCAATTACCAAATGAATAGTTCTGAATTTTAGCCTATAAAAGGAGGCATTTGCCATTCATTTAGGAAGCTTGGTTCTAAGATCAAGATCATGTTCTTGCTCTCTCTTTATTGTTGTAATGCTTAAGTTTTATTTTCATTAATCTCTTGTTCATGCTTTTCATTTCCTTTACTATACTTAGTTAACTTATATCATGTTTATGTTCTTATCTTGTTTATTTATGTTCTTCTTCTTTATTATGTCTAGCTAAGTTAATTATGTCAAGGTGACAAGGTTTCACTAATGGTGTTAGAATAAGTATAATATGAACTCAACATGGACTTCAATGCTTAAATCCTAAACAAGTTTGCTATTAACATGTCTTATCATTTTTATCTTATTAATCCTTAATACCTTGCTTGTTAAATGGTTAATCTAGATTTGTGTTGTATAACACTTGGTACATCAAATACTTGATCCTTCATAGTCTTGGCCGACATCGTTATTATGAGAGGAACTTGATTTGTTGTCAACATAAGTTAGCATCATGAATACCTGATAAAATTTGTAAGTATGGTATTATGTAAATAAGATGATTAATATGATCATGTTGACAATTTATAAAGAGTTTATATTTTACTCATCTCTAATACTATTAGTGAACCCTCTAACCTTGACATTTGTTTTTATCATTGCTTAATCTTTTACATTAATCTTCCATCTCAAAGTTCTCATTAATTTCTTCCTCTTCTTCTTTATTATTGTTAGTACTACTACTACTACTACTACTACTACTAATATTATTATTATTATTATTATTATTATGTACTTTAAGTATGCTCTGTGTTTGATCAAGGATCCTGACATTGTTGGTCTTGCCTTGTTCATTCGCATCAGAAATTTGTTTATATTATATAATATATCTCTTTGATCTTTTCATAAACTCAGTATATAGGCTGGAAACCTGTAACCCGATCTTTGAGATCATTCTCAGGTATAACAACGCCACGTACTGAGTATTATTAGTATTACTATTACTATTATTGTTACTATTATTATTGTTGTTATTATTATTAATTATAATTTATACAATTAACCTCTCTGTGGTTCGACCCCGGTCTTGCCGGGTTATTTATTACTGTGACACTCCTGCACTTGGGATAAGACATCAACTCTTTGATCGTGTCAAGTTTTTGGCGCCGTTGCCGGGGAGGTAAATTCTTGTATAAATTATAATATTTATTTTATTTTTTATTTTTCACTTTTCTTGTATCTAACTTTTGTTTCTTTTATTTTTTTTCTTTTTCTCTTGTTTTCTTCTTCCTTCTATTCTCTTTCTACACGTGCATGAGAGTTTGGTCACGTACATTAAGTGGTAGACTTTGTAGGGTATCCTCATTATTTTCAGAAAATATGGCTGAAGAAGATAACCAATCACTTCATAATGAGAATAATGAGAATAATCGAGTTAGAACACTAAGAGACCACATGAATCCAACAAGAACAAGTGCACCCTCATGTATAGTTTTTCCTCCTGATGCATCTCACTTTAATTTTAAGCCAGGCATTATTCAACTTTTACCTTCTTTTCATGGCTTAGATCTAGAAAATCCATACTTGCATTTGCGAGAATTTAAAGAAGTCTGTAATACCTATAATGACTTAAATTGTAGCATAAACACCATCAGATTAAAGCTTTTTCCTTTTTCATTAAAAGATAAAGCTAAAACATGGCTCTGAATCTTAGGTCGGGATCCATTCGTGCTTGGGATGAAATGCAACAACAATTTTTAAAGAAGTTTTTTCCATCTCACAGAACAAACTCTTTCAAAAGACAAATTACCACTTTCACTCAAAAACCAGGAGAAACATTTTATCAATGTTGGGATAGGTATCGAGATTTGCTTAATACTTGCCTTCATCATGGTTTTGAAACATGGAGATTGGTTTCACATTTTTATGAAGGATTAACACCTAAAGATAGACAAATGGTGGAATTGATGTGTAACGGAACTTTTGAAAATAAAGACCACGATGAAGCAATGGAGTACCTAGACTTGCTAGCCGAAAATGCTTAAAATTGGGATACTCAAGGGCACTTATGAGGCACCAGGTACAACTCAACCTCATACATCTAGTGGAGGTATGTACAACCTTAGGGAAGATCATGACCTCCAAGCTAAATTTGCATCTTTAGCTAGAAAAGTCGAGGCACTTGAATTTAAAAAGAATGGTCAATTAAAATCTGTTTAAGACATTGTGTGTCAAATCTGTGAAATGAATGAACATGCAACCAATGACTGTCCAACTTTGCCTTCTTTCAAGGAATGCCTCCATGAACAAGCCCATGTTTTAAACAATTTCCAAAGGCCCAGTCATAACCCATATTCGCAAACATACAACCCTGGTTGGAGAAATCTCCCAAATTTCAGTTGGAAGAGTGGTAATAATAATGCACAAACTTCACAGCCACCGTTTCAAGCACCCCATAATTTCCAAAATTCTCATGGATATGCACCTCCTTATGCTCCACCTCCTAGAAGAAATCTTGAGGAAACATTGCATGCATTCATTGAAAAGCAGGAGACAATCAACACTCAAAATGCTCAAACCATGGCAGATCTAAAAGATGCTCTTGTAAAATTCACATCTTCTCTCAGTTTTCAAGAAAAAGGTAAGTTTCCATCTCAACCACAGCAAAATCCCAAGGGGCAATACAATGCAAACACAAGTAGTTCTGGAAGCCAACACATGGATCAAGTCAAATCAGTCATCACTCTTCGCAGTGGTAAGGTTATTGAAAAACCCACTCTTGAACCTTGTGAGAACGATGAGTTAATCTCCGAGGGTAAGGAAAGGGTTGAATCTGAACATTGCAAAGAAAAGACTGATTTCCCACCAGCACTTCTATTTCCTCATGCCATGACCAAACAAAGGAAAGTCAATCACAACTCTGAAATCTTTGAAACTTTCAAACAGGTAAGGATCAATATACCTTTGTTGGATGCTATTAAACAGGTACCTTCTTATGCTAAATTTTTAAAAGATCGTGCCTCGTGAAGAGAAAACCGAATGTGAAAAAGAAAGCCTTTTTAGCCGAACAAGTAAGTGCCATTCTTCAGAACAATAATGCTTTGAAGTATAAAGACCCTGGTTGTCCTACAATTTCTTGCTTTATTGGAGAACATAAAATTGAAAGAGCTTTACTTGATCTTGGAGCTAGTGTGAATTTACTTCCATATTCAGTCTTTCAGAGTCTCAATCTAGGTGAGTTAAAACCAACACTCGTAACTCTTTTACTTGCCGATAGATCTGTAAAAGTGCATAGAGGAATAGTTGAAGATGTGTTAGTTCAAGTTGATAAATTCATTTATCCTGTGGATTTTATTGTCTTGGATACACAACCTGTTGAAAGATGTAATTCAATTCCTGTTATTTTAGGACGTCCGTTTCTTGCAACTTCTAATGCATTGATTAATTGTAGGAATGGACTGATGAAGTTATCATTTGGAAACATGATATTGGAGATGAATATTTTCAACATTTGCAAGCAACCTGGAGATAATACTGATTTACAGGAAGTTGACTTTATTGAAAAATTAGTTCATGATCAATTTGAAACTATTTCCAGTGAAATTGAGTTTAATGAATCTGAGAATTTGCAAATGATTTATTTTCAGGAAGAATCAAAGGCAAGCAATTGGAGACCATAAATTGAGGAATTGCCATCACAATCAATTGAGTCCATACCTTTTAGTGTTCAACCACCAAAACCTGATTTGAAGCCGTTACCATTCAATCTCAAATACTCATTTTTGGGAGAAAATGAAACTTTTCCGATAATAATTTCTTCCAAACTTAATGCACATCAAGAAGGTAAGTTATTACAAACTCTGAAAATGCACATGAACCAAGGAAAAAAAATAAAAACTTAATACTTAAACATGTAATAAGATGTTGAAGGAAAGCATGATTATCATCAGTTAGTAAAATATCATCAACATAAATAAGAAAGAATATATAGCATTGGTAGAACAAAGAATGAATAAGAAAGTATCAATTTGGAGTTGTGAAACCTTAAGGAAACCATAATGGTAGTTATTGATGTTATTGAACCATAATGATTTCATATTCAAGAATTATATCTTGAATGAGTTAAACAATTTACTCTACCATGTGTATGGTTCTATCAATAGTACTAAAGTGTTATAGGAATCCTTGCATTGGAAGTACAAGACTATTATTGAGAAGTTGTCACCATCTTATAAAGTTTTCAAGAACCACCTTAAACATAAGTAAAAAATATGAAAGTTGAAGATCTTATTATGATATTAAGGATAGGAATGGATAATAAGTTTGTCAAAAGAAGAGCAAGCTCCTCCTTGATGGCCCATAGAGAAAATATGGTTGAATAAGTGGTGAAATTCAATAACAAAAACAATTAAAAGCTAAAGCTTGTTGTAAAGAGTGAAGACATCACTAATATTTTTCGATAACAAATGCTACCTATATATGGTATGTATATGGTTAAATTGACATCTTAGAAAAGGGGGTAGTTGCCCTTAAAACTTTTTAAAAAATTATAATTGTAATGATTAGTTTTAAGATTTTAAATTGGCCTATTTATTCTTAGCCTTAGGCATATGTATTTCATAATGGTGTTCTTGGAATAATTATATATAAAATAAATATTTAAAATTTATGATTGTTTTAGTTTAATTTATAACCTAATAATGATTTTATTTCACTATAATATTATATATTGGAGTAATATTTACAACTTTAATTAATAATATATAATGAAATAGTATTTTCCTATTGTGTTTTTCATTTACAGATCCTAGTTCAATCCTTACATATATTTTCCACCATTTGTAAAAGTTGAAGCAAAATTACTTTCTCATTCATAAAATTAATTCCTCAGTTAGTTACCCTTTATAGCATTAGGTTTCTCTAACATATTCATATATGATATTGGTGATGCAACAAAAACAATTGGCAGCTTGTCATTTAGGGCAAGCCTAAATGCAGGGCTATCATACTATTTAAAATAGCCTGCTATTTCGTTAGGGACTAAACAAAAGAAAGAAAACATAATGGGGAAAAAATGAAAAGGAAAGAAATTGGCATGCGGGAGAGAAGAGAGGAGAATAATGGTGCCAAATCAAGACGAAGAGGAAAAAAAGAAAAAAAAAAGAAAGAATGAGATGCTGGAGACACAAAAAATATCTTACAAGTACATGAGTGGAACCATAAGAAAGATATCTCAAGGAAAAATCCAATGATATCAAAATTAGACACCATTGATGGCAGGACAAAGCCATGTATGCCGCCACATGTTGTAATGGCTTATTACTTGTAAGAAAGTTAATATGACACTAAACTCTCCTATGCTTATGTATAAATTATCAGTACAATGCCTACCTTTACCTACCTTTCTCGTCAAGGGCTATTTTCTACCAACCTATCTCCTCAGTGGGCACCAACCTTTCTCACTAATCAATTGTAAGCCTTAATATTTCCCACCAATAGCACAATGAGACACAATAACTAAAAACATATTTTTATTCACTCTCTACAAGGTACATGTGAGGAAAAGTAATTATTCCATATTATTTCTCCAGTCTCCATAAGGTAAGTTAATGTGAATGATGTTTAAAAATACCTCGAGTCACCAAATAAGCAACATTTAACACAAGTTCATTCAGGAAATTCACACAACCATTCACTCTTTTAAGCTCTCTTGGTTGTACTTTCCTTCCCTTTCTATAAGTTACTAACTCAAATATTGAAGAGTCCTCTATTCTAATAAGGGACTTGTTTTATAGGAAATACCAAGCCTAAAGATAACACCCACATTCAACCCAATCACCTTAGCCTATGTAGTTGTGGAAAGCCTAAACTCGGTCTGAAGTTTTCAATGACTTTATTATGGCATTGTTTGTGGAAATCGAATAAAAGCTAGTTCATTTATGCTTCACTCCTCACCTAAAAGTCCTTTCTATGACTGATGACTTAGAAACTCCAAAACAAGAGAGATTAAACCACCTCCCCATCGTAAGCACTCAAGCTACTTTAGATCTCCAATAACTCCTTCATCAAGTGAAAAGGCTCAACAATGTTATTTTAGCTATACAACAACTTTGCACTCTTTCATTCTCGTAATAGAAAATACAACACTTAGCATCATTGCATGCATCATTAAGTACACAGAGACATCAGTTCCCTAAAGGAAAATGGTAGAATGATATGCAAGAAAGTAGACACGAGAATACTTATTCTTCTACTTTACAAAGAATTTATTTTTGTTGTGAAGAACTTTCCCACACTAGACATTCCAAAAATAGTTATTGGCATCGATATTCCTTTGAGTCTCACTTACTATTGCTCATCAAAATACCTTGATGTGATATAAGTTTAGTAAATCTACAAGTTTTTAAGAATAAACACCGCCTTACTAGGTGAAAGATTTTTCATTTTGTGAATAGGTGTTGTACACCCATCTTTTCAAAGATTGTGTCTCTACAAAGACAAACTTAGACAACTACAATGGAGTTACAAACCTAAAAGAACATATATAGAATGTTTGAAGCATCCTATAATTTGTAACACATAGAAAAAGATGTTATGTGTTATAAGAATGCTAGGTTAAGTAATGTAAGAATAAGTAAGAAGTTGATCATTACCTAATGACATCACTATTTCTTAGCATGAGTTATTTTGAGTGAAAAATCAAGGTGTGACTTAATGTTGATGAAGTAGGGGGGAAGATTTAGAAACATCATAATGGGTTCACAAGGATAGAGGAGTACTTAAAGTCAAACTTGTATCAAGAGTGTTACTTGTCAAAAGGGGAGAGATTAATTGATACGCACATATGAGTCATAAATCTTAATTAGAAAGAGCTTAATAATGATAATAATGTTAACAAGAACTTATTTAGAAACAAAAGTTGTATAAAGCTTAAGAAGATGATTGTCAAATTAGTACATTGGAAAATTGGACAATTTCAATGATTAACCTTACGATAAGATTAGGGCTTGAAAAAGATAACATTTGAAGGAGGTTTCTTCATAAGAGATGTAGGAGGCGATGTTAGGGTTCCATCAGATCTGACCTTGCTTAATTGGGAGTTGTGTAACTCCAGATATGATCCTAAAATCAAGTAAAGGTCTAAATTGATGTAAGCCTGGACAAAATTCAGAATGCTATTGTGATTGTTTGATTTGAACCTTAAAAGAATATAATATAGAGTTGGTTCCTATACAAATGTGGTAGGTATAGACGTTACCTTTCAAATGAAACTAACCTTACTTAATTTGGAGTTGTGTAATTCTAAATATGAGCCAACAGTCGAGTAAAGGTCTACCATGTATAAAATTGGGTAGATTGTAATTATGATGGTTTAACATGAACCCTAAAATGATATAATTTAGAGTTGGTTTCTTTACAAAAGTCGTAGGCTATGTTAGCTTTCAAATGGAATTGGTATTTATAAATTTGGAACTATATAACTCCCAATATAACTTAAAAATCAAAGGAAGGTCAAATTCAACTTTACTAGACAAATTTCAATAAGTATGATAACAGATGGATTTGGGTACTTCAAGGACATAAATGGGTTTCATTACCCTATAAAGTTGTAAATCAGTGTCTTATCTTTCAAAAGATCCAAGCCATGTTCAAACCAAGACCTAGAACTCTGCTTACAAATAAAATATAAAACAATGCTCTTGAGTAAAAATATAGGGATAGAAAGTGTAATGAGAAAATTAGTTGAAGGAAAATGAATTCATAATAATGAACTTACGTGAATGAGATTTGAATGATATTATGAGAATTCACATTATGATAAAGTTATGAAGTGTACTTATACTATCTTTTAATCTAAAACAAAAGAGGTGTTTGGAGCAAGTTCATCTACGGTTGGAAGGACTCATCACAACTTGTCTTTTCAATTCGTGTAAACTTATTGATAAATTTCAGAATTCATTGTTTTATTACTTCAATAAATATTAGAATGAATATGAGTACCTTGCATATATTGATATGTATCAAACTAGTGATAATATTATTGGAATGGATAAGAGTAGATAATCTACATTGGTATGAATCAAATTAGTTATATTAACGTTTGAACGGATATGAGTACCTTGTGTATATTTGTATAGATCAAATTAGTTGTATTAACATTTGAATGAACATGAGTACCTTACATGCATTGCTATGTATCAAATTAATTATATTATTATTAGAACGGATATGAATAGCTTACATACATTGATAGGTATCAAATTAGCCATGATAACTTTAGAATATACATGTGTATCTTACATGCCTTGATATGGATTGTTTATATATAATGACTTGGAGGTTAAGGGAGAAATGATGGATACTTGGTTATTGTAATGTCGATGGCTAATGATACGTTACGATGATACTTAACACCATAATGAGGGTGGCTAAGGGTATACGTTGATACTTGGCACAATGATGAGGGTGACCAAAGTTATGTATTGATACTTACCACCATGATGAGGGTGACTAAGGACATGAGTTAATACTTGGCACCATGATGAGGGTGGCTAAGGACATGAGTTAATATTTAGCACTTGATAAGGGTGATTAAGGTTATAAGTTGTTTTTTTTTTTTTTTTTTATTTTTTTTTTTTTTTTTTTTTTTTTTTTTTTTTTTTTTTTTTTTTTTTTTTTTTTTTTTTTAAAAAATTTTTATTTTTTTTTTTTTTTTTTTTTTTTTTTTTTTTTTTTTTTTTTTTTTTTTTTTTTTTTTTTTTTTTTTTTTTTTTTTTAAAAAATTTTTTTTTTTTTTTTTTTTTTTTTTTTTTTTTTTTTTTTTTTTTTTTTTTTTTTTTTTTTTTTTTTTTTTTTTTTTTTTTTTTTTTTTTTTTTTTTTTTTTTTTTTTTTTTTTTTTTTTTTTTTTTTTTTTTTTTTTTTTTTTTTTTTTTTTTTTTTTTTTTTTTTTTTTTTTTTTTTTTTTTTTTTTTTTTTATATAAGATATCTTGGCATCCCGTGATGAGGTTGACCAAGGTTATATATTGATACTTAGCATCGTGATGAGAGTGACCAATATTATATGAATAATATTTAGTGACTATAGTGTTGGTAACTAAGGTGGTGGGTGAATGATACTTGGCAATCGTGGTTACAATAGTAAGGTTGTTCAGTTGTACTCATTCATGTTGCTTGTTACCGGGTTGAATGTAGGGTGGGTATAGTCATGGTTTAGATGAGGTATACTTAGTCATTAGGAGATGGTGACTAAAAGATAATGTATGTTGATATACTTAGTCCTCGGAGGTGGGTAACTAAGATCATGGTTTAAATGAATACATAGTCACCGTAAGATCGATAGCTACAGTGGGGACTATGGTATTGATGAAGTCAATAATGAATTGTCAAAATATAAATGATTAAGGGAATAAATTATTAATTATTGAAAGAGTAATGATGTTATGATTTGTCAAAATATAAATGATTAAGAGAATAAACTATTAATTGTTGAGGGAGCAATAATATTATAAACTGTCGAAATATAAATGATCAAGAGAATGAAGTATGTATTATCAAAACATCAAGTGTTAAAAAAATACTTACGGCTAAAGGGATGACTGATAAACATGAAGGAATGGATGTCCTATGTTTGGCTAAAATTGACTTATGATTTTCTTTGTAAAAACATAAGGAATAAATAACAACTATTAATTGGGAAGAGTTATGTGAGTGCTTAATATCAGAATGATTATACTATACTGACTAATATGAAAAAATGATAATGGTGATATTCATATATTATCTGATTTTGTAATAGTGTTAAATGGTATAATTGATGATGTAATAAAGAATTCTCTTATATACATAACTGTTATTTATTATAGGTTATAACTGCATTACCAACATGTTTTTCAATCATCTTCTTTTCTTTGTATGATTTTTCTATGTAAATTTATGCCTGAAAAATACTAGGCCTTTGTAATATTTTCCTAACATGTAGTGATTAAATATGTATGTATTAAACAAGTTGTGTGCATGTATTATAATGAGATATCTTGAAATGAATAGTATGCTTGTTGTTGTAGAAAATAATTGATAAGTGTCAATGGTAACTTACAAAATGGATGAAATATACACACACACTAAAAAAAAATACACTAAAAATTTCTAATGTATTGTGAAAAGAGATATAGAAAATCAAGGTCATTATGGACAAAGAACAAACAAAAGAGAAAAACAAAACAAGGACAAAAAAAAAAAACAAGAAGGAAGAAAACTAACATGCTAAAGAAAAGAGAGAAGAATTATGACGTGGAAATCAAAGAAGGAAAGAGAAGAAAAAAAAAATAAAGTGATGCTAAATATATACTAATCAGCACAAACACGACATCATTTAAAAAAATCACGTCAAAACAAACTTGACACCAAAAATAGCCATTATCAATGGCAAGATGAAGCCACAGGCCCACATACATGCTAACAATTTTTTTTCTTTTTTCTCATTTTTAGTCCCCAATTCTTATACAATTATCCAGTTCAGTTTATGAAATTAAATTATCAAGAGGAAAGGGATATAACAAAAGGAAAGAAAGGAAAAAACACTATTCCTCTTACATAAACAACATTTACCTCCTACAAACACTATTTATATCTCAAAATACTATTCATCTCCAACAACGCTTGTGCTAAAAGGACCACTCTTTAGCCAATAAGAATGCCTTTAAGCCAAAGAAAATGCTCTCCAGCTCATGGATTTGTTCTTTTACCTAAATATTTGCTGCAAATTAGGCCTCGTCCCATCCATTTTTGGACTAAATCCTCTTGCACAACTTATTCATATTATACAATATACTAAAAGGGATCATTGCCCCTATTACTGTTTATATAGACACAAGCATTGTGGATTGGAGTAGTGTAATGACATAGTTGTCCTTACCATAGAGACTTGAAAAGGCTGCAAGAGGAGGGTGGGGTTGTCTTTTCACTGGGATGTATATGGCATTGAAAAGATGGTTGGGGAGAAAATGGCCAGCTCCAGTTTTGGTGGGGCTATAGGCCTCAGATTGCAGACACTTGGCAATAAGACAGGTAAACCCTGGGTGCCTACTCGCCAAGTGGGGCTGCAGGCCACAATCTGCAGACAGATGGTGCTGAGGCTGCCCTAAGCACTAGGACCAAACCTGCACGCACGACTGAAGACCCAAGCGAACGAGTTTGGGGTTGCCCTAGGCGCTAGGGTCAGACCCACCCGCACGCACGGGTGAAGACACATGGTGCTGGGGCTGCATTGGGGGCGCCCATGGCTGCAGACCTAGGCGAGCGCGTCTGAAGACCCGCTCGGGACGCCTTAGCCTTGGGTCCTGTATCAGGACCCAATGTTGTTGGGTTCGACGTCAGAACCCACTACTTATGGGTCCTAGTCAAGACCCATTTCGCTTGAGTCTTGCGTCAGGACCAATGTCTCTTGGGTCTTTTCTCAGGACTCAAGGTTCTTGGATCTTGGATTTATTAATATAATTGTTTGTGTTATAAATATTATTATTTTTATTATAACTCAAAGTATTCATATTAAAAATATTATAATTTATGTTCGAAATATTATTATTTTTATTATAATTAGTATTAATAGAAAAAATATTATTATTTGTGCTATAAATATTATTATTTTTATTATAATTCTTTTATGTGCTCTAGACACAGAACCAATTTGCTTTGGGTCTTGTGTATCAAAAATATTATTATTGGTATTATAAATATTATTACTTTTATTATAACTTGATTAGTACTTAAAAGTGCATTTTTATCAAGGTTTTATATCATCATTTTGCACTTGAAGTATCAATAACTCCTTAACTAGAGCATGTTTTATAATAATGATCTGATAATATAAGATAGCTTTAATTTATGTTAAATGTTCATTTTAAATACAGGCATATCTCACAATTCAAAGGATTGATTGATGTGATTAACTATTGAAAGTGGAAGGATAAAGAAACAGCTAAGATTAGAAAGGAGATACCGATTCAATTCAAATTGGAACACTGTTCAGTTATTGGGTCATATCTGGAGCTGTAGATCTTGGATTTCAGCTTAATTTATATGGATAGAAAGCTAAGAAATAGGCCTAGAATGTTCATGAATAGTGTAAGACCCAAATCTGCCGTTTTCAAATTCAAAGTTTGGCCACAAAAGAGAAGTCAGAATCTGTCCTGTAATCCAACCCAAACACTGCTTAGAAGTTTAGCCATATCTCTAACTCTAGTGATCCAAATGCTCTGAAATTTTATGAGTGACAAGATAAGATGATTTCCAACAACTTTCATGTGGAACACTTTGCCAAATTCTGAATGGAGCAATGTCATTTCATCCAGCCAAAGTGCTTGAGTGCTGCTGTCCACCAAGTCCACTAAATCAATAGTTGGCCACTACATCAATAATCAATTACCAAATGAATAGTTCTGAATTTTAGCCTATAAAAGGAGGCATTTGCCATTCATTTAGGAAGCTTGGTTCTAAGATCAAGATCATGTTCTTGCTCTCTCTTTATTGTTGTAATGCTTAAGTTTTATTTTCATTAATCTCTTGTTCATGCTTTTCATTTCCTTTTACTATACTTAGTTAACTTATATCATGTTTATGTTCTTATCTTGTTTATTTATGTTCTTCTTCTTTATTATGTCTAGCTAAGTTAATTATGTCAAGGTGACAAGGTTTCACTAATGGTGTTAGAATAAGTATAATATGAACTCAACATGGACTTCAATGCTTAAATCCTAAACAAGTTTGCTATTAACATGTCTTATCATTTTTATCTTATTAATCCTTAATACCTTGCTTGTTAAATGGTTAATCTAGATTTGTGTTGTATAACACTTGGTACATCAAATACTTGATCCTTCATAGTCTTCGGCCGACATCGTTATTATGAGAGGAACTTAATTTGTTGTCAACATAAGTTAGCATCATGAATACCTGATAAAATTTGTAAGTATGGTATTATGTAAATAAGATGATTAATATGATCATGTTGACAATTTATAAAGAGTTTATATTTTACTTATCTCTAATACTATTAGTGAGCCCTCTAACCTTGACATTTGTTTTTATCATTGCTTAATCTTTACATTAATCTTCCATCTCAAAGTTCTCATTAATTTCTTCCTCTTCTTCTTTATTATTGTTAGTACTACTACTACTACTACTACTACTACTACTACTACTAATATTATTATTATTATTATTATTATTATGTACTTTAAGTATGCTCTGTGTTTGATCAAGGATCCTGACATTGTTGGTCTTGTCTTGTTTATTCGCATCAGAAATTTGTTTATATTATATAATATATCTCTTTGATCTTTTCATAAACTCAGTATATAGGCTGGAAACCTGTGACCCGATCTTTGAGATCATTCTCAGGTATAACAACGCCACGTCATCGAGTATTATTATTATTACTATTACTATTATTGTTACTATTATTGTTGTTGTTATTATTATTAATTATAATTTATATAATTAACCTCTCTGTGGTTCGACCCGGTCTTGCCGGGTTATTTATCTATGTGACACTCCCGCACTTGGGATAAGACATCAACTCTTTGATCGTGTCAAGTTTTTTGGCGATTTGGGAGGAGGTAAATTCTTGTATAAATTATAATATTTATTTTATTTTTTATTTTTCACTTTTCTTGTATCTAACTTTTGTTTTTTTTATTTTTTTTTCTTTTTCTCTTGTTTTCTTCTTCCTTCTATTCTCTTTCTACACGTGCATGAGAGTTTGGTCACGTACATTAAGTGGTAGACTTTGTAGGGTATCCTCATTATTTTCAGAAAATATGGCTGAAGAAAACAACCAATCACTTCATAATGAGAATAATGAGAATAATCGAGTTAGAACACTAAGAGACCACATGAATCCAACAAGAACAAGTGCACCCTCATGTATAGTTTTTCCTCCTGATGCATCTCACTTTAATTTTAAGCCAGGCATTATTCAACTTTTACCTTCTTTTCATGGCTTAGATCTAGAAAATCCATACTTGCATTTGCGAGAATTTAAAGAAGTCTGTAATACCTATAATGACTTAAATTGTAGCATAAACACCATCAGATTAAAGCTTTTTCCTTTTTCATTAAAAGATAAAGCTAAAACATGGCTACAGAATCTTAGGTCAGGATCCATTCGTGCTTGGGATGAAATGCAACAACAATTTTTAAAGAAGTTTTTTCCATCTCACAGAACAAACTCTTTCAAAAGACAAATTACCACTTTCACTCAAAAACCAGGAGAAACATTTTATCAATGTTGGGATAGGTATCGAGATTTGCTTAATACTTGCCCTCATCATGATTTTGAAACATGGAGATTGGTTTCACATTTTTATGAAGGATTAACACCTAAAGATAGACAAATGGTGGAATTGATGTGTAACGGTACTTTTGAAAATAAAGACCCTGATGAAGCAATGGAGTACCTAGACTTGCTAGCCGAAAATGCTTAAAATTGGGATACTACAGGCACTTATGAGGCACCAGGTACAACTCAACCTCATACATCTAGTGGAGGTATGTACAACCTTAGGGAAGATCATGACCTCCAAGCTAAATTTGCATCTTTAGCTAGAAAAGTCGAGGCACTTGAATTTAAAAAGAATGGTCAATTAAAATCTGTTCAAGACATTGTGTGTCAAATCTGTGAAACGAATGAACATGCAACCAATGACTGTCCAACTTTGCCTTCTTTCAAGGAATGCCTCCATGAACAAGCCCATGTTTTAAACAGTTTCCAAAGGCCCAGTCATAACCCATATTTGCAAACATACAACCCTGGTTGGAGAAATCTCCCAAATTTCAGTTGGAAGAGTGGTAACAATAATGCACAAACTTCACAGCCACCGTTTCAAGCACCCCATAATTTCCAAAATTCTCATGGATATGCACCTCCTTATGCTCCACCTCCTAGAAGAAATCTTGAGGAAACATTGCATGCATTCATTGAAAAGGAGACAATCAACACTCAAAATGCTCAAACCATGGCAGATTTAAAAGATGCTCTTGTAAAATTCACATCTTCTCTCAGTTTTCAAGAAAAAGGTAAGTTTCCATCTCAACCACAGCAAAATCCCAAGGGGCAATACAATGCAAACACAAGTAGTTCGGAAGCCAACACATGGATCAAGTCAAATCGGTCATCACTCTTCGCAGTGGTAAGGTTATTGAAAGACCCACTCTTGAACCTTGTGAGAACGATGAGTTAATCTCCGAGGGTAAGGAAAGGGTTGAATCTGAACATTGCAAAGAAAAGACTGATTTCCCACCAGCACTTCTATTTCCTCATGCCATGACCAAACAAAGGAAAGTCAATCACAACTCTGAAATCTTTGAAACTTTCAAACAGGTAAGGATCAATATACCTTTGTTGGATGCTATTAAACAGTACCTTCTTATGCTAAATTTTTAAAAGATCCGTAACCTTTGTGAAGAGAAAACTGAATGTGAAAAAGAAAGCCTTTTTAGCCGAACAAGTAAGTGCCATTCTTCAGAACAATAATGCTTTGAAGTATAAAGACCCTGGTTGTCCTACAATTTCTTGCTTTATTGGAGAACATAAAATTGAAAGAGCTTTACTTGATCTTGGAGCTAGTGTGAATTTACTTCCATATTCAATCTTTCAGAGTCTCAATCTAGGTGAGTTAAAACCAACTTCTGTAACTCTTTTACTTGCCGATAGATCTGTAAAAGTGCCTAGAGGAATAGTTGAAGATGTGTTAGTTCAAGTTGATAAATTCATTTATCCTGTGGATTTTATTGTCTTGGATACACAACCTGTTGAAGCATGTAATTCAATTCCTGTTATTTTAGGACGTCCGTTTCTTGCAACTTCTAATGCATTGATTAATTGTAGGAATGGACTGATGAAGTTATCATTTGGAAACATGACATTGGAGATGAATATTTTCAACATTTGCAAGCAACCTGGAGATAATAATGATTTACAGTTTGAAACTATTTCCAATGAAATTGAGTTTAATGAATCTGAGAATTTGCAAATGATTTATTTTCAGGAAGAATCAAAGGCAAGTAATTGGAGACCACAAATTGAGAAATTGCCATCACAATCAATTGAGTCCATACCTTCCAGTGTTCAACCACCAAAACCTGATTTGAAGCCGTTACCATTCAATCTCAAATACTCATTTTTGGGAGAAAATGACACTTTTCCGGTAATAATTTCTTCCAAACTTATGCACATCAAGAAGGTAAGTTATTACAAACTCTGAAAATGCACAAAAATGCATTAGGATGGACCATAGCTGACATAAAAGGAATTAGTCCTTTGATTTGCACACACAGGATTTATTTAGAGGAAAATGCTAAACCCTCTAGAAAAATGCAACGAAGGCTTAATCCTAATATGAAAGAAGTAGTGAGAAATGAAGTCATTAAGCTTCTTGATAATGGAATCATTTATCCTATTTCTGACAGCAAATGGGTAAGTCCTACCCAAGTTGTACCCAAGAAGTCTGGAGTCACTGTGGTAACAAATGAGAAAAATGAGTTAATTCCAACTAGAACCATTCTTGGTTGGCGGATGTGCATTGACTATAGAAAACTTAATTCAATGACTAGAAAAGATCATTTCCCTTTACCTTTCATGGATCAAATCCTAGAAAGAGTTGTAGGTCATGAATTTTATTGTTTTCTAGATGGCTATTCAGGTTATAATCAAATTGAAATTGCATTGGAAGATCAAGAGAAGACTACTTTCACATGTCCATTTGGTACTTTTGCATATCGAAGGATGCCTTTTGGTTTATGTAATGCACCAGCCACGTTTCAAAGATGCATGCTTAGCATATTCAGTGATATGGTTGAACGTTTTCTTGAAATTTTTATGGATGATTTTTCTGTTTTTGGCGATTCATTTGATGATTGTCCGACTAACTTAGAAAAGGTTTTGAGCGAGTGTGAAGAGAAGAATCTTGTGCTCAATTGGGAAAAATGTCATTTTATGGTAACAAACAGCATTGTACTTGGTCACATTGTTTTATCAAAAGGAATTGAGGTTGACAAATCTAAAATTGAGTTAATTGGCAACTTACCAACACCAAAATCTGTTAAAGATGTTAGATCATTCTTAGGACATGCTGGTTTTTATAGAAGGTTCATCAAAGATTTTAGTGTCATATCTAAGCCATTGTGTAACCTTCTAACAAAGGAAAATGTTTTTGAATGGACTGAACAATGTGAAAAAGCCTTTGTTAAACTTAAAAACTTGTTTACTTCTGCTCCTATCATTCAACCTCCTGATTAGTCATTACCTTTTGAAATAATGTGTGATGCTAGTGATTATGCCGTAAGTGCTGTCTTAGGACAAAGAAAAGATAAGAAACCCTATGTGATTTACTATGCAAGTAAAACTTTAAATAGTGCTCAAATGAATTACACTACCACTGAAAAGGAATTACTTGCAGTAGTATTTGCATGTGACAAGTTCAGATCTTATCTTGTTGGCTCACCTGTTGTTGTTTTTAGTGATCATGCAGCTTTGAAATATCTTCTTTCAAAAAAGGATTCCAAGGCTAGATTAGTACGATGGATTTTGTTACTTCAAGAATTTGATATCACAATCAAAGACAAGAAAGGCACCGAAAATGTTGTCGCGGATCATTTGTCAAGATTAATAACAAATTCGAGATCCGACATCACACCAATCGATGACTACTTTCCTGACGAATCTTTATTTTCTATCTCTACAATGCCTTGGTTTACTAATATTGTTAATTTTCTTGTTTCAGGATATTTGCCAGCTCATTGGAGCACCCAAGACAAAAAAAAAGTTCTTGAACGAAGTGAAGAACTTTTATTGGGATGACCCTTATTTATTCAAATATTGTCCTGATCAAATATTTCGAAGATGCATTCCTGACAATGAGGTAAGTAGTGTCATTAAGTTTTGTCATTCTGAGGCATGTGGGGGACATTTCTCATCGAAGAAGACAACAGCAAAAATCTTACAAAGTGGATTTTACTGGCCCACCATGTTCAAGGACACGCATGCATTCTGCAAGATTTGTGAAAATTGTCAAAAGTTGGGGTCTATTTCAAAACGTCACATGACACCTTTAAATCCTATCCTTGTCATTGAAATATTTGACTGTTGGGGTATAGATTTCATGGGTCCATTTCCTCCTTCATTTGGTTTTATGTACATATTGGTCGCAGTAGATTATGTTTCAAAATGAATAGAGGCAATTTCAAGTCGAAATAATGATCACAAAATAGTGATCAAGTTTTTGAAAGAAAATATCTTGAGTCGATTTGGAATTCCTCGGGCCATGATAAGTGATGGTGGAATACATTTCTGCAACAAGTCATTTGAGTCTTTAATGAAGAAATATGGAATCACACACAAAGTTGCCACCCCTTATCACCCTCAGACAAGTGGACAAGTAGAACTTGCTAATAGGGAGATCAAACAGATCTTGGAGAAAACAGTGAACCCTAATAGGAAAGATTGGTCTTTAAGACTTAAATGATGCACTTTGAGCTTATCGAACTGCTTATAAAACATCATTAGGTATGTCACCTTATAGACTAGTCTATGGAAAACCTTGTCACTTGCATGTGGAACTTGAACATAAAGCTTATTGTACAATTAAAGCTTTCAATTCAAATCTTGATGATGCTAGTCAGCTGCGAAAATTACAAATAAATGAGCTTGAGGAAATAAGAAATGATGCATATGAAAATTCAAGAATTCATAAAGCAAGAATCAAAGAGTTTCATGACAAGAAAATACTTAGAAAAACATTCAATGTTTGTCAAAAAGTCTTGCTTTATAATTCTCGACTCCATTTATTTCCTGGAAAACTAAGATCAAGATGGAGTGGTCCTTTTATTGTGAAACATGTGTATCCATATGGGGCCTGTGATATCGAGAATCCAAAGAATGGTAATGTTTTCAAGGTAAATGGACATCGTTTGAAAGTTTACTTTGACAATTTTTCAGTTGAAAATGACTTTATTGAATTGGGTGATCCTGTATATAAAGATTGATTCTTTTTCTCACATTGTTTTTGTGTTTCTTTTTGTGTGACTTTTGTTTTGCTAGTTTCTCTCACCCCAGTCAAATGGCGGATAACGGTACTCCGTGACTCTTAAAGTCGGTTCTTTCAGTTTCCTATGATAACTGATATCTGTGTATATATTTGTGTAATTCTTTGCTGTTTCTCCTTTCTTTGCATCTCTTTTCCACTTCTCATCTAAATAAAATGGACACCACTATTGAAAAATTGAAAAAGTATTTTCCTGCTCTACCTCAGAATGCGATTACAAAAATTTACCGTGCTAGATGTGCAAGATTGCGATTGTTAATGAACCATGGAATTCCCCGAAGATATATTCGGCTAATTGAAGCAAAGGTCCGATTATCAGGTGAGTCCTCCAATTCTTTCATTTCATACATGCCTGGAACAGGTAAAAGCACTTTTGCAAAGAAACGTCGTGCAAAACGACTGCAAGTCTGTCACAGATGTGCCAGATGGACTTGTAATGCAAAATGTCGTTCCTTAGGAATGGTATCTATAAATCGTGAAGATAAAATACAGTTCATTAAGGATGGCCTGAGTAAGGAGTCTTTAGATAATCTTCTATTGACTCTTGAGACGCACCCTAGTGGAGATGTGCATCGTGCAATTCATGATTTATGGCCACAATTCCATAAAGAACATGCTCGACATAGTCTTGGGAATCTGACTAAAGAAGACCCTGTTTGTCAGTTTTTAAGAAAACTGGATGGGAAGCATATCCCCGACCCATAGAGGGCGTTTAAGCCATTCTTGGACGTAAAACCAAGGGAAGATGTGAGCCACAATCACAACTGCTTGTACATACATATTTTTAAAATAAAAAAATAAAAATAATAAAAAATTATCAAAAAAATATATAAAAATCAAAAAATAAAAAAAAAATCATAAAGAGAGAGAGGCTCCAGCTGGCCTACATATAGGTGTTATGATTGCATTTTCAATTTCTCATCTATAAATTCTTCTCTTCCTTCCCTTTATTTCTACTCAACCCACACATTCAACAGATATCGAAGTGTGTAGAAATGGCGGAGTTCCTCGAGTCATCAAATAAAAAATATTTGTGTTTTCGGTGGATCTAGTCCTGGGAAAGAAATAGAGTTTTTAGAATCAGCAAATCATCTTGGTCAGGTATTAGCTGAGAGAAAGATTCATTTAGTGTATGGCGGAGGCAACCTTGGGTTAATGGGAGGTGTGTCAATAGCTGCATTTTTAGGAGGCAGTCAAGTTTTGGGGGTCGTCCCCAAAGTTTTAGCAAAAGAGGACCTCCTTGGAAAAACAATTGGAGAGGAACTCCAGGTCTCTACAATGTCTGAACGATTGAATACAATGTTTAAACATGCTGATGCTTTCATTGCCTTACCAGGTGGTCTGGGTACATTAGAAGAGATCTTTCATATTTCCTCTTGGGCCCAACTGCACATTCACCATAAACCTATAGGTTTGTTAAATGTTAATGGTTTTTACGATAAATTGTTGTCTTTTCTTGATCAAGCTGTGGAACAGGAATTTCTAACATCTTCGGCACGATGAATCATAATCTCTGCTACTACTGCTGAACAATTGATTGACCAACTACAATCTTTCATCCCTATCATTGATCCCTCTATGAGTCGCATACATTGGTCACCTGAGAAAAGCCGTAAAAAGCTTCGATTGGATTTGAGCCTTTATTTGTGAAACCTTGTGTCTTTTGGTTTTATTAATATCTTGTTATTTTGTTTTGTTATTTCTTATATTTGTTTCAGTGTGTTTCAGGTTTGTCAGTATTTGTTGTTTCAGGTGATGTCTTCTATACTCTATCTTTCTACCTTAGGACATTGAGGACAATGTCTCATTTTGGTTGGGGGGAAAGGGTAGTAGTTGATATTTTTAAAAAAAAAAACCTAATGTGTTTTCTTTTTCATAAACTATTTGCAAAACTGTTATTAAGATGGCAGAGTAATGAGTATTGACTCTTGAGACGCATCTTAGTAAACATTCATAACAAGGTCTATTATTACACTTCTTAAAATATTCAGGTTTACAAACTCTCGCATTGTTATCACTTGACTCTGCTCATGTACTTATTTAACAAATATTCGTAAACCTTCATTTTCACACACACACTTTAACATATGATTGTGGGTTGCATATTGGATTATTACATTATTTATGTTCTTTTGTTAAAGGTAACAACTAAAGAAAAGGGATAGTATGAAAAAAAAACAAAACAAAAAAAAAACAAAACAAAACAAAAAGTATATATAATAAAAAAAACGTAGATAAGTTTGATTTCGTAGCCTCCCTAATCTAAGCAATTAAGCCCGAAGGGGTGTTTTAATACCTAATACCCTAAAGTCAACTGATTTGGGAGCTATTGGCCCAAAGCTTGTTACATGGGTTAAGGAGAAAAGCTTAAGGGAATCAAACATTGCACTATCTACGACGGAGATCTGCAACCCGAGTTATTAAGCCCGAAGGGGTGTCTCAACACCTAATGCCCTAAGACCAACTGGTCTGGGAGTCATTAGCTGAAAGCTCGTTACATGGGTTAAAGCAGCATTCTTTTTTAAGTTATATGTGTATAAATAAAAAAAAAGAAAAAAAAAGAAGATAATAATCCCAATCCAAGGAAGTTAACCTGAAACATTAGAACAAAAATCTTGTTTTCTTCCAATAAAAGCCCCATCATCTATGTTTTCATATATTGAGCACATAAAAAGGAAGGTTTATTAATATTTTGTTTAAAAGGTATTGAGCAGATATATAAATTTAATGAGAGTTTGTTTACTTGGATAGATTAATGGAAGTTAAATGATGAATGCCTTGCTTTGTGGAACTTGCAAATTGTTTTTCTATTTTAACGCTTTGATTACTAGGGACTAGTAATAAGCTGGTTGGGGGGTGTGATTAGTACTTAAAAGTGCATTTTTATCAAGGTTTTATATCATCATTTTGCACTTGAAGTATCAATAACTCCTTAACTAGAGCATGTTTTATAATAACAGATCTGATAATATAAGATAGCTTTAATTTATGGTAAATGTTCATTTTAAATACAGGCATATCTCACAATTCAAAGGATTGATTGATGTGATTAACTATTGAAAGTGGAAGGACAAAGAAACAGCTAAGATTAGAAAGGAGATACCGATTCAATTCAAATTGGAACACTGTTCAGTTATTGGGTCATATCTGGAGCTGTAGATCTTGGATTTCAGCTTAATTTATATGGATGGAAAGCTAAGAAATAGGCCTAGAATGTTCATGAATAGTGTAAGACCCAAATCTGCCGTTTTCAAATTCAAAGTTTGGCCACAAAAGAGAAGTCAGAATCTGTCCTATAATCCAGCCCAAACACTGCTTAGAATTTTAGCCATATCTCGAGCTCTAGTGATCCAAATGCTCTGACATTTTATGGGTGACAAGATAAGATGATTTCCAACAACTTTCATGTGGAACACTTTGCCAAATTCTGAATGGAGCAATGTCATTTCATCCAGCCAAAGTGCTTGAGTGCTGCTGTCCACCAAGTCCACTAAATCAATAGTTGGCCACTACATCAATAATCAATTACCAAATGAATAGTTCTGAATTTTAGCCTATAAAAGGAGGCATTTGCCATTCATTTAGGAAGCTTGGTTCTAAGATCAAGATCATGTTCTTGCTCTCTCTTTATTGTTGTAATGCTTAAGTTTTATTTTCATTAATCTCTTGTTCATGCTTTTCATTTCCTTTACTATACTTAGTTAACTTATATCATGTTTATGTTCTTATCTTGTTTATTTATGTTCTTCTTCTTTATTATGTCTAGCTAAGTTAATTATGTCAAGGTGACAAGGTTTCACTAATGGTGTTAGAATAAGTATAATATGAACTCAACATGGACTTCAATGCTTAAATCCTAAACAAGTTTGCTATTAACATGTCTTATCATTTTTATCTTATTAATCCTTAATACCTTGCTTGTTAAATGGTTAATCTAGATTTGTGTTGTATAACACTTGGTACATCAAATACTTGATCCTTCATAGTCTTGGACCGACATCGTTATTATGAGAGGAACTTGATTTGTTGTCAACATAAGTTAGCATCATGAATATCTGATAAAATTTGTAAGTATGGTATTATGTAAATAAGATGATTAATATGATCATGTTGATAATTTATAAAGAGTTTATATTTTACTTATCTCTAATACTATTAGTGAACCCTCTAACCTTGACATTTGTTTTTATCATTGCTTAATCTTTACATTAATCTTCCATCTCAAAGTTCTCATTAATTTCTTCCTCTTCTTCTTTATTATTGTTAGTACTACTACTACTACTACTACTACTACTACTACTTTTTTTTTATTATTATTATTATTATTATTATTATGTACTTTAAGTATGCTCTGTGTTTGATCAAGGATCCTGACATTGTTGGTCTTGCCTTGTTCATTCGCATCAGAAATTTGTTTATATTATATAATATATCTCTTTGATCTTTTCATAAACTCGGTAGATATAGGCGGAAACCGTGAACCCGATCTTTGAGATCATTCTCAGGTATAACAACGCCACGTACTGAGTATTATTATTATTACTATTACTATTATTGTTACTATTATTGTTGTTGTTATTATTATTAATTATAATTTATACAATTAACCTCTCTGTGGTTCGACCCGGCTTCTTGCAAGTTATTTATTACTGTGACACTCCTGCACTTGGGATAAGACATCAACTCTTTGATCGTGTCATAACTCAAAGTATTCATATAAAAAATATTATAATTTTTGTTCGAAATATTATTATTTTTATTATAACTCAAAGTATTCACATAAAAAAAATATAATTATTTGTGTTATTTGGGTCTTAGGTTTCTAAATATTATTATTTGTGTTATAAATATTGTTATTTTTATTATAATTAAAATTATTAATATAAAAATTATTATTAATTTTATTATAAATATTATTAATTTTATTTTAATTAATGTTATTTATAAAATAATTAATAAATTTGAAAAACAATTATTATCATTATTGAAAACAACCTTAGATTTGATTTGCAGGGTAAAATTAAAAATTATTATTGTTATTGTTATTATTATCATTAATAAATTTTTTTAAAATACTATTATTACTATTGAAGAAAAACATATTTTTTTAAAATTAAAAAATATAAAAGTTTGAGTAGACAAGTTAAATAGACTCGAAACTCTTGGTTTCATCGTTGCAGCCAAACCCCACAATTTTGGTCTTATATTTTTTGATTTTTTTAAAATAAAAAGTTGACTTGCGGTGGGGTTATCTTTTCACTGGGATGCATTTGACATTGAAGGGATGATTGAGGAGAAAATAGTTAGTTTCAGTTTTGGTGGGGCTGTAGTGCCCTGAGCGCTGAGCCAAACCCGCACGCGACACTTGGCGCTGGGGCTGCCTTGCTTGTGTCCTGGGTCAGCCCATGTGCATTGCTGCAGACCCTGGCAAGACCCAATGCTCATGAGTCCAGCGTCAGGATCGAGTTCTCTTTGGTCCCCGTGAGGACCTAAGGCTCATAGGTCCTGACGCAGGACCCAGTTCTCTTGGGTCCTGACGCAGGACCTAGTGCTCTTGGGTCCTAACGCAGGACCCATTAGAGTTGGGTCCTGTGGGGGTAGGTGTAATATCCCACATCGGCAGGTAATGAGTTGGTTGCTGCCTTATTAGTAGTGCTGGTTGCTAATTTGTCAGATGCATTTTAGGCTATGTGTGGCTGTCGAGAACAAATTTATGAGGACGGTAAAGCCCAAAACATACAATATCTGGCCTGTTGGGTCGAGTTATGATAGCAAGACCCAAAATAGCTTTGGGTCCGGCTGTACAACAAGACTCAAAAAGTTTTGGGATCCAAGAGCACTTGGTCTAGACCCAATTCTCTTGGGTCATGCGTTAGGACCCAACTAGATTGGGTCTGATGTCAGGACCCAATTCTCTTGGGTCCTGCGTCACGATCCAAGACTAATGGGTCCTGAGTCCGGACCCAATTCTGGTCCTGCGTCAGAATCCAAAGGAAATGGGTTATGCCTCTAGACCCATTTCGATTGGGTTCTATGTCAGGACCCAATTCTTTTGTGTCTTGCCTCAGGACCTATTTCGATTGGGTCCTTCGTGAGGATCTATTTTGATAGAGTCTTGCCTCCGCACCCAATTCTTTCGGGTCTAGGGTCAAGACTTAATTCTCTTGGGTTAAGTGTCAGAACCCAAGGTTCTTTGGTCTTAAGTTTCTAAATATTATTATTTGTGTTATAAATATTATTATTTTTATTATAATTAAAAGTATTAAGATAAACATTATTATTATTTGTATTATAAATATTTTTATTTTTATTATAATTAATATTATTTGTAAAATAATTAATAAATTTGAAAAACAATTATTATCAATATTGAAAAACAACCTTAGATTTGATTTAAAGGGTAGAATTAAAAATTATTATTATTATTATTATCATCACCATCATCATCATTAATAAATTTTAAAAAATACTATTATTATAATTGAAGAAAAACAAAAAACAAAATAAAAAAATATAAGAATTTGAGTAGATAAGTTAAATAGACTCGATACTTTTGGATCCAGCATTGTAGACAAATTCAACACTTTTTATTTTATATTGTTTTGATATTTTTTATGAAAATAAAAAGTTAACAGAGGATTACCTAACTAGTTAAATTCTATTTTTTTAGTTTGAATCTGTTTATTTGTGCTGTTGAATTATCTTATTATTATTTTTTATTTTTTTAATTTTAAATTATTATAATATACTAATATTAAAAATAAAAATTATTGTTTTAATATATTTTATTAAAAAAAAAAACACTTAATTGTTTTTATAAAAAAAAACAACTTCTACCGTCTCGCAGTATCTACTCTGTTTCTCTGTGTTTTGAAATCGAAATCGCTTCTTCTTCTCTGATTTATTTAGGAGTAAACTGCTATTGCTGTTCTTTACCCTTGTTTAGTGGGTGTGGCTCTCCATTCTCCATTCTCCATTCTCATCTAAGTATTATGGAGGAAGAAAAGGATGCTTTCTACGTTGTACGGAAAGGGGATATTATTGGGGTTTATAACAACTTCTCTGACTGCCAACTTCAAGCTCAATCTTCTTCTGTAAATTTACCTTTTCTTTTGCTTAATTTCTACTTAATATTTAAAGAACAACGCTTTACTATTTTTATTGATTTTTATTTTGGAGGTGTGCAATCCTTCTGTAAGTGTGTTCAAAGGGTATGGATTGCCTAAGGAGGCGAAAGAGTACCTTTCCTCACATGGGCTCAACAACGCTGCCTATTCTATCCAAGCACCCGATGTTCAAAATGATCTTTTTGGCAAACTTCTTCCTAGCCCTTTCCAGGTCTCCTCAAATTCACTACTCTCTTCTGGTTTTTGTGCTGAACCCCATCAATTCATTGCTTGTATATTTTCAGGAACCAGCTTCCTCTTTTAGAGCGAAAGAATTAGACAACAATTTTCCTCCTAAGCGGTTGCCTCAACCGCTTGAATCAATTGTGAGTTAAGCTACCCTGTAATGTATATCATTTTGAAGTATTTGATATTGTATTAGTAGTGGACACAATGTCAAGAAATTTAGATTTCAATAAAATGTAGTTAAAGGTTCTTATGAAGTTGATTGAAGGAAGTTAACTCTTGACAATATATGTGTTTGATTGGAGAATGGAGAAAGTTGCTGCTATGACCATGTTAACTAAAATTCATTTGGAGTCTTCAGATTGCATAATGCCAAATGATCTTTTTAGATTGCTTGTTGTTGGTTACTTACTTATTTCTAGTTATTGTAAGATGGGGGATGACAGTATGAATTTTGGAACCTTTATTTTGTCAGAAATCTTAATGATAGAGACTCAAAACTTTACTACTGTTAATCCATAATCATTAATCAGACTTCTTGTTTTCTCGGGTTCCATAGGAAAACTTGGTCTTTGGAGCAGTTAGGTGAATTATTTTCTACTATTCCCTCTCCAATATTTCTTGGTCTCCAAACTTTGTAGTAATCCTCCCTCATTCTAACCATGTCTGGAGGACCAAAGCGATCTTCCAAAAGTAAGGTAGTGTTCATTTTTGCAGTGACATCATGCTTTTGAAAAAAAAATGAATTTTTTTTGCTTCAAATGAATTTTTTTGGTTGTTTTTGGATTGTTTTGATGTGTTGATGTCAAAAATGAATTTAAAAAAATAAAAAAAAATGTTATTTTGATGCATTTCCAAGTGAAAAACACTTTGAAAATCAACTACTACCACAATACCAAACACTACCGAAGACATTTGTTTGGCCATAGCAATTTACTAAGATCAATGCTGGTTATTTATTGTAGGCCAAAGTTTGGAGACTGAGAGTCATCTTTTCTAACATTCACTAGTTGTCTGATAGTTGTGATTTAGCTTGTTTGTTTTTGGTGTCCAGTCATGGGTGATGCATAGTAGGATAACAGAGGTGTTGATGACCTTTTTTTGTGTTCAGTTGATGGGAGGCTGTTTACTTCATGAATACACATCTTGAAGTCATGGCATGAGTAAAAGTGAACAACACCAGTGATTTGCTGTAGGTTAGAAGACCTCACAAGGTCCCATCACCTAACAGTGTGATTTGTGAATTGGCTTGTTTGCTTTGCTTTTGACCCATGGGTGGTGCAGAGTAGGTTAACAGATGCCATGATTAACAGATGCAGTGTAGGTTACTTAAATTGATACACATGCAAAAGTCGTAACATGATTAAAATTGAACTTGATGGCTAAAAGCTGTGTTGATAATTTAGTTCTTATAATAAGTGAGCTACCATTCATCTTCATTCTCCATAGCAGAATTATTTTTTTGAGAACATAGAATGAAAAAAAAAAGAAAAGAAAATGTCTTTCTAAATCTTTTTGTTGTGTAATTTGCATCTTCAGTACCCTGTTCTTGATTTTAATTTTTACTACAGCACCCTCGCCTTAGTTTCCCAAAAATAAACAGAAGGACCTAAAGGACTACATTTCTGATTGATTACTGTGGTTGCTCTCATTTTATTTCTACCTCATTGTTTTGCAGAAATTGCATGGGTCAACATCAATTTCAACAAATCCTCAGAAAAAGTTTCTGAAATCAGATAATGGAGTGGAAGCTAAAAGGATTTCTTCCAGTTGTGTGAGTTGCTATCCTCAGATAGTTACTGTTCTTAGACCATGATACTTGTAATAATTTTAACATTTCTTGTATTTTCATCTCCAGTTATATCGATATTTTGCTTCCCTGTATGCATATTTAATTGTAAGTGCTATTCTCAACTGTCCATGCCCATATTTTCTCACACGTGTCCATATGTCAGTATATGAGTACTGTCCATGCCCTTATTTTCTCACACGTGTCCATATGTCAGTATATGAGTGTTAGCTCTACTGTCATGCGCATAAGTTTCTTAAGGTCTTATTATTTGTATTTATAGATGGTGCTTGTTCCTTTTTGAATTAGCAATTGTATTTGGTTTGGAATGTATGTTATGTTTTGGTGATGGGTGTAGTATAACTTTAGTTTGCTGAATCTAGAATCTGACTTGCACAATGTATTTGGTTTGGAATGTTTGTTATGTTTTGGTGATGGGTATTGTATAAATTCAGTCCACCGAATTTGGAATCTGACCTGGGCAATATTTTTTGTTTAATTTGTTCAAGAACCTATTGTAACAGATACGTATTAGTCCCTGTTTGCATCCAGGATTGTATTTCTGCTAATTCTTGCGTGTAAAACATGGGGATTTGTCTTTGAAATTTCACTGATGATATCATTTAACCTTAGATCTTTTGCCTCAATAAACCATCACTTAGGTTTAACTGAATATTTGCATTATTGATTGATCTTTCTGTCACAAGATGCAAATATTTTCATTTTTGAATCCTGAAATTATTATGCATAGCTTGAGTGTTCCAACTGTTGCAGACACATGGTAAAAGTTAATATTAGTGTCAGTGATGTGTCCTGCATGCGGAGTAAGGGTAGTAAAATTTCCCATGGAATTCATTTCCAGGCTATCATTATAGTTGCCATGATTTTGATATGAAGTGTCTACTTGTAGCGATCTGTGTAGTTTTTGTTCAAGCCTCATGTGTGGCATGGTATAGTATTCTTTAAATCCCAGTTTAACAATAATCTTCAACCGTGGGCATGCCCATTGCCCAGCCCTCCTGCATTCTTGAGTTTGATGGTGCTTCAAAAGGAAATCCTGGACCAGCTGGTGCGGGAGCTGTACTACGAGCTGAAGATGGAAGCATGGTAGGTACTTTTGAGTTGAACAAGTCCAAATATCGTGGAGTTTTGGCACTGAACAGTTGTGTGAATTCTGGTAGGCTATTTGGTGCAAATATTTCACCTCGGCAGCACTACTGTTTTGATTTTTTATCAGGCTTTATGTTTATGTATCGAGTTAGATTCTATCTCTTTTGAACTCCATGCTTTGCTAGGTCTGCCGACTTCGTGAAGGGTTAGGAATTGCAACAAATAATGTTGCTGAATATCGAGCTGTACTTTTAGGACTGAAACATGCGCTTAAGAAAGGGTTTAAATACATTTGTGTGCAAGGAGACTCGAATCTTGTCTGTATGCAGGTTTGTTATTTGTTCTTTATTAAATTATTTATTTTGTTTGCTATTGCATCATTAAAGTATTCATTTGTTTTCTAGTTAAAGGTTTTTGCATGTATCAAGTTTTTGGAAACAAAATGACGGAAAATGAAATATAAGAATCACAAATGAAGTTCGAATAAGTGACTTCAAAATGAGGAAAGATACTGGATAGTCCTTTGAAATACCCTGTTGGACCTTGTATCTGAGTGGAGTTCTTTATGTGTTAATTATATTGTATTTATGAGAGTCCTGTTCATTTATTAATTATATTCTATATCCTAATGCTCGTTTATTTTCTTTGGCAACATTACCATGTGCATATGTCGTAGTATGAAATCATTGACAATTCATGTCAGCAGTAATATTGCAATAAATTTGAGACTTGTTTTTAATTTCTGTTTAAGCAACACACTCATGGTTCTTATCATTTTATTGTTCTGGCTTCTAGCATTGATCTACTTTAGATGTGAATGTATCTTTATCTATTTTGATATTTTCTTGTTTAAACTTGTGCTTTTGACAATTACTTGTATACAGATTCAGGGTTTATGGAAATTAAAAAACCAGAATCTGGCTGACTTGTGTAAAGAGGCCAAGGAGCTGAAGGATATGTTCACATCATTCCAGATCAAACATGTTCCTAGGGTACAAGCAGATAATTACTTGTTTACTCAGAAACTGCACTATCTACTTGATGTGTTTTGGTTGCCGCAAATATGTAGATTTACTTCGTATTTAATCATTTATTAAATTTAAGTCACTAAAAGATTCCAAATCTCAAAATTCAAAAAAATCAACATATATTGTTCAACGGCATTTGATCATTCTAATGACTCGATATAACTTGCTATATATCTAAAAGTTACCTTCTAACTAGTTAAACTACTATTCCTCTGAGTTTTATATCCACCCCATATGATTTCACCATAGTTGTTATTTCTGTCTTTGCCACCCTTGCTCTCTTTCACCAATTTCTTGCTTTATTAGTTTGGTTCAGTTTCACTTAGAAAGTTTTACCAAAGAAAAGGGTTTAAATGTTGTGATCCATGACCTCTAGACCTAGCATTCCTACCCTTACCATCTCTTTTACAGTTATACAATTTACTTTTATTTTTTATTTGAGTTGACTTGTAAAATTTAATGAATCGCAGTGAATTGAATTTGTTGAATTGCATGATTACATTTGTGATTCACCCCATGATTAGAATTGTATTGTATGTGATCTGGGATGAATCATAAGATTTGAATTGTGAATTGTGAGATTCTAACAACCTCTCTGATTAAATTACACCGACCAATTTGCTTCTTGTCAATTCATGTAAATGATATAATCACTGATTTGTTGGCCGTCAATTCGTCGAAATGATGCTACCTTAAATGCATCTGTCATAAAGCAATCAGCATTTCTTGGTTTCTCATTCAGGTGACCAGCTTTATGAATTTAATCTTTTGACTTGGAGCCATTGACCTCATGTTATTTTGATAGGCTTATATCACTTTTCACATCAGGGTTTTCTGAGCTCGTGCATGTGGTTTGATGTCCATTTATGCATCTCTTTCATAAACTAATTATCCTTTCACAATATCACATGTAGGAGACAGTTTATCAAATTGATCCTGAGCTTTGGAGCCATTGACCCTAGTGTCATTTTCTTGTCTTTCTTTGCACTTCAAAGGTCTATTGCTCCATATGATTTTTGTCAGTTCATGTATCTAGTTTGGTGTCTTTTCTATGCATATGGTGGCTACATTAGTCATAATACTGTGTTCTCAACCTCTGCAAGGCTTGCCAAATATATATAGTGCAATTCCATCGACAATGCACTCATCGATTTGAACTGTTATATGCATGGTACTTGTGCTGCGTTGTTGAATTAGTATTTTTTCTAAGATGGTCATATTGGTAGTGGCAATTTATTTGCATTTGTTTGATAGCCTGATTACAAATGGCATATTCTTTGTTTCATCTTCAAGGAATTCAACTTTGAAGCTGATGTTCAAGCAAACCTGGCTACTAATCTTAGGGGTGAGGACATTCATGCTTGTGTTTTTATGGATTCTTGCACTTCATGTTGTTTTATGTGTTAGCTTCAGAATAATTGGCTTGTTTGAATTTGTATACAGATGGTCAGATTGAAGAAGATTGTATCAGAAAGTAATTCAGGCCCTAGGGGTTGTGACCATATATATCTGTTTTTTAAATTGTAAACAGAAAACTAGTTGCTCTGGAATTTTGGGACATGGTATACTGTATGGGGCAGAAACTGGAATGATGGGTAATAGTAGTAAAACATATAATTAAATGATCCATTTCTTTTGCAGTTTTTTTGTTTTTTGGATGGAAGGTAGAAAGTATGAAATCGTCAATGCTCATCGACTCTCTTCTCTTTTTCATTAGAGTGTAATGTTTTCTTACTCATCTAATCTACCTCGCACCGTAGGATATATGGCTCCAAAATCTTGAAATCAATCTCATCCTTGTGCTACTTGTTAGTTTTGTTTACAGAGTTATCGTCACCTTCCACTCAGGCTCGCACTTTATTTTCAAGCAGGGTAAACACTTTTGCATGAGTGGCCATAGCTCTTCTTTGCATCTCCAATATCTCTTGGTTATGGATGGAATTTAACCTCCAAGGAAATAAAGAGCCAAAATGCTAATCACATATCTATAAATCCATAACTATATTAGCCGTCGTATCCCCACGTTATTGGGTTTTGCCCATATCTTAAATATTATAGAGACCTTTATATAGAACAATTAATTCACTTTGGTAGATATCTTATATGTAACTTACAATATTATACTATATTGACTAGACACTATTGGGAGTTTGAAATACTGTGAATTGAATTGAATTCAATTCAAAGATTAAATTAATTTTTGTGTTTGGAATTTTTTGAGGGTGTGGATTTAAATTCCAAAAAAGTTAAGGTGAATCATTAATTAATATAAAATCTATATATTCTATAATAATTTTGGAAAATTTCAGAAAATGTACATGCCATTTATAATCAATAATATAACACTCTTTCACATCTAGAAAAATCATTATTAAAAACTGCATTTGTTTTCCGGAAAATCACTTTCCAAACTTTTTTATATTTGTTTGTTATTAGAAAAGTTGGTCAACGAAAAACATTTTCCGGTCAAAGAAAAATTTAGCTTGGTTTCCAGGAAAGTGTTTTCCTTTATTTTAGGTGGAAAACACTTTCTAGAAATTGTGAAATTTTTTTAGAAATATCATATTATTTGTTGATTATATCAAATTTGGTCCTCAAACTTTTGATTGCTATATATATTTTGTTTTCAATATTTGTTTTTCAATTTCATCCATTTGAATTTAATTTTTACATTAACTTTGGTCCTTATTTTTATAATTGTTATTTTCTTTTCCCTTATCATTTTTTAATTGAAATTTTTTATCTATCAAATTTGATCCTCATTTTTTTGATTGTTACTTATTTTATTTGAAATAATTTATGAAATTGGATCCTCATTCACTTTCCAAAAAAAAAAACTACTTTCCAGCAAACAAACGGGGTCGTGTGCACCCACTTTGTAAGGTGATTTAATTTTAATCATCCATTTGTTTGTAAATTTACATTGATTATTAACAATATTTTATTATATAAAATATATAATCCATGTATTATGATAACTAATGTAAGTTCTTATTTGATGATTTATGATAATTAATATAATTAACTTTATCTATGTAGTCTTAGTGTGTGTATGTCTTAAAAACAATATTAGGTCCGATAACAATGAAAATCAATTTACTTAAATCTAATACAATTAACATTCAACTTTTAAACTTTTATAAATATTAGGGGTGATCATTTTCGGTTCAGTTCAGTTTTTACCTAAAAAAATAACGAAACTGATTTTTTTTTTAAAATCTGAAACTGGTTCAAACCGACCGATTTCAGTTCGGTTATTTTAGAGCAAAAACCAAAACTCAACTGATTGACTCGGTTGTTTTCCGGTTTGGGTCAGTTTTTAACTTTAGTTCGGTTCGGTTTGATTTTTCGGTTTCAGTCTTATGAAACCAAAACGAACCAAACTGGTCAGTTTTTTTAAATATTCTAATCGGTTTTTTTTTTCACAATTTGGTTTTTTCGGTTATTGTTTTTCCAGTTTTGTCGATTCATTCGGTTTTTTTTTGCTCACCCCTAATAAATATGTTTATAATTTGAACTATTTCTTTATTTATATTGAACTCGTTTTATATTGCACTATCCAATCCAAACATATATATTTGTTCAATGATTATTTCTACAATTTTCTATCAACTGAAACTAAATGAAAAAAAAAAGAATTAACATTATTATAATAAAAAATATTTTCTTAAATGAAAATATAAGATATTCTATATATGCATACTAGTTGGATGTCCAGTCCAACGCAAATAACTTACTTTTTATTTTTATAAAAAATACTATAAAAATTTATAATACAAAAAATAATAAATTATTTTTCTAAATTTATTAATTATTTTATTAATAATATTAATTATAATAAAAATAATAATATTTATACCACAAATGATAATATTTTTAATATTCATACTATTAATTATAATAAAAATAATAATATTAATAACACAAATAATACTATTTTTTATATGAATATTTAGAATTATAATAAAAATAATAATATTTATAATACAAATCATAATATTTTAAATATTCATACTATTAATTATAATAAAAATAATAATATTAATAACACAAGTAATACTATTTTTGATATGAATATTTAGAATTATAATAAAAATAATAATATTTATCACATAAATAATTATATTAAGAATTTCAAGGATGATTACAACACAAATAATAATTTTTTTATATCAATACTTTGAGTTGTAATAAAAATAATAATATTTACAACACAAATAATAATATTTTTGATATGAACACTTTGAGTTATAAGAGAAATAATAATATTTATAACACACATTATTATATTAAGAAAACTGAAGAATATTTATAACACAAATTTTTTGGGTCTTGGCAAGGACCCATCGCATTGGGTCTAGCGCAAGACCTGGTCATGTCCAGACCTAACATGGAGTTGGACACGGCCATGTCCAGGCCCAACATGGAGTTGGCCGCGGTTGCGTCTAGACCCAACGTGGGTTGGGCAGGGATGCGTCGATGCCCAACATGGAGTTGGGCTCGGTCGTGTCCAGTCGCAATGTGGAGTTGGGCGTGGACACGTCTAGGTCCAACATATGGATGGGCGCGATCACTCCAGACCCAACGTGGGGTTGGGCAGGGACGCGTCCAGGGCCAACGTGGGTTGGGCGCGGACGCGTCCAGGTCCAACCTAGAGGTGGACGTGGACGCGTCGAGCCTAACATTGGGCTGGGCGTAGATGCGTCCAGGGCCAACGTGGAGTCGAGCGGGCATGCCTTTAGACCCAACATGTGGTTGGGCGGGAACGCGTCTACGCCCACCATGGAGTTGGACTTGATCGCGTCCAGCAACATGGAGTTGGGCGGGGACACGTCCAGGTCCAACATATGGGTGGCCGCGGTCGCTCCAGACCCAACATAGGGTTAGGCGAGGACACGTCCAGGCCCAACATGAAGGTGGCCGCGGTCGCATCCAGACCTAACATGGGGTTGGGCGTGGACACGTCCAAGTCCAACATGTTATTACCACCAATGAAAAACCGTATAGTTGATTTGAAGGATATTATTATTATTATTATTATTATTATTATTATTATTATTATTATTATTTGTGCCATAAATATTATCATTTTTATTATAATTGAAGGTATTAATATTAATACTATTATTTGTGTTATAAATATTACTACTTTTATTATAGTTCAAAGCATTAATATCAAAACTATTATTATTTACGGTACAAATATTTTTATTTTTATTATAATTGAAAGTAATAATATTTTTTTATTGTAGTTCAAACTATTAATATAAAAAATATTATTATTTGGGGTACAAAGATTATTATGTTTATTATCATTGAAAGTATTAATACTAAATGTTTTTATTATGTTTGGCCTCGACGCCACGTCGAGTCTGACCCTTAGCCCTGGGAACAGGGCAAGCCAGCCCCAGCTCCACGTGGTGCGCGGGTCTGACCCCGGAAAAGGGCAGGCAACCCAAGTGCCAGGTGTCCCCTTGTGGTGGCGCAGGCCTGGCTCCCGTCAAGGGCAAAGGAAGACAGCCCCAACGCCACCTGGTGCTCGGATCTGACCTAGGGCAAGGGCAGGCAGCCCCGTGCCATGTGGCAATCGGGTCTGACCCAGCGCAAGGGCAGGTCAACCCTAGTGCTAGGTGTCCTCACGTGGGGGGCGAGCTCGGCTAACGCATAGGGCAACCCCACCAAAACTTGAAGTGACCATCTTCTCCCCAAGCATCTCCACCAAAACTTGAGGTGGACACGGTCGAGTCCAGAGTCAACGTAGGGTTGGGTGTGGACGTGTCGGGGGCCAACATGACATTGGACGGGGACGTGTCTAGAGCCAACATGGGGTAGGGCCCAGATGCGTGCATGCCCAACATGGAGGTGGTCGTGGTCGCGTCCAGATCCAACATAGGGTTTGGACATGGACATGTCTAGAGCCAACTTGAAGTTAGGCGTAGACGCTTCCCGACCTAATGTGGGGTTGGGCATGGACACGTCCAGATCCAACATGTTATTATCATCAATGAAAAACCATATAGTTGATTTGAAGGATAAAATTAAAAATTATTATTATTATTATTATTATTATTATTTGTGTCATAAATATTACCATTTTTATTATAATTGAAGGTATTACTATTAATACTATTATTTGTATTATAAATATTACTATTTCTATTATAGTTCAAAGCATTAATATCAAAACTATTATTATTTGCGGTACAAATATTTTTATTGTAGTTCAAACTATTAATATAAAAAATATTATTATATGGGGTACAAAGATTATTATGTTTATTATCATTGAAAGTATTAATACTAAAAAATATTATTATTTTTTGTCCCAACGCCACGTCGGGTTTGACCCTTAGCCTTGGGAACAGGGCAAGCCAGCCCAAGCGCCACGTGGCGCTCGAGTCTGACCCAGAAAAAGAGCAAGTAGCCCAAGCGCCAGGTGTCCCCATGTGGGGGCCCTGAGCCTGGCTCCCACCTGGTGCTCAGGTCTGACCCAGCGTAAGGGTAGGTAACCCAAGCGTCGGGTGTCCCCACGTGGGGGCTCGGGCTAACTCATGTCCAAGGCAAGGGCAAGCCAACCTCAGGGCCACGTGGCGTATGGGTCTGACCCAACTCAAGCGCCTGGCAGGTCAGCCCAAGCACCAGGGCAGGTCAGCCCAATCGCTAGGTGTCCTCACGTGGGGGCGCGGGCTTTGACACCCTGGCAACCCCACTAAAACTTGAAGTGACCATCTTCTTCCCAAGCATCCCTTCAATGTTAAATGCATCCCAGTGAAAAGACAACCCTAACCCTCCCCCGCTGCCCTTGCAGCTCTTTGTGGCAAGGACTGGGCTGCCATTTCACTGCTCCAATTCACAGTGCTCTGAGTCTAGGTAAACATTAAGAGAGACAATGAGTCTTTTTAGTATATTGTGTCATTTATTTGAAAGTTATTAATTACACTCTACTATTGAAAAAAAAAAACTACAAGTTATATTACATGATTTAATATTTTTATTTAGAAAGGACTTAATTAAAAAATAATAAAAGTGTGAATGAAATATAATTTAATCTCTATGTTAAAATAATTTTTTAAACAAGTTAAGATATCTTAAAATAGATTGGTTTGATATTAAAATTATTTTTCTTATTTTATGTATAGTTAAAAATATGCAATATACATTTTAAATAAAATGTTATAAGATAATTTTTCATATGGTCAAAATAAAAATAATTAACTTTAATGATATTGTAAAAAATTTCATTTAAAATTCTTTTTGTTGAAAACAAATTATGTGTAATATTTTACAGATAAAGGTATTGTTATACTTTTACATATATAGATAGATAAATAGATATTAATTATTACTTTAAAATATGTTAGTTTTTTTTATTTTAATGTGAAAAGCTTTACTATTTATCCTCTCATACATTATTATTGTGGATGAGTTGTATAAAATTTTACATTTTATTAATTTGATCCACAAACTTTTTTTTTGTGATTTATTCTTAATTAAATACAAATTTATTATGATTTCTTATAAAAATATAAAATTGAAAGAAAAGACGTTAAATATGGGTGACATGCTATAACTTTCGCAAAAGATACGCTTTGATCCTTGAACTTTAAAAATCATGTAAATTATACAATTTCAGCACCTCAATATTTTTTCAATTTAATTTTGGTACAAAATTTAATTTTTGTTATTTTTTAGTTCCTTGTTGAGGGAGGAGAGAGAGAGGGGTTGTTGGATTTCGGCGGTAGAGAGGGAAAAATATTGTTGACACTAATTTAAGCCATCAAATCGGACGACATTTATATCAAATAGTTCTATTTGATGATGAAAAATCATATTAGGTATTTATTTATTTTAAAATTCATAAAAAAACAGATCTGAACTCAAGTTGATTTTTTATTTTTAGGGTGGTTTTTTGAGTTTTCTGAGACCATAAATAGATTTATCACAATTCTTGATTTTTTATATATATTTGGGGTCAAAAATAGATTGAAAAGGGTTTTTGGGTAAAAAAAACTTTAAGCCTCAATTTTTGGGCAAATCATACAACGTATCATCTAATTTTGTTTTTCAAAAATATCATGTCGTTCACCTTAGTTGCAAACAAAAACAAACTAAAGGATCAATCGCGTGGGCCCTAACAAAATGGACCACGTGGGTTGACTTGACTTGCCAGGTCAAACAATGCTTGACCTTTGCTCTTTTTTTTTCTAATTCTTTTTTTAAATTAATAATTTTTGTTTTATGGTTTTTTCTCTTAATTTTTTAATTTATATTTAAATTAATGTTCCTCCTCTCTTTCATTTTGTTTGGAGAGTCTATTTTAAATGATAATTATTTTTATTAGTTATGTATTTAAATTTGAATAGTTTTTCTAATTCACCTATAATTTTGTTTTTTTTTTTTATCTTTTGTATGGATGAACTTTATTTTTGAGAAAAAAATGTTTTCAAATAATATTTCCAATATGTGCAACCTTACATGATGTTTTTTTCTTTTTATTTTATTCGATCAATTTAATTTATGTCTTTATTTCTATTATTCTTTGGTTGAATAAAAAAATTATTTTAATAAATTTTTTAGCAAACCCAACTGGAAAAATGTCTCATATTTTGATATTAAATATCTTGATCTACATTTCTCTTTTAATTTTTTAATTTTTATTTTTAAATATCATTAATGACTTTTTATTTATTTATTTGCACACACAGTTCTCGATTTATTTGATTAAATGTATACATAAATATTTTTATTTGAACTTAGATTTTTAAATTACAGAAATATATTGAAAAAACTGCATATATAATTTTTTTTTTTTTTATAAACATAACGTTAATCACATAACTAGTACTATCTATAAAATTAAGAACTCAATGTGAAAATAATTAGTCCATTTAAGACTAAGTTGAAATTTTTCCTATTTTCTTAATTTTAGCGGTCCTTTCAACTTGTATGTGTAATGATGACAAAATAAAATACATTTTGCTTCTTAAATAATTGCCATAGCGAACAATTAAAGCGGCACACGCAATTGAGGATTTATACAATTGGCCTTTTGCACTCGAACACAAGACTTTTATAAAAAAAACATATTTCTGGTCCAATGTTCTTACCTTCGTAACAACCTCTTGACTGGAAGTATCCCTATAAGTCTGTGCGAGTTATTACCATACTAATCAAACAATCTTCTCTCCAGTCCAATATCTCTCTCACTGGGAAGAGTTTTTCAGGCAACCCAGGTCTCTGTGTTCCCGTCCATGTTAATTCATTGGTTACCCTCTTTCGATTTTAAGTGTGTGAATACACGAGGGAAACTTTGATCGGAATAACACCATACTTCTCTTTTGTATCAAGCATCTTCTTCCATACACTCTGAGCTTCTATGTTATTTCAGCAACACACTTCCTTGGGTAAAAGGCCTGTTTCAGCTTGTGCTCTGGCTCGCAAACGAATAATTGTCTGGCACAAAAAAAAATGGTGTCATATTTTGATGCGAAAGTTGTGATCATGTGGTCACGCAATCCATAATTAAAATTGAGATCTAATCCTAAAAAGTTGAAAGATGTCTGATAGAAGTGTGGCACAGTTGAAATTTATCTTAAGACACCAACATTATTGGAATGAAGTCGAATGACGCCACAAAACCAATTAATTTTTGATAAGTCAAATTCAATTCGTTCAAGAACCAAGAAATGCAAGAATCTTTCTCACAAATTAAAACTAAAAAGTTTAGAAGTATTATTCATCAAAGGTTGCCGAAACATAGGCTTACAAGAGTTTAAGTACTTTTGAAAAATTAACCCTAATGGATTTACCGTTACGAACTGAATTGATCAACTTACAGAACTGACTCAAAACCTATATTAGTAAGCCCAAACCGTGATCTAGACAAGTTTTTGATCCTAACTAAAAATAAAATATTAATTAAACCCAAACAAGCCTTGGGTTATAACTGAAATAATAAAAATATAACTCATAAGTTAATTCCCTATGCTAATATGAGAAGATAAGAAGAAAATCAAACAATACAAGTCTGATATAAGACTTATTTGACAGAATTCAGAATGTCTTTAATTTCAATAAGTCACCTTACATATAGGGCAAGCTGCTGGTTATACAAGGAAACCATGTTGGTTGCTAGTTATACAAGGAAACCAAGGTGATAACTAAAGTGATCTTAGAAAGCTATATATAGTAAGATAAATCTTCTTTCCTAATTATAAGAGTATATACAGCCTGTATGGTAAGCTATTAACAAGGCATAACTTATATGGTAAAGTATTTATGGCTTTTTATTGACACCCCTTTTAAATTGATACGAGACATCCATAAGTATCAATTGGTCTGAAAGAAAATTATGTAGTTGTTGTGTGAAAGCCTTGGTAAAGATATCTGCCATTAAAGATTGTTAGATACATGAGGAAGAGAGATAGTTTGAGCTTCAAATGCCTCATGGATGAAATGGCAATCAACCTCGATGTGTTTTGTGCGTTCATGGAAGATGGGATTGGCTGAAATGTGAATGACATTAGTATTATCTACATGCAAAGTGGTAGGGCCACTTGAAGAAAAGTCAAGTTCAGCTAATAGCCCTCAGAGCCAATGAATCTCAGTGCAAGCTTGGGACATGGCCCTATATTCAAATTCAGTAGAACACTTAGCAACATGATCCTGTTTCTTTTTTTTTTTTCAAGAAATAAGAGTCAGACCAAGAAACATACATTAACCCGAAGTAGAACATCGAGTCTCACTACAGCTGATATAATCAGCATCACTATATGCTACCAGATTTAGTGAAGTACCAGTAAGATAGAAAAATCCCCGCAAAGATGTACCGTGAACATAGCGAATGATTCGTTGAAATAAAACCATATGAAGGTGCCAAGGAGAAGTCATGAATTGACTAACCTGTTGAACTGCATAAAAAATATCAGGTCTAATGATTGTAAGATAGACCAAGCTTCCAACCAACATTTGATAGGCTATAGGGTCTGATAACAAGTCACCTTTCTCTTTGCATAGCTTGAGATTTAGTTTCATAGGAGTATTAAGAGGAGGAGAGTCCTAGAGACTAGCAGCAGCCACCAAATCCTGGGCATACTTGTGCTGTGACAAAAAAATACTATATGAAGTAGTAGTAATTTCCAGACCAAGAAAATATGTAAGAGATCCCAGATCCTTCATGTAAAAACTATTTTAATTGGGAGATTAGAACCAAATCAGTGCCCGTGATGATTATGTCATTAACATACACCAAGAGAATGACACTCCCAATCTTAGTTTTGTGAAGAAACAATGATGCATGAGGAGCCTGTTTGAGATCATACAAGAGGCGACACCACTTACACATTACAAAAGTAGGGGTGGGAAGTAAACCTGCTGGAGGACGCATATAAACATCTTCCTTGAGATCCCTATAAAGAAAGGTGTTCTTCACATCCATATGGTGTAAAACCTAATTTTAAGTAGCGGTAATAGCCAACATTGTGTGAATGGTAGTCATTTTGGCCACCGGAGCAAAGGTTTCTTTGTAATTGACTTTATATTCTTGATTATTTTCAAGAGTTATTAAATGAGCTTTATACTTGTTCAAATTACCATCTGACTTAACCTTAATCAAATAGACCCACTTACATCCAAGTGGAGTCACATCTGCAAGACAATCCACCACGTCCCAAGTCTTATTATCCTTAAGAGTTCCTCCTTTATGGCCTGTTGCCAGCATTGTTATTTGATTGCCTGTGAATAACCAGTATGAATAACAATAGAAGATAGAGTGGTTGGCAATGCAAAAGTATTAGTACCTATCATCTATAATGAGAATACATAACGGTTAGAAGGACCAGATACTCTAAAGGAACGGCGTAGAGAAGCAGATGACGAGGCAGGAGTAGAAGGGGGCAGCACCAGAGATCTCCTCCAGTATACCATCCTTAGCTTGAACCTTTCAACATGAGTACTAGGAGCACTAAACTTGTCATCAAAAGAAGGCAAGAAAAAAAAATAGAAGACTCTGGCGAGGAAGACATAGGAAAGAACCATTGATTTTCAAAGAAAAGCATATTTCATGAAACATGAACGCAATTAGAATTAGGATCATAGTATAAATATCCCTTTTGTGTGACATTATATCCCAAGAAGACACAACAAATGGATTGGGCAAAAAGCTTGTTTATATCATGCGAGGGAAGATGCATAAAACATACACACCCAAAGATGTGAAGATTTGTATAGGTAGGATTGTGATGATAAAGCCTTCAAATATGGAGATTCAAAATCCAAAGCTTGAGAAGGGAGTCTATTTATGAGAAAGGTTGTTGTGGTAAGTGCTTCTACCCAAAAATATAGGAGGAACCGAAGACTCAATGAACATAATCTGGACAACATTTAAAAGATGACAATTCTTGAATTTAACTACATTTTATTATGGAGTATATAGACAAGAACATTGAGAGATAATACCTTTAGAGTGCAAGAAAGAATGGAACTCATTGGACATATATTCCCCACCCGATTCGGACCAGAGAATTTTTACAGCGACTGAAAATTGAGTGTCACTAAGAGCTAAGAACAGTTTGAACATTTGGAAAACCTCTTATTTGTTTTGCAAGAAATACACCTATGTATATCTATTGTAGTCATTTATAAATGTTATGAAATATTTGTATTTTTCATGAGAAATAACAGGACTAACACCCAAACATCACTATGAATGATCTTAAAAATGTGTGTGGCTCTATGTCCTTTAGAAGGAAAGGGTAAAGTCTTACTTTTGTCAAGTTTACAAGTTGCACAATCAGGAAGTATAGAACAAGAAGAATGCTCTTTATTATTTAATAGACCTGATTTCAACAAACATGATAGGACCCTAGAATGAGGATGACCAAGGCATTTATACTAGACTTCATTTAACACTATAGACTTATGACAAAGACAATACAAAAAAGGAAGGTAAGCTTTGTGGAACAGGTAGTTGTAGGTAAAAGAGACGTCCATGTTTAGGCACTTTCACTATCAACTGCCCTGACATCTGATCTTGCATAACACAACTGATCAATACTTAAAAGTGCATTTTCACTAAGGTTTTATATCATCATATTACACTTAAATTATTATTAAATTCTCTAACTTAAGCATGTTTTATAATAACAAGTCTGATAATATAAGATATCTTTAATTTATGGTAAATGCTCATTTTAAATGTAGGCCTATCTCATAATTCAAAGGATTGATTGTTGTGTTTAACTATTGAAATTGAGAAGATAAAGAGAAGGCTAAGCTTAGAGAAGAGATGCTGGTTCAATTCCAATTGGAATACCATTCGGTTATTGGGTCATAACTGGAGTAGTAGACCTTAGATTTAGGTCTAATTTATCTTGATGGAAAGCTGAGACATAAGCCTAAAATATTCATGCAGAGTCCAAGATTCAAAATTGTTGTTTTCAACTTCAAATCTTAGCAACAAAAGAGAATGAATTTGTCATGTAGCCCAGACACTATTCGGTGTTTAGCCCATATCTTGAGTTCTAGAAGTCCAAATGATCTCATTCTTTTTTTGTTGGAAATCGAAGATAAATTTTCACAACGTTCATGAAGAATATCTGTTTAATTTCTTATGTTAGAAATGATGTTTTGTCCAGCCAACAAGTTAATAGCTAGCCACCAAGTCAATGGTTGACCACCAGCTCAATAGTTAGTCATAAAATCAAGTTCAAAATTTTAGCCTATAAAAGAAGGCATTTGCTATACATTTAGGTATCTTGGTTTTTATATCAAGATCTTACTCTTGCTTTATTTCTTGGTATTTTTGTAATGTTCAAGTTTTATTTCATGTTAGATTTTCATTAATCTTTTGTTTATGCTTTTCATTTCCTTTACTATACTTAGTTAACTTATATCATAATTATGTTATTATCTTTTTTATTTATGTTTGTCTTCTTCATTATGTTTAGCTAAGTTTTTTTTGTCAAGGTGAAAAGGTTACACTAATAGTATAAGAATAAGTATAGTATAAACTCAACATGGACTTTAATGTTTATATTCAAGAAAGTTTGCTAGTAACATGTTTTATAATTGTTATCTTACTCATTTTTAATACCTTACTTGTTAAATGATTAATTTAGATTTGTGTTATACAACCTTTGGTACAACAAATACTTGATGCTTTTATAGCCTATTGTATGGATAATCGACAATTGTGTTATGAAAGAAACTTGATTTATTGTTGACATAAGTTAGCACCATGAATACCTAATAACATTTACAAGTATTGATATTACTCAAATAAGATAAGTAATATGATCAACAACTACTATGAGTGAAGTGTACATCATAATTTTGATCCATAAGCTAGCCAACATAAGCTAAATTCATCGAGAGTGTAGGTGAGATAAGAACGTTTTTAAAGGAAAAAGATATATCACCAACTGTCATAATGGGTAGAACTTTGAATATTTGAAGAGCCACCATATTTTCTGACATTACTTAAACTATAGAGAGAACTTGTCATATGATTAGATGCACCCAAGTCTAAAATCCAAGAGAGAGATGGAGAACTATACCTTGAAGACCCAATACTGAAAATGCGCTCATAATCATTTCTGGCAACATTTCTCAAGTTATAAAAGGTGTTATAGGCTGTGAACCAACAACATCATTTGTTGCGGTGCCAGCAGACATAATTGGCTGTAAGGCACTAGTGACAACAACATGATAGGCCTTGTTGGAATGTGTAGATCGAATAGTACAATCTTTAATAATGTGCCCTTGTTGCTTGCAGTAATTACAAAAATTTTTAGGATAGTTAGGGGCAATATGACCATATTTCTTGTAATTATAGCACCGTGTAGTGCTCATGTCATGACCTTTCCCTTGCCATAAGCAGCATAGGCAACTGAGATAGTGTTAGAAGTAATACATGACTGCTCTATAATGTTTTAAGTATTGAGACGTTGTTCCTAATGCAAGAATTTTCCAAAACATGCCTTCAAAGTCAGAACATGATCACTATTTACTAAAAAGGCACGAATAGCTTCAAAGTGAGGCCTTAATATCATTAGAAATTGATCTCTTTGGCTGGTTTTATGTATATGTTGTATTGTTGCCAATCCTGCCTCTAATCCTTCTATAGAGACAGTGGTTGTAACAAGATCAATATTAGAAAACCAGAGTAGTAGTCTTGGATTGAAAGATCCCTTTGAGTATGGTTAGAAATGGCTAACTCAAGTTGGAAGTGTCTAGCATTGTTGTCTTCCTTATAGATTTGCTTTAGATAATTCCACACAGCTTTTGTTGACCTATGAGGACACAAAGAAAGAATCAAATGTGACTCCATAAAACCAAGAATCCAAGACATTATTTGATTATCTTTGGCCTCTTAAACTGCATTGTTGGCCATAAAATCTTATGCATTAGATCCCCTTTTGTTGTTGCCATTTATATATCCCCACAGCTCTTTACCTTTGAGAAAGGTCTCCAATTAAAACTCTCAAGCAGCATAATTGTTTTCAGTGAATCTGACAAACATTATCCAACTTCTCCATAAGTACTAAAACTATGATTGAGAAAAAAAAAATGACTAAAAATTCTTAGAAAATGACGACTGAGGGCTCTGATACAATGATAGAATTCAAAATTCAGAATGTTTTTATTTTAAACAAGCCACTATTTCATATAGGACAAGCTATTGGTTATACAAGGAAACCATGTTGGCTAATTATGTTGTAGAGTGATAACTAGAGTGATCTTAAGCTTTCTATTGACATTATTTACAACCTATACTGATTTCCAATGATCTTAGAAACTAATATGTTATTAAATACTACCAGTCTTTTTTCTTTATGTAGTTAGGATGAATAAAAAAAAATCCTTGTAAGAAAAGGATTTTGAAACATTAATGAATCTTTTTTACATTTAGAAATTATATTGCAGCCTATTAAAAATCCTTATAGAACTAGAAAATTTTCAAAACAAGTTGTCACATCCTTGTAGGAAAAAAAATCTTTGTCAAATAGAAAGTCCACAATTCAAAAAGAAAGTAAATAACAAAATTCATACAGCTTGTTCTGACTTATATCACAAGTCCTTCCCGAACTCCGATTCACCTGTCTCCAATATAGAAATATACATCAAGAATTTTCTGGTAAAATTTCAACTTGAACAGTTGGATTTAGAGTTATATTCAATAACATAAAACTAGAAGATAAAAATAATTTTTTTTACAGGGGAGATTGACCCCGCAGCTCAAGCAACAGCCGAGTACCTCTCAAACCGTGCTCTTCAAAAAGGAAGCAAGGGCAACATTGCTATAATTGTGGTGGATCTGAAAGCGCAAAGGAAGTTGAAAACAAAAACATGACAGTTTCTTTTGGCAGCTCATTTTGTAAACTTCATCTGGTACGATATAGTGTTGCCCATCGGTTTTTCACCTGGGCTTTAGGGCTTAATGGAATTATATGCCTCAAGTATTTGTAGAACTCGCACCATCCTCGAACTTTTCTTTCTCTTGAAGAGTTGCCGTACACAGGCTAGATCTCAGCGGTTCCATCTTTTGACATCATGGGCAATCAGAGGCGGAGCAAGAAGAAAAAAGTAAGGGGGCCAAATTAAAAGAAAACTTTTAAAAAGAATAAAATTTTAAATATTTTACAAAGGGAGAGACTGGAAAAATTTCCTTGCAGGGGCCCGAGCTCTTGCCAGCCTCCCCCTACCTCCGCCACTGTGGGCAATTGCATTTGTTATGCCTCCGAGTTGGAGAAGAAAACAAATGGCTTTGTGAAGTCTTTACTTCCTATTATTTTAAGCATGTGCTTCTTAAAAAGGAAAACTTTGGAGATAGTTATCAGGTGTGCTAACTGTTTATGGCTATAAATCTGCAAACAGGAGGTGAACAAACGATCAAGTGACATCTTATATGCACACGTGCATGTATATAAGGTAACATTGTCAATAACCTTGGCAACATTTCTTTCCCTCCATTTCGTTCATTCCGTTCATTCAATTTTGTCAATAATTTTGGCAGCATTTCTTTGTGCAAAGCTCAATTAGAATAGTGTCTTTTCCTCTCTTTTCATTTCATGGTTGAGTGGAAAAGGTTAGGTGGAATCGCTGGCTAGAAATTGTTCGATGAAATTAAGGTTGTTAATTTTATTTCGTGATGTTTTAATTTTTAATTGGACCAATATATTTTGATTTTAGAGCATTATAGTAGCTATAATGTTTTAACTTATTTTTATTTTTATTTTTTGTGTTTACAGGATAAAGTTAAATTTTTGTGTTTCCAGGAGAAAGTTAAATTTTGAACTCGTGATTGACTTTATGGCTTCAGATAGTCAGATCCATTACGAGGGCTTCTAGAGGCCGCCAACTGCCAACCTTATCCGATTTAAAATAAGTTTTTATACACATTATGACATCGAAACATTAAAATAAGATATTTAATTTTTACATATATTTAATTTTAATTTTAATTTCAATAAGTTATCTATTAAAAAAATTTACGCTTTTTTTTTTAATTTTCTAAATAATACTTAAGATTAAGACTCGTAAAATTTACATGCAAATTAACCTAATAAATATATCTTTTAGTTCTAAATTAAAAAAAAAACTATTATCGCTTTAAAAAGATGTATACTTATACAGAGTTCTAAATTTAGATGATAAAATATCATAAATGTATAAAGCAAAGCATAATGTTTGAAAGGAAGGAAGGACAAATATGATTAACTAATTACAATGGGTCTAGCCCCTCATCTTTTTTTTTTACTGAAAAACTTGTTTATTCCAATCTCTATTTTTTTAAAAAAATTTGTTCCCTTACATTATATTCCCGCGATTTCAACACATATATTATTTTTATTTGTGCAAAAACATTATATATGCGATGTAAAACATTATATATGCGATGTAAAAAAATACAGCGAAATTAAATTCTTTAATTTTTCAAAATAGAATTTGATTTTATCAATTAAAAAAAACTAAAACAACAAGGACAACATTGAAACACCCACACAAATGCATCTTTTATCCCTTTTGACAAGAAAAAATTATAGTTTGGTCCCTAACTTTTAACTTTTTCCTTTTCGATCCCTTTTTTTGTTGGTTTCACGTTCGATACTAAACTTCATTTGTTGTATGTTTTAGTCACTGAACTTTGAGAGGAGAGAGAGAGTCATTTGAAAATGGAGGGAGAGAAAAAGTTGTTAGTTGACCACGTTTCAACCACTAAAAACATTTGATCAATCAAGAGGTGTATTCAAAGTTGTTGGTAGAGTTTTTCTATATTTTCAATACCAAGTTATCGACCAGTATATTCATAATTTGTTGGTAATCCAAATATCACTTGTAGGCATTCGGGACTCCCATAATTTAATTATCACACCAACATTCATTTTCTTCAACATTCATTTAATAAAATTAAGTAGTAACAATTTTAAATTATAATTAAAAGTGAATCTAAAACTTAAATGGATGAACCTTCAGAATTATCACAATTTATATAATGCATACAAAAGAAACAACTTCCTTAAATACAACATCCATAATTAAATTCGATAAGTAAATACAATTTAATTACAAAATATATTCTTCCCAAATTACATCGATTTAATTTTACAAAATATGCATACTAATAAATCTACTTCTCCATTCAATGATAGAAAAAATCTTAAAATTATTTATATCAGACATTATCAGTTTTTTACTCAATAATTATTGATCATTACTTTCTATATCTCATGTGATTACACACACACACACACATGTACACACACACACCCAAATTTTAGTTCATCAATAAATCATTTACTACCATTCCCTTTTTTCCATCACCAACATTCAATTTATGATTCTTAATTGCCTATTCACTAAGGCACTAATCTCTGTTATTCGAGAGATTAGTCTCTTTAATTGCCTATTAACTAGGGCATCAATCATATTTATCACGGAAGTAAATTTCCTTAATCGCCTATTTAATTCTCTTTTGTTCCACCTCATTTCGCTCTAATTACTTTATGCTTTGTAACTTTTTATTTTATCCAATTTTGCCCTTTAATCATCTAATTTCATTTCATTTGACTTGATCCAATTTATTTCCCGAGCTAAAAATAAATTTCTTTTATTTCTTTTTTTTTAGGAAAAGATTTAACCTGGTTTTCACATTCTCCCCTCCTAATAATATATTTCATCCTCGAAATTTAACCCCATACCCAAGTCTAAAAATAGGTTGAGATATTTCCTCTTTATCTGTAGCTCCCTCTCCCATGTGTCTTCTTAGATTTGAGAATTTCTCCATAACACTTTAAGCATTAAAATCTTTTTCTTCCTAAGTTCCTTCTCACTACGATCCAAAATCTTCAACGACTTCACTTTAATTATCAAATCCTTGTTAATTTCCAGAAGGACTTGCAATAGAAATTGGGATGGGTCTACTTTAGCCTTTTTCAACAAAGAGATATGAAACACATCATGAATTTTGGCCAAATATGAAGGCAAATCTAACTTGTAGACCATTGGCACCTTTTTAATGACATCAAATGGTTCAATGTATCTTGGTGTCAGTTTTCTCTCCATACCAAATCTTAGCATATGCTTCTTCGAAGCAACTTTTAAAAATACTTTATCTCCAGTACTGAACTCAAATGGTCTTCTCTTGTTATCTGCATAGCTCCTTTACCTATCCAGGGTAACTTTCATTCTATTTTTTATAATCTTTATCTTTTCCGAAGTAACTTGTACCATCTTCAACTCAATGAGCTTCTTATCCCCAACTTCTTCCCTAAAACACTTGTGTCCAACATCTTCTACCATATAAAGCTTCATAGGGAGCCATCTCTATCATAGCTTGATAGTTGTCATTGTAGTTGAATTCAACCAGAGGTAGGTAATCCTCTTAATTACCATTGAATTCCAACATACATGTTTTTTTTTGGTAAATCCCCTAATATCTAGATGGTTCTCTCAAATTGTCCATCAGTTTAGGGATGAAAAGTTGTGTTCAAATTCAACTTTCTTCCTAAAGCATGTTAGATATTCGACCATAAACGAGAGGTAAACCTAGGATCTCGATCTGAAACAATTGACACAGGCATCCCATGTAATTTCACCACATCATTCATATACAACTTTGCTAATTTATTGACTGAATCTGTCATCTTTATATGCAAGAAAAGCACCAACTTGGTTAGCCAATCCATAATGACCTAAACAACATCTCTACCCCTTCTCTCCTTAGAAAATCCTAGCATGAAACCCATGGTGTTATTTGCTTACTTCTATTTGGGTATCAATAGTGGTTGTAACAACCTTGTTGGTTTTTGGTGCTCTATTTTCACTTACTGGCACACTCCACACTTGGTCATATGTTCAACTATTTATTTCTTCATATTTAGCCACCAGGAAAATTCTTTTAGATCCTAGTACATCATAGTACTTTTAGGGTGTGTTGTGCATATAGACTCATGAGCTTCTTACAGTATTTCATTTTTCAATGCCTTATTTTCTAGCAAGTACATTTGTCTTCTAAACACTATCATTTCATCCTCCAAGATCTAAATAGAAGTTTTAATTCTTGACTTCACCTTGCCTCTTATCTTACTTACTTTAACATCTTTTTGTTGAGCTTTCAACACTTTATCCCTGCGTACCGATCTAACCCTTAACTGAGCTACCAACGAGTTCTTGTGTCCAACTTTTATCTTGGTGTCAATCTTTCTTAGATCTAGTAATTCCTTTTATCCTTACATATCTCATGCCATCTTCTTACAACTAAGGGCGTTGAGAACAACATTTGCCCTCCATTGATGATACTATATCACACAATCATAATCCTTGATCAATTTCACCCAATTTCTTTGTCGCATGTTCAGTTCCTTCTATGTCATCAAATAAAAAAAATATATATTATTGAAATTTTAGGGTTGTTACATTACCCATTCTTAATTCATGTTAATAATCATTAATCAATCTTAATAACATTCATCCATTATATAATCAATACAATTTCATCCTTACAAAAACATAGCATTCACAATTCATTATTAAAAACTCAAATTCAATGCAATTAATCTATTTGAAGGAATTTCTTACTTTAAATGGATGATTTTTTAAGTGTTGGAAATTTAGGAGATCAAGTCCCCTTCAATTCCCTTTCCCCTCTTTTTTTTTTTTCAAAACCCTAACCTTTAATTTACTCTCCAAAAACTCACCCAAACCCTTAATCTTCCCTTTTAATTCCTTTGTTAAGCTTTAAATACCATAATCTCTTTTTTTTTGTTGAATTTTGCAAGAATTTGGAAGAAAATATCACAATTTCTCCCCCTCTTCTCATGTAAATTGTCAGCTAGGTGGAGAAGAAATGAGTATTTATACCCTAATTTTCCATTAATTACACATTGCCCCCCATTGCATTTAATTCTCTTTTATTCCACCTTATTTCCCTCCTGGTACTATATGACTTGATCCAATTTATTTCATGGCCTAAAAATAAATTTTTGTTTTTGAGAAAATATGTAACCGGGCTTTCATATAGGCACACTAGCTTAATATTTTAGCCTTGGCGCCTAACCTTTTTCTATTATATTTGTTTAAGATTTTTGATTGAGATGCTCTAAAAATAAAATACTGGACATGATATTTAAATTATTATTCAATTTTAGTAAAGTTTTTAAATAATATTATAGGTTTTTATGGGAGTATTGAAAATTTCTTTTCAATTATTATATATCTAATATGAAAAAAAATTGCTCATGAACATTCAATGAGATATTTTTTTGTTGATTTTTTACATGGTTTTATCACATTAATTAAGTGTTTTGCCTTCAATCACATTAAAAAAATTAAGATATTATTTTAATTTTTTTTTATTAAAACTTGCTTTTGAGACTATGATGATGTTTTTTTTTTTTAATCTAAAAAACAATACTTCCAAGTAAAAAGTATATTTTGTTATAACAATAAAAAGATGCATTGATAAAGTAATGAAATTTAGAGTGAAAAGATTACTTATTTCAAATGATTGAATTTTTTAACAAACCTTTATTTTAATTGTCACTCTCTTATATTAAAAAAATGTGCTACTAATAAAAATCATGTCATTAATTTTAAGAATATTATCGATTACTTTATGAATAATTATGTGGTAGCATGATATGTAGATATTTTTAAAAACAAATTGCAAGTTGATATTGGATGAGAATAGAATATCTATTTTTTATTTTAAATATTTATATGGCTTTCTTAAATTTATTGTTTTAATGTTTTTTCATGTAGGCGCGTAAAAATGATAAATTCTTATTTTTTTTTAATTTTCCACAATTATAATAGGTTTTTGCTTAAAACAAAATGCTTCTAAAAAACAATATATATTTTTTTATAAAAATAAAAAAGAAATGCATAATTTAGAAAATTAGGTTTTTGATTAAAAATATACTTTTTTTTTGTTTTTATTTGAAGTCGTTATAGTTTCACTTAATATTTTTTTTCCTGCTGGTTTTGTTTTTATTCAATAAGCTATGTTGCTAATATAAAACATTTCATTGTCAAAATAAATAAAAAAACTTTAATAAAAAATATATTTCACATCTATAATTTATATTTCATGTGAATGTTTATTTTTATTATCATATAATTAAATAAAATTTATATTATAAAAAAATAAAATTATTAAACTCAGTTAAGCTTATGAATTAGATCATGATATTAACAAGTTAATTCGAGTCAATTTAAAAAATTATTTTTTTAATGAAACAAGATAGATTAACATTGTTTTCGAAATATATTTTTAAAAGATATAAATTAGATTTCAATTAGTTAACCAAGTCATTAATACACCTATCGAATCAACAAGAGTTGGATGTTATCAACCACTATCCATTTTAGTTTGAAATCTAACAAAGCTTGATATTGAGATACTATTTGTTTTTGTATTTTAAAAGTATTTTTGAAAAAGATTAAAATTTATTTTATTTTTTTTAATTTAAATTAATTTTTTTTTCATATTTTCAGATCATTTTAATGTAGTAATATAAAAAATAATTTTTAAAATATTTTTTAATGTATTTCTAAATAAAAATCATTTTAAAAATTAATATCTATCGTGCCCATTTGGGAGTGCTTTTCAAAAGCGCTTCTGAAAAAATTTGAATTTTTTTTTGCTTTGAAGTAATATATTTTTGATGTTTTCAAATCATTTTGATCCAATTGTCTCAAAAATAATTTTTAAAATAAAAAAAATATTATTGGCACACTTTTTCGAAAGTGAAAAACACTTTGAAAAGCAACCATAACCACACTCCCAAACACCCCTATATATATATATATATATATATATATATATATATATATATATATTTATATATTTGGACCCATTTTATGTGTAGATGGAGAGCGAGATTGACATATGTGTATATACATGGTTCTATACTTATACCCTATATATATATATATATATATATATATGGGGCCCTAGTTGGAGAAATCAAGAATCTTGTCACGCTTGTCCCTTTACCTAGTCAACATAACCGGCTATCATTGAAGGAGCAAACTGAGAAGAACAGTGCTGCTGTATACCATATTATCAGTTCCAAATTTTCAATGCACACCCATACAACTCTCTTATAAAGCATAGGATAAGTCAGACCATATTAGGACACATAACTTCTGATACATAAAGGCCAAGCATATCTCATAATCTGAGTGGAAAAGATGGCCAAGTTTTGTGTGTTGTTGTGTTTTAGCCTGCTGCTGAATTTCGGGTTTCCAGCTATTGGCTCTGCAACAAAGGAAGAGATTGGGATGTATGAGCTCAAGAAAGGAAATTTCTCTGTGAAACTTACCAATTATGGCGCACATATTATCTCCCTTCTTCTCCCTGATAAATACGGTACAGTTTTTCTTCATCCATTAGTTATTTCTTGAAATTTTTTTGTTAATTCCTTATTTTGGGAACGTATGACATTGCATTTCAGGTTCAAGAAGATGAGTTCTCATGCTAAAGTTTTGTTTCTTGCTTTTGTGTTTAATTAACAAATTAAAACAGGAAAGGTAGCTGATATTGTCCTTGGCTATGATACTATCAAGGAATACAAGGTGAGATTTGTTCTTCTTTTTCTTTCTTTTCCTTGTTTTTGCTTTGGTTTTATGAAAGTATATGATTTCACATTCTTTTACAAATTGATCCACATTGTTGATTGTTCAATCTGTGTCTTCTCTTTCAAGCCAATGTGTTCTTCTGCAGGACCACGACTAGCAGGGCAAAAAAAGTTATTAAAATTCCTTTGGGTTAAAGCTAGATCAGCTAGCTGTATAATTTGTCGTACTCAAATATGTTTCTTCTCGGTAGTCTGATGAATTATTATTATTATTATAGTTCATAGTTATCACTTCAAAAAATACTTTCTCGTGTCTATTCAAACTTGTCTGATTCTTCTTACAGTGCCGGCCCCTCTTCGTCTTATCTCGTGCTGCATTTATTAAAATATCATAGGCTGATCTGATGCATGTTCATAAGAGACAACGCAGAGAATAATACCATGTGACATATATTAGATATGTATCCTCTCTTGGTTAAATTCAAAAGTCAAATCTTTATCTTGGGAACTGCATTGTTGAGTCTCAGCATGTGGTTTTTCCTTTGACTCTTCGGGATGTATTTGACTTCAACGAACAAATTAATTATATTACTTTTGGTTTTTTTTTTATTATTATTATTGTATTACTGTGATGGATTTGAACATATGCAACGAATTGTCTCTATGAAATTCTTGACTGATTCTTTTAGTATGAACAGTCATTGGATGTTAGTGGTCCAAAACATTAATTGTCAAGGAAAATAAAAAAAAAACAAAACAAAAAAGAAAAAAAAACATATGGGTACGTACGTAGCAGATTAATTTGCTGGCCCCTCGAGATATACGAGTGAAAGATGCTTTTAGGAGTGGATTTCTTAATGATGTTTTATTTACATTTAAAAGAAAATCCATATTCTCTTAAATATATCTCGAAGAAACTAATTTGTTTGTTCTTGCACTTCATCCTATGCTTTATTGCCATTGTAAAAGAACTAGTTTAAATAGTAATGCTCTAAAAGTTGTCACTTTGATTTTCTTTGTTTTCACTTCATATATATCGGATTGATAACGCTGTGCAGAATGATTCATCAAACTTTGGAGCCACTGTGGGACGAGTTGCCAATAGAATTGCTGGTGCTCAATTTACTTTGAATGGAACTCTATATAAACTAGTTGCTAATGAAGGGAAGAACATGCTTCATGGTAAAATATACATCTTACTACACCTTCGCTAGCAAAGTAGAATTTTTCCCCATATTGATTAATTTTCTATCAACTTGAATCGAAGAGGTATCTTCTTTTCTTTTTTTTTTTTTTTGCACTAATTGCTTACATGCATGGATATCAGGCGGCCGTAAGGGATTTAGTACGGTTGTTTGGAAAGTGAAAAGGTACAGCCCTGAAGGACGTACTCCTTGCGTTGTCTTTGCCTATCACAGCTTTGATGGTGAAGAAGGTCAGCATAGTCTTTCAAGCCATAATTTTTCACACTAGCTACAGGCTCAACACATATATGTGTATGAGCATAGATGACACCTATACAACAGAAATTAAAGTTATGAATGCATTTTTCATATACACAGGATTCCCCGGTGATCTCCATGTAATTGTGGGATACAAGCTCCTTGGAGACAACAAATTGCGTATAACAATGAAAGCAAAAGCTCTAAACAAGGCCACTCCGGTTAATCTAGTTAACCATGCCTATTGGAACCTTGGTGGACACAATAGTGGTGATATCTTGTCAGAGGAAATTCAGATCTTCGCTTCGCACTACACTCCTGTTGACAGCCAACTCATTCCTACAGGAGAGATTGTGACAGTGAAAGGAACACCCTACGATTTTCTCAAACCCAACACCATCGGAAGCAAGATCAACAAACTCACTAATGGCTATGACATCAACTATGCACTTGATGGAAGTGGAAACGACAAGTTGAAGAAAGCAGCAATTGTGCGTGATAAGAAGTCTGGAAGAATGATGGAGGTATTAACAAATCAACCAGGTGTGCAGTTCTACACAAGCAACACTTTGTACCAGAAGGGAAAAGGTGGATTCGTGTATGAACCTTATGCAGCTCTTTGTCTAGAGACTCAAGGATTTCCTGATTCAGTAAATCACCCCAACTTCCCTTCACAGATTGTGAATCCAGGGACGTACTATAAGCATCAGATGTTGATCAAGTTTTCGAATTTCTAGATAATTCGGGACACCAAACTTTCACATGAAAAAAGCAAGATGATTGTGTGTTTTCAGAGTGCTTTTGGCATAGTTTCGAAATTGGAGATCATTTGTACTTTCTATCATCTAAAGTCATGTGATTTTGTTGTTCAATATTGAAATCAATAATTGCTGCAGAGTGCAGAGATGTTGAATACTCCATATGTATTAAACAATCTTCTTGGTCACCTTTCAGTACTAAATGTGTTTTTCGCCATTGAAGTAGCCAGTAATATATTTGAGGTTTCATTGAAGTTTATCACCATCAGGATCATATTACAGGTTTTCACTATTCAATTTCTTTCATGGCATGTTGCCGAACTAATTAGGAGGTGTTTATAATAATGAGCACAAAAATTCACAAGATAAGCACAATCCTTGAAACCTTGCCAAGCTATTTTTTAGGTTGCACATACTTTGCATTCCTCTTTTATTCAACATATATAGCCACAAAAATAGTAAGAGCGTTAATGTTGTAGCAGATGAACCATCATGCATATTGAGCCAGTTAAATCTTGACTAGTAAAAAACAAAACAAAAAAATACTTAATATTAATTATATATGTTTAATGATAAAGTTGGAGAGTTTAGTGATTACCAGAAACAATAGAAATTCATGTAGATATCTAGGCATTGGTAGAAATTTATGAGGGTAGGGGTCTTTTGGTTTCTATAGACCAAAAACAATTTTTTACCATGTTTAATAATGAGATGATTAAATTTCACTAACGGCATGAGAGGCTTTTATGGAGGAAGAGATTGGATACTACCGATCGGGTGATTTGGGCTCTTGGGGTTAATCCTTTTGGCGTGACTCTGATTGGAAGACACCCTCTTGGCCGGGTTTCTGAAGGAGTCAGGCTACTAAAGCTGCTAAGCTTAGGAGAAAGGGTTTGACGGACAAGAAAAAGGAGAAAATTTGCCTTTGATATTTTTCGGCACTGGTTAAGGGACCATTTGCCTACCAAGCAAAGGGCTTCAAGGAAAGGCAAGTTACTCAGAAGGGAAACAAGTAAGCAGACGCTGTTCGAAACCTTGGTTGTTGCTCAAGTGGAGAATAGTTCTCCCATTGAAGAAAAGGCGCAAATCGAAGAAAAGGGATATACATAAATTCTAGCCAAGGAACTATAATTCATGCGTTATATTCGATGATAAAGATGGTAAGTGTTTGATTCACATGAATTCTTTTACAATATCTGTTAAAAAGGTTTTTAGAATATGTAGAATTCAAATAAAACTTACTTGTGACACATGAGAATTCGTTTTCTCTATCTTTTGATCAATTATTTCAGTGTTGTTTCAATTACTAAAATCAAAATGATATTTTACATTTTATAAATCTTATCAAGTTAATACAGAGAATTCAAAAAAAAGAAAAAGAAAATTATATTCTTTCAACAATAAAAAAGCTTCCTTCTTCGTATGGGTTATATCCTTATATATATATATATATATATATATATATATATATATATAAAAGTAGAGGAAGCAATTACTTTTTTTAATAATTTCTCTAAATATTTGGACTAGGCCTATTCCTCATGGGCAAACTAAGCCTAACCCAATAACCATCTCACACTCACCCATGAAGAACTGAATCTATGTAATACATTATATTTCGAACTTGCACAAGAAGTTCGTACTTGACGAATGGACCGTATAACCTAAAGCACACAGTGAAAGGAGTTCCAATATATAGCCATTTAGGAGACATCAACCTTATAATTAATTATTCCTTAAAATGTACTAATATACCCCAAGCATTTTTAATTACATTATGACTAAATATAATTCAATCCCTTAAGAATTTCATACTCAATCCATCCTTATAATTACAGGTATTCTAAATCATATCAAATTTATTCAAATGATATGATCTCGACTGGTAAATACAAGTATTGGATATAGATCTAAAATTACTTTTTCTTTCACACTCATATTAATCAGATCTGAATTAACTCGTTTTTCTAAGAGCATTCCTTTAAGTCGAATCATTTCATGATCATAAGATGTACTCCTAAAGTAGCAATCATTTATACATCACCTTTTGATACAGTCAAAAGTCACAAAGGGTAAGATTTTGAGATCTTATATATGATCTCTAAGACTCACATAATAAACAAGCAGGGATCCATTTTTTTATTATTGTAATAGTCTTTAGCACATGTAGTATAAAATACATGCTATAGTGGAATTTACTCTTTTCTTTTTTGAAAATAAAAAGTGTATGTCGTTGCTCTTCTTATTAAAGGAAATACAACATATGAGTCTTAGTCTTGTCGCCAAAAACATAGACTTCAATTAGAAATTCTCATTTGCTCATTGTCATTAGTGGCAAATGAATAATTTCATACTCGACTTCAATCATAGTAGACACATGAATGGTGAGAATTTATTCATGTCGATTCTTTTATTTAAGAACCTCATCTTGGTCCCAACCAAGGTGACATTTTAATAATTACTTTGAGCTAAAATTGCTCCCACTGTGCCCAAGTTGCTTATTGAGCATTAAAACTCAATTAGTCTCATCTTTACTTACCTTACAAGTGCTATAGGTGATTGCTTATGTGTGTTTCTCTCTTGATTTGTAAAAATAGATACAAAACCTCTCTTTTCTCTTTCTTTATGATAGCTGCAGATTTTTGGTGAGAAGAGGAGTATTGATGCTCTATAATTATTCTTATTTGTATTTAGGCCCCATTTTCTTTAAGTGTATTCTTTTTGTCCCCACATCTTTTTAGTTCAGTTTATTTTCTTTAATTTAATTAAGCCTTGATATTTCCCGGGATTTACATTCTCCCCTCTTAATAAAAATTTCATAAGTTACGTACCTATGTCGGAGAATAAGTGTGGAAACTTCTCCTTCATCTCAGATTCTCTTTCCCATGTTTCTTCTTCTATTCGAGAGTTTCTGTACAATACTCTCACTAAGGGAACTCTCTTATTCCTCAACAACTTCTCATCTTGATCTAAGATCTTGACGGGCTTAGCTTTCATGGTTAGATCCCCTTTAATCTTCATGGGAACTTGTGGCAATACCCGTGAGGGGTCTATCTTGGCCTTTCGCAGCAATGACACTTGGAACACATTGTGAATCTTATCCAAATATACATGCAATCTAATCGATAGGCAACTGGCCCGATTCTTTCCTTAATCTCAAAAGGGTCAATATATCTCGGGGCTAATTTCCCTTTTACTCCAAATCGAATGACGCCTTTCCAAGGCGCCACCTTTAAAAATACCTTATCCCCTACTTGGAATTCCAAAGGCCTTCTTCGGCTATCTGCGTAACTTTTGTGTCTATCTTGGGCTTCCTTCATCCTCTTTCTGATCACCCTCACCTTGTCGGGTTGTCAGTTGCACTATTTCAGGTCCTGAAAGCTTCATTTCTCCTACTTCCTCCCAACAAATTGGGGTACGACATTTCATCCCATACAATGCTTCATATGGAGCCATACCAATAGTAGTTTGATGGCTATTATTATAAGTAAACTCCACTAATGGGAGGAGATCCTCCCAATTCCCTCCAAACTCCAGCACACAGGACCTCAGGAGATCCTCAAAAGTTTGAATGGTCCTTTTAGATTGACCATCCGTCTAAGGATGAAATGTCGTGCTCAGATTCAACTTTGTCACCATTGCCCGTTGCAAGCAAGACCACAATCTCGATGTGAACCTTGGATCCCGATCTGATATAATTGAAACTGGCACTCCGTAAAGTCTGATTACTTCATCTACATATAATTTTGCCAGCTTATCCATCGAATCAGTTATCTTCATAGGCAAAAACAAAGCAGATTTTGTTAGTCAATCCACGACCACCCATATGGCATCATTCCCATTCTTTCCCCTGGGTAATCCCGTCATAAAATCCATAGAAATATCCTCTCATTTCCATTCTGGAATTGATAATGACTATAATTCCCCTGCAGGTTTCTAGTGTTCTATCTTTACTTGTTGACAGATCCCATAGTTCGACACAAATTCTACTATTTCCCTCTTTATATTTGGCCACCAATAGTATTTATTTAAATCCCTATACATCTTTGTACTCCCAGGATGAGTAGCAAATCGAGATTCATGAGCTTCTCTTAATACTTTGACACGACCAAAAGATTAATGTCTTCTCCCAAGTGTAGGAATGTCAAAGTAATAAATAACTCGACAAGACCGGGGTCGAACCACATGGAGGTCAATTGTATAAATTATAAACAACAATAATACAACAACAATAATAATACAACAACAATAATAATACAACAACAACAATAACAATAATAATAACAATAACAATAATAATAATAATAATAATAATAATAATAATAATAATAATAATAATAATAATAAAGATAAAGAAGAAGAAGTTGATGAGAACTTTGAAATGGAAGATTAATGTAAGGATTAAACAACAACAAATGTCAAGGTTAGAGGATCCACTAATGATATTTCAAACAAGTATAGTATAAACTCTTATTATTCAATCGGAGACCACACACAAGGAGGTTCCAATCAGATTATAAATTGTTAACATGATTACATTAGTTATTTTATTTGAATAATGCTAATACCTGTAAATGTTGTCAGCCATTCATGATTATAACTTATGTTAACAACAAATCAAGTTTCTTTCATAGCTCAGGTGTCGGTTATACCATACAGTATGGGCTATGAAAGTGCCAAGTATTTGTTGTACTAAGTGTTATAGAACATAAATCTAGATTAACCATTTAACAAGTAAAGTATTAAAAGTGAACAAGATAACAAATATAAAGCATGTTATATTAAACATTAAGGTCTATGTTAAGTTTATATTATACTTATTCTTACACCATTAGTGTACCCTTTTCACCTTGACATAATTAACTTAGCTAAACATAATGAAAGAAAGAAACATCAATAAACAAGATAAGAACATAAATGAGAAAGAAGTTAACTAAGTAAAGAAAAGGAAATGAAAGGCATAAACAAAAGATTAATATAAACAAAAATTAAGTATTACAAAAGAGAGAGCAAGAGCATCATCTTGATCTGAACATCAAGATGCCTAAATACATGGCAAATGCCCCCTTTTATAGGCCAAAATTCAGAACTATTGATTTGTTGACTAATTGATGAATGGGTGGCCACATCTTGACTTGATGACAATTCTTATCTTCTTGTCTGCCAAAAACATAATTGATAACGTCATAATTTGAACAGACTTCAATCATGAAAGTTCTAGGAAATTGTCTCATATTTCTAGGGTAAAATTTTGAGATCATTTGGACTTTTAGAACTCGAGATATAGGCTGAACACTGAACAATGTTTGGGCTGCAGGACAGATTCAAACTTCTTTGTTGTTGCTACAATTTGGACTTGAAAACGGCCTTGTTAAATCTTGGGCTCCTCATGAAAGTTATAGGCCTATGTCTTACCTTTACATCCATATAAAGTAAACCTAAATCCGAGATCTACAGCTCCAGATATGACCCGCTTACCGAACAATATTCCAGTTTCGACTGCACCAACGTCTCTTTTCTAAGTTTGGCCATCTCTTTGTCCTTTAAATTTCAGTACTTCAACTCATCAATCAATTCTTTCATTTATGTGATAGGCCTGCATTTAAGATGAACACTTACCATAAATTAAAGGTATCTTATATTATTAGATATGTTATTATAAAACATGCTTTAGTTAAGGAGTTATTGATACTTCAAGTGCAAAATAATGATATAAAACCTTGATAAAAATGCACTTTTAAGTACTAATCACCCCCCCAACCATCTTATTACTAGTCCCTAGTAATCAAAGCGTTAAAATAGAAAAACTATTTGCAAATTCCACAAAGCAAGGCATTCATCATTCAACTTCCATTAATCTATCCAGATAAATAAACTCTCATTAAATTTATATATCTGCTCAATACCTCTTAAACAAGATATTAATAAACCTTCCTTTTTATGTGCTTATTGTATGAAAACATAGATGATGGGGCTTTTATTGGAATAAAAACAATATTTTGTTCTAATGTTTAAGGTTAACTTCCTTGGGTTGGGATTGTTATCTCTCTTTTTTTTTCTTTTTTTTTTGTCTTTTTTTCCTTTTGTTTTTTTTTTGTTTTTTTTTAATATATATACATATAACTTAAAACACAATGCATCTTTAACCCATGTAACGAGCTTTCAGCTAATGACTCCCGGGACCGGTTGGTCTTAGGGCATTAGGTGTTGAGACACCCCTACGAGCTTAGTAACTCGGGTTGCAAATACTGATACGTATATAGTGCAATGTTTGATTCCCTTAAGCTTTTCTCCTTAACCCATGTAACAAGCTTTGGGCCAATAGCTCCCAAGTCAGTTGACTTTAGGGTATTAGGTGTTAAAACAGCACTTCGGGCTTAATTGCTTAAGTTAGGGAGGCTATGAAATCAAACTTATCTACGTTTTTATTATCATCATTTTCTTTTTGTTATTGTTGTTGTTTTTTTTTTTTTTGCAAATTATAGACTATCCCTATCCCTTAGTTGTTACCTTTAACAAAAAAACATAAATAATGTAATAATCCAATGTGCAACCCACAATCATGTTAAAGTGTGTGTGTGAAAATGAAGGTTTAAGAATACTTGTTAAATGAGTATATGAGCAGAATCAAGTGATAACAATGCGAGAGTTTGTAAACCTGAATATTTCAAGAAGTATTCTAATAGTCCTTGTTATGAATATTGCAAATAACCATTGGAAAATGTTTACTAAGATGCGTCTCAAGAGTCACTAAAATTCCTCCTTACTCTGCCATCCTAGTAATAATAGTTTTGTCAAATGGCTTTAAAAACAAAAGTAGTTAGTTGTTTTTTTTTTGTCAACTACTACTACCCTCTCCCCTCAACCAAAACGAGACATTGTCCTCAATGTCATAAGGTAGAAAGATAGAGTATAGAAAACATCACCTGAAACAACGAACACTGACAAACCTGAAACACACTTAAACAAATATAAGAAATAACAAAACAAAATACTATGCTATTAATAAAACCAAAAGACATAAGGTTTTACAAACGAAGGCTCAAATCCAATCTAAGCTTTTTATGGCTTTCCTTAGTTGACCAATTTATGCGACTCATGGAAGGATCAATTACAGGGATGAAAGATTGTAGTTGGTCAATCAATTGTTCAGCAGTAGCAGCAGAGATTATGATTTGTCGTGTCGAAGATGTTAGAAATTCCTGTTCCATAGCTTGATCAAGAAAAGACAACAAATTATCATAAAAACCATTAACATTTAACAGACCTATAGGTTTATGGTGAATGTGCAGTTAGGCCTAAGAGGAAATATGAAAGATCTCTTCCAATGTGCCTAGACTACCTGGTAAGGCAATGAAGGTGTCAGCATAGTTAAACATTGCATTCAATCGATCATATATTGTGGAGACCTGTAGTTCCTCTCCAATTGCTTTTCCAATGATGTCCCCTTTTGTTAAAGCTTCGGGGACGATCCCCAAAACTTAACTACCTCCTAAAAATGCAGCTATTGCTAGACCCCCTATTAACCCAAGGCTGCCTCCTCTATACACTAAATGAATCTTTCTCTCAGCTAATACCTGACCAAGATGATTTGCTGATTCTAAAAAATCTTTTTCTTTCCCAGGACTGGATCCACCGAAAACACAAATATTTCTGTTGTGATGACTTGAGGAACTTGCCATTTCTACACACTTATATATTTGTTAAATGTATGGGTTGAGTAGAAATGAAGAGAAGGAAGAGAAGATTTTATAGATGAGAAATTGAAGATGCAATCATACCACCTATATGTAGGCCAGCTAGAGTCTCTCTCTCTCTCTCTCTCTCTTTATTTATTTATTTTGAAAAAGCATGTGTATGTATAGGTAGTTGTGATTATGGCTCACATCTTCCCTTGGTTTTACGTCCAAGAACGGCTTAAATGCCCTCTATAGGTCGGGGATAGGTTTCCCATCCAGTTTTCTTAAAAACTGGCAAACAGGGTCTTTTATAGTCAGATTCCCAAAACTAAGTCGATCATGTTCTTTATGGAATTGTGGCCATAAATGATGAATAGCATAATGCACATCTCCACTAGGATGCGTCTCAAGGGTCAATAAAAGATTATCTAAAGACCCCTTACTCAGGCTATCCTTAATGAATTGTATTTTATCTTCACGGTTTATAGATACCATTCCTAAAGAATGACATGTTGCATTACAAGTCCATCTGACACATATGTGACAGACTTTCAGTCGTTTTGCACGACGTTTCTTTGCAAAAGTGCTTTTACCTGTTCCAGGCATGTATGAGATGAAAGAATTGGAGGACTCACCTGATAATCGGACCTTTGCTTCAATCAGCCAACGAATATCTTCAGGAATTCCATGATTCATTAACAACCTCAATTTTGCACACCTAGCACGGTAAATTTTTGTAATCGCATTCTGAGGTAGAGCGGGAAAGTACTTTTTCAATTTTTCAAGAGTGGTGTCCATTTTCAAATGAGAATTGGAGAAAAGATTCAAAGAAGGGAGAAAGAGCAAAGAATTGCACAAATATATACACAGATATCAGTTATTATGGGAAATTGAAAGAACCAACTGAAGTCACGGAGTACCGTTATCCGCCATTTGACCGGGGTGAGGGAGACTAGCAAAACAAAATTCACACCAAAACGAAACACAAAACAATGTGAGAAAAAGAATCAAGCTTTATATACGGGATCACTTAATTCAATAGAGTCATTTTCAACTGAAAAATTGTCAAAGTAAACTTTCAAACGATGTCCATTTAGCTTGAAAACATTGTCATTCTTTGGATTCTCGATATCACAGGCCCCATATGGATACACATGTTTCACAATAAAAGGACCGCTCCATCTTGATCTTAGCTTTCCAAGAAATAAATGGAGTCAAGAATTATAAAGCAAAACTTTTTGACCAACATCAAATGTTTTTCTCAAGATTCTCTTGTCATGAAATTCTTTGATTCTTGCTTTATGAATTTTTGAATTCTCATATGCATCATTTCTTATTTCCTCAAGCTCATTTATTTGTAACTTACGCAGCTGACTAGCATCATCAAGGTTTGAATTGAAAGCTTTAATAGCCCAATAAGCTTTATGTTCAAGTTTCACAGGCAAGTGACAAGATTTTCCATAGACTAGTCTATAAGGTGACATACCTAATGATGTTTTATAAGCAGTTCAATAAGCCCAAACTGCATCATTAAGTCTTAAAGACCAGTCTTTCCTATTAGGGTTCACTGTTTTTTCCAAGATTTGTTTGATCTCCCTATTAGCAAGCTCCACTTGTCCACTTGTTTGCGGGTGATAAGGGGTGGCAACTTTGTGTGTGATTCTATATTGCTTCATTAAAGACTCAAATGGCTTGTTGTAGAAATGTGTTCCACCATCACTTATCATGGCTCGAGGGATTCCAAATCGACTCAAAATATTTTCTTTCAAGAACTTTATTACTGTTTTGTGGTCATTATTTCGACTTGGAATTGCCTCTATCCATTTTCAAACATAATCTACTGCGACTAATATGTACAGGAAACCAAATGATGGAGGAAATGGACCCATGAAATCTATACCCCAACAGTCAAAGATCTCAATGACAAGAATAGGATTTAAGGGCATCATGTGACGTTTTAAAATAGATCCCAACTTTTGACAATTTTCACAAGTCTTGCAGAATGCCATGTGAGTCCTTGAACATGGTGGGCAAGTAAAATCCACTTTATAAGATTTTTGCAGTGGTCTTTCTTGATGAGAAATGACCACCACATGCCTTAGAATGACAAAATTTAATGACACTACTTACCTCATTGTCAGGAATGCATCTTCGAAATATTTGATCAGGACAATATTTGAATAAATAAGGGTCATCCCAAGAAAAGTTCTTTACTTCGTTCAAGAACTTTCTTTTGTCTTGGGTACTCCAATGAGCCGGCAATTGTCTTGAAACAAGAAAATTAACAATATTAGCATACCAAGGCATTATAGAGACAAAAAATAAAGATTCATCAGGAAAGTAGTCATCAATTGGTGTGATGTCAGATCTCGAATCTGTTGTCAATCTTGATAAGTGATCTGCGACAACATTTTCGGTGCCTTTCTTGTCTTTGATTGTGATATCAAATTCTTGAAGTAACAAAATCCATCGAACCAATCTAGCCTTAGAATCTTTCTTAGAAAGAAGATATTTCAATGCTGCATAATCACTAAAAACAACAACAGGTGAGCCAACAAGATAAGACCTGAATTTTTCACATGCAAATACTACTGCAAGTAAATCTTTTTCAGTGGTGGTATAATTCATTTGAGCACTATTCAAAGTTTTACTTGCATAGTAAATCACATAGGGTTTCTTATCTTTTCTTTGTCCCAAGACAGCACCCACGGCATAATCACTAGCATCACACATTATTTCAAAAGGTAATGACCAATCAGGAGGTTGAATGACAGGAGCGGAAGTAAGCAGGTTTTTAAGTTTAACAAAGGCTTCTTCACAATGTTTAGTCCATTCAAAAATATTATCCTTTGTTAGAAGGTTAGTCAAGGGTTTAGATATCACACTAAAATCTTTGATGAACCTTTTATAAAAACCAGCATGTCCTAAGAATGATCTAACATCTTTAAAAGATTTCGGTGTTGGCAAGTTAGCAATTAACTCGATTTTAGATTTGTCAACCTCAATTTCTTTGGATGAAACAATGTGACCAAGTACAATGCCGTTTGTTACCATAAAGTGACATTTTTCCCAATTCAGTACAAGATTCTTCTCTTCACACCTGCTCAAAACCTTTTCTAAGTTAGTCAAACAATTATCAAATGAATCGCCAAAAATAGAAAAATCATCCATAAAAATTTCAAGAAAACGTTCAACCATATCACTAAATATACTGAGCATGCATCTTTGAAACGTGGCTGGTGCATTACATAATCCAAAAGGCATCCTTTGATATGCAAAAGTACCAAATGGACATGTGAAAGTAGTCTTCTCTTGATCTTCCAATACAATTTCAATTTGGTTATAACCTGAATAGCCATCTAGGAAACAATAAAATTCATGACCTGCAACTCTTTCTAGGATTTGATCCATGAAAGGTAAAGGAAAATGATCTTTTCTAGTCATAGAATTTAGTTTCCTATAGTCAATGCACATGCGCCAACTAGTAATAGTCCTAGTTGGAATTAACTCATTTTTCTCATTTGTTATCATAGTGACTCCAGACTTCTTGGGTACAACTTGGGTAGGACTTACCCATTTGCTGTCAGAAATAGGATAAATGATTCCATTATCTAGAAGCTTAATGACTTCATTTTTCACTACTTCTTTCATATTAGGATTAAGCATTCGTTGCATTTCTCTAAAGGGTTTAGCATTTTCTTCCAAATAGATCCTGTGTGTGCAAATCAAAGGACTAATTCCTTTTATGTCAGCTATGTTCTACGTTTCAAAACCATGATGAGGGCAAGTATTAAGCAAGTCTCGATACCTGCCCCAACATTGATAAAATGTTTCTCCTGGTTTTTGAGTGAAAGTGATTATTTGTCTTTTGAAAGAGTTTGTTCTGTGGGATGGAAAAAACTTCTTTAAAAATTGTTGTTGCATTTCATCCCAAGCACGAATAGATCCTTGTCTCAAATTTTGTAGCCATGTTTTAGCTTTATCTTTTAGTGAAAAAGGAAAAAGCTTCAACCTGATGGTGTTCATGCTACAATTTGAGTCATTATAGGTGTTCTGGACCTCCTTAAATTCCCTTAAATGCAAGTATGGATTTTCTAAATCTAAGCCATGAAAAGAAGGTAAAAGTTGAATAATGCCTGACTTAAAATTAAAATGAGATGCATCAGGAGGAAAAACTATGCATGAGGGTGCACTTGTTCTTGTGGGATTCATGTGGTCTCTAAGTGTTCTAACCCGAATATTCTCATTATTCTCATTATGAAGCGATTGGTTATCTTCTTCGGCCATATTTTCTGAAAATGATAAGGATACCCTACAAAGTCTACCACTTAATGTACGTGACCACACTCTTATGCACGTGTAGGAAGAGAATAAAAGGAAGAAGAAAGTAAAAGAAAAGGAAACAAAAAAAAAGAAACAAAGTTAGATACACGAATAATGAAAAGAGAAAATAAAATAAATACTATAATTCGTACAAGAATTTACCTCCTCGGCAACGGCGCCAAAAACTTGACATGACCAAAAGATTGATGTCTTCTCTCAAGTGCAGGAGTGTCGAAGTAATAAATAATCTGGCAAGACCGAGGTCGAACCACATGGAGGTCAATTGTATAAATTATAAACAACAATAATACAACAATAATAATAATACAACAATAGTAACAACAATAACAATAATAATAACAATAATAATAATAGTAGTGGTGGTAGTAGTAGTAGTAGTAGTAGTAGTAGTAATACCAATAATACTATTAATAATGATAATAATAAAGATGATGAAGAAGAAGTTGATGAGAACTTTGAGATGGAAGATTAACGTAAGGATTAAGCAACAACAAATGTCAAGGTTAGAGGATCCACTAATGATATTTCAAACAAGTATAGTATAAACTCTTATTATTCAATCGGAAACCACACACAAGGAGGTTCCAATCAGATTATAAATTGTTAACATGATTATATTAGTTATTTTATTCGAATAATGCTAATACTTGTAAATGTTGTCAGGCATTCATGATTATAACTTATGTTAACAACAAATCAAGTTCCTTTCATAGCTCAGGTATCCGTTATACCATATAGTATGGGCTATGAAAGTGCCAAGTATTTGTTGTACCGAGTGTTATATAACATAAATCTAGATTAACCATTTAACAAGTAAAGTATTAAAAGTGAACGAGATAACAAATATAAAGCATGTTAGTATTAAACATTAAGGTCCATGTTAAGTTTATATTATACTTATTCTTACACCATTAGTGTACCCTTTTCACCTTGACATAATTAACTTAGCTAAACATAATGAAAGAAAGAAACATCAATAAACAAGATAAGAACATAAATGAGAAAGAAGTTAACTAAGTAAAGAAAAGGAAATGAAAGGCATAAACAAGAGATTAATATAAACAAAACTTAAGTATTACAAAAGAAAGAGCAAGAGCATCATCTTGATCTGAACACCAAGATGCCTAAATACATGGCAAATGCCCCCTTTTATAGGCCAAAAATCGGAACTATTGATTTGTTGACTAATTGATGAATGGGTGGCCACATCTTGACTTGATGACAATTCTTATCTTCTTGTCTGCCAAAAACATCATTGATAACGTCATAATTTGAACGGACTTCAATCATGAAAGTTCTAGGAAATTATCTCCTCTTTCTAGGGTAAAAATTTGAGATCATTTGGAATTTTAGAACTCGAGATATGGGCTGAACACTGAACGGTGTCTGGGCTTCAGGACAGATTCGGACTTCTTCGTTATTGCTACAATTTGGACTTGAAAACGGCCTTGTTAAATCTTGGGCTCCTCATGAAAGTTATAGGCCTATGTCTTACCTTTACATCCATATAAAGTAAACCTAAATCCGAGATCTACAGCTCCAGATATGACCCGCTTACCGAACAATATTCCAGTTTCGACTGCACCAACGTCTCTTTTCTAAGTTTGGCCATCTCTTTGTCATTTCAATTTCAGTACTTCACTTCATCAATCAATTCTTTCATTTATGTGATAGGCCTGCATTTAAGATGAACACTTACCATAAATTAAAGGTATCTTATATTATTAGATATGTTATTATAAAACATGCTTTAGTTAAGGAGTTATTGATACTTCAAGTGCAAAATAATGATATAAAACCTTGATAAAAATGCACTTTTAAGTACTAATCATACTTCATCTTTCAAAGTCTTATCCTCATGCAAATAAATTTGCCTACCCATAGCTATTAGCCCATCGGATAACATTTGAAATGATGTCTCTATACCTTTGTTTGCCCTTCCCTTGATCTCTTTTACTTTCCCATCTGCCTGTTGAGCTATCAAGACCTTGTCTCAAAGCACAGATCGGATCTTTAACTGAGCTAATAGTGATCCCTCGGGCCTTACACTTAGCCACAAACTCATTTTCTTCAATTCCATTATACTTTCCTGTTCCTTATCTCCATATCATTCATCACTGTTTTTCCCTTCCTACTCAAGGCATCGACTACTACATTAGCCTTACCAAGATGGTAGTCAATAATAGAATCATAATTTTTTATTAACTCTACCCATCTTCTTTGTCGCATGTTCAACTCCTTCTGTGACATCAAATACTTTAAACTTTATGGCTTGTAAAGATTTGAACTTGTGTCCCATACAAATAATGTCTCCATACTCTTAAGGCAAACACCACCGCTGCAAGTTCTAGGTCATGAACTGGGTAATTCACCTCATGTAACTTTAGTTGTTTTGATGCATAAGCAATCACATGCTCTTGTTGCATCAATAAATATCCCAAACCCTTTTTTAAGGCATCACTATATATCACATACCTTTCGCCCCCGATGGAAGGGCCAAAGACAGAGAGCGTAAGTGAGCCTCTCCTTTAGTTCTCGAAAGCTCGCTTCACACTCTTCCAACCGAACAAACCTAACTTCCTTGCGGGTCAACTTAGTTAAAGGTGATGCTATGGTGGAGAACCCCTCAATAAACCTCCGGTAATATCCAGCAAGACCTAAGAAACTCTGGATTTCTATCACGTTGATAGGCCTTTTCCATTTTAACACGGCCTTAACCTTTCTTGGATCCATAAATATTCCTTCTGCAGATATTACATAGCCTAAAAATACTACTTCCTTGAGCCAAAACTCACACTTATCCAGCTTTGCATATAATTGATTCTCCTTTAAATTCTGTAGCACAACCCTTAGATATTCTTCATGCTCCAAGTGAGAGTTTGAATACACCAAGATATCGTCAATAAATACAACCATATATTGGTCCAGGTAAGGCCGCAACACCCGATTCATCAAGTCCACAGACATGGCCGGAGCATTGGTTAACCCAAAAGGCATCACCAAAAACTCGTAATGCCCATAACGAGTTCGGAATGCAGTCTTTTGTATGTCTTGTTCCTTAATTCTCAACTGGTGGTATCCAGATCTCAAATCTATCTTAGAGAACACCCTAGCACCCTTTAACTGATCAAACAAGTCATCTATTTGTGGGAGTGGGTACCTGTTCTTCACCGTCACTTTATTCAATTGACGATAAATCAATGCACAAACGAAGGGTGCCATCCTTCTTATTTATAAACAACACTGGAGCTCCCCAGGGTGAGTTACTAGGCCGGATGAAGCCTTTATCTAACAATTCCTGAAGCTGGACCTTCAGTTACGCCAATTCCATATGTGTCATCCTATAAGGAGACTGGGCTATAAGAGAAACTCCTGGAATAGTTTCTCTGGAAACTTCAATTTTGTAATCTAGGCAACTCTTCTAGGAATACATCTCAAAACTCCTTCACAACAAGAATACTAGCCAAATCCATGCTACCCTTTTCTAGCTCTCTTACATGGGCTAACTAAGCAGAACAACCCTTCCTCAGTAATTTTCTAGCCACCAAGACTAAGATTACACAACTTGGAATTACTTTTCTTTCCCCTTTAAACAATATTCTTTTATCACCTATTCCTTGGATTGTCACCGTCTTGGTGAAACAATCCACTTGTGCCTTATGTTTACTTAGCCAATCCATGTTCAGAATCAAGTCAAAATCATATAGCTCTAACGACATAAGATCTACCCTCAACTATAAACCTTCAATATATAGTTTTACCCCTCTATAAATATCATCAATATGTTTATTCTCTCCCAGATGTGTACTAACTGTCACTCCTACACCCAAGTTACAAGATAACACATGCAAGTTATTCATAATTTTATAAGATACAAAGGAATGACTAGCTCCAAGATCAATTAAAGCATAAACTTGCATTGTATCTAACTGTAAAGTACCTGCCGCCATATCAGGTACAATACCCACATCCTCGTAGGTCATGTGATATACCCAACCCTAAGTCCTCCCCTCTTGATTTCTGGGCCTCCCACGAGTAGCACTTGTCCCTGACTCGGTAGGCTGCTCCGTTGTAACGATCGATCACACCGACATTACCGGCTCTGAACCTCAATCCTCTTACCATGGGCTCCCTCGGTAGTTTTACGAGGACAATCGTTCTTCATATGACTTGTGTCCCAATAATAGTAACAGCCTCTGCCTACATGCAGGCACTCTCTCCATTGATGCCCCTCTCCTCTACAAATATAACATCTCCCTGAAATCACAGAGCAATCTTCAGGGTGTCGCTGCTCACACCTCTAACAAAATAGATATACTGATCCCTTCTGCTCTGTAGACCCTCAAACAGTTTTGACTCCCTGTCTAGCCTGTCCTCTCCAAGCTCCTCTTCCACTAACCTGTCTAGATACTCTTGAGCTCCCTCCTAGGGTGAAACTCCCACTTCTTCTCTGGAACTGTCCTGATGATTGCTCACTCTTTTCGCTTTCTTTGGGAGAGGTCTCCTAGTCAAAAACTCAAAATCTCTCCTCTTAGCTCTAATTGCCTGACTCTGCTTGACCACTGGCTTTGGGGTATCCCTTATTACCCTCTCCATACCTTGAGTAGCCCATACCAATTCTCGCACAGACTGAAACTGCATGGCTATCAATATCATCCTTAGTTCGTGCCTCAGTGCATCACGGAACCTCTCCACCTTGTGGCGCTTTGTAGGAAGGTAAGTGGAGGCGAAAGCTGTTAAGTCCTGAAATCTCCTCTCATACTCCAAAACTGTCAAATCTCCCTGCCTCAAATCCAAAAACTCTTGTTTTTTCTCCCTCATATGCTCCCAAGAATGGTACCTGATTAGTACTTAAAAGTGCATTTTTATCAAGGTTTTATATCATCATTTTGCACTTGAAGTATCAATAATTCCTTAACTAAAGCATGTTTTATACTAACATATCTAATAATATAAGATACCTTTAATTTATGGTAAATGTCCATCTTAAATGCAGGCCTATCACATAAATGAAAGAATTGATTGATGAGTTGAAGTACTGAAATTGAAAGGACAAAGAGATGGGCAAACTTAGAAAAGAGATGATTGGTGCAGTCCAAACTTGAACACTGTTCGGTAATCGGGTCATATCTGGAGCTGTAGATCTTGGATTTAGGTCTATTTTATATGGATGGAAAGATAAGACATAGGCCTACAACTTTCATGTGAAGCCCAAGATTTAAAAAGGCCGTTTTCAAGTCCAAATTGCAGCAACAACAAAGAAGTCCGAATCTGTCCTGCAGCCCAGACACTGTTCAGTGTTCAGCCCATATCTCGAGTTCTAGAAGTCCAAATGATCTCAAATTTTTACCCTGGAAAGATGAGATAATTCTCTAGAACTTTCATGATTGAAGTTTGTTCAAATTATGAAGTCATCAATGACGTTTTTGGCAGACAAGAAGATAAGAATTGTCACCAAGTCAAGATGTGGCCACCCACTCATCAATTAGTCAACAAATCAATAGTTCTGAATTTTGGCCTATAAAAGGAGGCATTTGCCATGTATTTAGGCATCTTGGTGTTCAGATCAAGATCATGCTCTTGCTCTCTCTTTATGTTTTGTAATGCTTAAGTTTTGCTTATATTAATTTCTTGCTTATGCTTTTCATTTCCTTCCCTTGTTTATTTATGTTTCTTTCTTTCATTATGTGTTGCTAAGTTAATTATGTCAAGGTGAAAAGGGTACACTAATGGTGTAAGAATAAGTATAATATAAACTTAACATGGACCTTAATGTTGGATACTAACATGCTTTATATTTGTTATCTTGTTCACTTTTAATACTTTGCTTGTGAAATGGTTAATCTAGATTTATGTTATATAACACTTGGTACAACAAATACTTGGCACTTTCATAGCCCATACCGTATGGTATAACCGACACCTGAGCTATGAAAGGAACTTGATTTGTTGTTAACATAAGTTATAATCATGAATGCCTGACAACATTTACAAGTATTAGCATTATTCGAATAAGATAACTAATGTAATCATGTTAACAATTTATAATCCGATTGGAACCTCCTTTGTGTGTGGTTTCCAATTGAATAAAAAAGAGTTTATACTATACTTGTTTGAAATACCATTAGTGGATCCTCTAACCTTGACATTTGTTGTTATCATTTTTTAATCCTTACGTTAATCTTGCAACTCAAAGTTCTCATCAACTTCTTTATTATTATTATTATTATTATTATTATTACTACTATTATTGTTGTTGTTATTGTGTTGTTGTTAACTATAATTTATACAATAAACCTCTTCGTGGTTCGACCCGGTCTTGCCGGGTTATTTATTACTCGACACTCCCGCACTTGGGAGAAGACATCAATCTTTTGGTCATGTCAAGTTTTTGGCGCCGTTGCCGGGGAGGTAAATTCTTGTACAAATTATAGTATTTATTTTATTTTCTCTTTTCTCTTTTCTCTTTTCTTGTATCTAACTTTGTTTCTTTTGTTTTGTTTCTTTTTCTATTGTTTTTCTTTTCTTTCTTTTATTCTCTTCCTGCACGTGCATGAGAGTGTGGTCACGATACATTAAGTGGTAGACTTTGTAGAGTATCCTCATCATTTTCAGAAAATATGGCCAAGAAGATAACCAATCGCTTCATAATGAGAATAATGAGAATATTCGGGTTAGAACACTTAGAGACCACATGAATCCCACGAGAACAAGTGCACCCTCATGCATAGTTTTTCCTCCTGATGCATCTCATTTTAATTTTAAGTCAGGCATTATTCAACTTTTACCTTCTTTTCATGGTTTAGATTTAGAAAATCCATACTTGCATTTAAGGGAATTTGAGGAGGTCTCAGAACACCTATAATGACTCAAATTGTAGCATGAACACCATTAGGTTAAAGCTTTTTCCTTTTTCATTAAAAGATAAAGCTAAAACATGGCTACAAAATTTGAGACCTGGATCCATTCGTGCGTGGGATGATATGCAACAACAATTTTTAAAGAAGTTTTTTCCATCTCACAGGACAAACTCTTTCAAAAGACAAATAATCACTTTCTCTCAAAAACGGGAGAAACATTTTACCAATGTTGGGATAGATATCGAGACTTGCTTAATACTTGCCCCCATCATGGTTTTGAAACATGGAGATTAGTTTCACATTTTTATGAAGGGTTAACTCCTAGAGATAGGCAAATGGTTGAATTAATGTGCAATGGAACTTTTGAGGATAAAGACCCCAATGAAGCCATGGAATACCTAGACTTGCTAGCTGAAAATGCACAAAATTGGGACACTACAGAACTTATGAGGCACCAAGTAAAACCCAACCTCATACATCTAGTGGAGGTATGTACAACCTTAGGGAAGATCATGACCTCCAAGCCAAGTTTGCATCTTTAGCTAAAAAAGTCGAGGCATTAGAATTAAAAAAAAAGTGGTCAACTAAAATCTGTTCAAGACATTGTGTGTCAAATCTGTGAAACCAATGAACATTCAACCCATGACTGTCCAACTTTGCTCTCTTTTAGGGAATGTCTCCATGAACAAGCCCATGCATTAAACAGGTTTCCAAAGGCCCAATCATAACCCATACTGCAAACATACAACCCTCCGGTTGGAGAAATCACCCAAATTTCAATTGGAAGAGTGATAACAATAATGCACAAACTTCACAACCACCGTTTCAAGCACACCATAACTTCCAAAATTCTCATGGATATGCACCTCCTTATGCTCCACCTCCTAGAAGAAATCTTGAGGAAACATTGCATGCATTCATGGAAAAGCAAGAGACAATTAACACTCAACTTGCTCAAAGCATGACAGATCTTAAAGATACTCTTGCAAAGTTCACAACTGCTCTTAGTTTCCAAGAGAAAGGTAAGTTCCCATCTCAACCTCAGCAAAATCCAAAGGGGCAATACAATGCGAATGCAAGTAGTTCGGGAAGCCAGCACATGGATCAAGCCAAATCAGTCATCACTCTTAGCGTGGTAAGGTTATTGAAAAACCCATTCTTGAACCTTGTGAGAATGATGATGAGTCAATCTCTAAGGGTAAGGAAGGGGTTGAATCTGAACATTGTAAAGAAAAGACTGATTCTTCGCCAGCACTTCCATTTCCTCATGCCATGACCAAACAAAGGAAAGTTAATCACAACTCTGAAATTTTTGAAACTTTCAAACAGGTAAGGATCAATATACCTTTGTTGGATGCTATTAAACAGGTTCCTTCTTATGCTAAATTTTTGAAAGATCTGCCCCGTGAAGAGAAAACCGAATGTCAAAAAGAAAGCCTTTTAGCCAGAACAAGTAAGTGCCATTCTTCGAATAATAATGCTTTGAAATATAAAGACCTCGGTTGTCCTACAATTTCTTGCTTTATTGGAGAACATAAAATTGAAAGAGCCTTACTTGATCTTGGAGCTAGTGTGAATTTACTTCCATATTCAGTTTTTCAAAGTCTCAATCTAGGTGAGTTAAAACCAACTTCTGTGACTCTTTTACTTGCCGATAGATCTGTAAAAGTGCCTAGAGGAATAATTGAAGATGTGTTAGTACAAGTCGATAAATTCATTTACCCTGTGGATTTTATTGTCTTGGATACACAACCTGCTGAAGCATGTAATTCATTTCCTGTTATTTTAGGACGTCCGTTTCTTGCAACTTCTAATGCATTGATTAATTGTAGGAATGGACTGATGAAGCTATCTTTTGGAAACATGACATTGGAGATGAATATTTTCAACATTTGCAAGCAACCTGGAGATGATAATGATTTACAAGAAGTAGATTCTATTGAAGAATTAGTTTATGATCAACTTGAATCTACTTTGAGTAATACTGAGCTTGATGAATTTGAAGATTTACAAATGACTTATTCTCGGTGAAGAAATCACGGATGAAAAGGGCATTGAAAATGTTGATGCGAATCTTTTATCAAGAGTGACAATGATTCAATATCTGACATCACACCAACCGATGATTACTTTCCTGACAAATCCTTACTTTCTCTTAGTTCAATGCCTCGGTTTGCTAAAAATATCAATTTCCTTGCCTCAGGTGATTTGCCAAATTATTGGAGTACCAAGACAAAGGTAAGTTTTTGAACGAAGTAAAGAAATTTTATTGGGATGACCCTTACTTATTCGAATATTGTCCTGATCAAATATTTCGAAGATGCATTCCTGACAATGAGGTAAGTAATGTCATTAAACTTTGTCATTCTGAAGCATGTGGGAGTCATTTCTCGTCAACAAAGACAATTTGCGAAAATCTTACAAAAGGGATTTTATTGGCCCACCATGTTCAAGGACACACATGCATTCGCAAAACTTGTGAAAATTGTCAAAAAATTGATACTGGTCAAAAAGTTTTGCTTTATAATTCTCGACTCCATTTATTTCCTAGAAAGCTAAGATCAAGATGGAGCGGTCCATTTATTGAGAAACATGTGTATCCTTATGGGGCCTTTGATATTGAGAATCCAAAGAATGACAATGTTTCTAAGGGAAATGGACATCGTTTGAAAGCTTACTTTGATAATTTTTCTAGTGAAAATGAATCCATTGGTTTGAATGATCCTATAGATAAAGGTTGATTATTTTGTTTTTCTCACATTGTTTTGTGTTTCTTTTTGGTGTGAATTTTGTTTTGTTAGTCTCTCTCACCCCGGTCAAATGGCGGATAACGGTACTCGTGACTTGATCGGTTCTTTCAGTTTCCCATAATAACTGATATCTGTATATATTTGTGCAATTCTTTGCTCTTTCTCTCTTCTTTGACTCTCTTCTCCAATTCTCATTTGAAAATGGACACCACTCTTGAAAAATTGAAAAAGTACTTTCCCGCTCTGCCTCAGAATGCGATTACAAAAATTTACCATGCTAGGTGTGCAAGATTGAGGTTGTTAATGAATCATGGAATTCCTGAAGATATTCGTTGGCTGATTGAAGCAAAGGTCCAATTATCGGTGAGTCCTCTAATTCTTTCATTTCACACATGCCTGAAACAGGTAAAAGCACTTTTGCAAAGAAACGTCGTGCAAAACGACTGAAAGTCTGTCACCGATGTGCCAGATGGACTTGTAATGCAACATGTCGTTCTTTAGGAATGGTATCTATAAACCGTGAAGATAAAATACAATTCATTAAGGATGGCCTGAGTAAGGGGTCTTTAGATAATCTTCTATTGACCCTTGAGACGCATCCTAGTGGAGATGTGCATCGTGCAATTCATGATTTATGGCCCCATTTCCATAAAGAACATGATCGACTTAGTCTTGGGAATCTGACTAAAAAAGACCCTGTTTGCCAGTTTTAAGAAAATCCGGATGGGAAGCCTATCCCCGACCCATAGAGGGCGTTTAAGCCGTTCTTGGACGTAAAACCAAGGGAAGATGTGAGCCACAATCACAACTACCTGTACATACACATGCTTTTCAAAATAAATAAATAAATAAATAAATACATAAAGAGAGAGAGAGTGTGTGAGACTCCAGCTGGCCTATATCTAGGTGATATGATTGCATTTTCAAATCCTCATCTATAAAATCTTCTCTTCCTTCCCCTCATTTCTACTCAACCCTTACATTAGACAGATATAGAAGTGTGTAGAAATGGCAGGTCCCTCAAGTTATCACATAAAAAATATTTGTGTTTTCGGTGGATCCAGTCCTGGGAAGGAAATAGCTTTTTTGGAAGCAGCAAATCATCTTGGTCAGGTACTAGCTGAGAAAAAGATTCATTTAGTGTATGGGGGAGGCAGCCTTGGGTTAAGGGGGGTGTGGCAATAGCTGCATTTTTAGGAGGTAGTCAAGTTTTGGGGGGTCGCCCCGAAGCTTTAACAAAAGGGGACATCATTGGAAGAACAATTGGAGAGGAACTACAGGGTCTCCACAATGTTTGATCGAATGAATACAATGTTTAACCATGTTGATGCCTTCATTGCCTTACCAGGTGGTTTGGGCACATTGGAAGAGATCTTTCATATTTCCTCTTGGGCCCAACTTCACATTCACCATAAACCTATAGGTTTGCTCAATGTTAATGGTTTTTATGATAATTTGTTGTCTTTTCTTGATCAAGCCGTGGAAGCAGAATTTCTAACATCTTCCGCACGACAAATCATAATCTCTGCTGCTACTGTTGAGCAATTGATCGACAAACTACAATCTTTCACCCCTGTAATTGATCCTTCCATGAGTCGCATCAATTGGTCAACTACAGAAAGCCGTAAAAAGCTTAGATTGGATTTGAGCCTTCGTTTGTGAATCCTTGTGTGTTTTTTTTTTTATTAGCATATTATTTTGTTATTTCTTATATTTGTTTAAGTGTGTTTAGGTTTGTCAGTGTTTGTTGTTTCAGGTGATGTCTTCTATACTCTATCTTTCTACCTTAGGACATTGAGGACAATGTCTCGTTTTGGTTGGGGGGAGAGGATAGTAGTATACATAAAAAAAAAAAAAAAAAAAAAAAAAACCATTTGGCTAAACCTGTTCTTACTAGGATGGCGAGTAAGGGGGAATTTTATTGACTCTTGAGACGCATCTTAGTAAACATTTTCTAATGGCCATTTGCAATATTCATAACAAGGCCTATTAGAATACTTCTTGAAATATTCAGGTTTACAAACTCTCGCATTCTTATCATATGATTCTGCTCATATACTCATTTAACAAGTATTCTTAAACCTTTATTTTCACACACACACTTTAACATATGATTGTGGGTTGCACATTGGATTATTACATTATTTTTGTTCTTTTGTTAAAGGTAACAACTAAGGGATAGGGATAGTCTATAATTTGCAAAAAAAAAAAACAAAAAAAAAATAATAAAAAAAATGATGATAATAAAAACGTAGATAAGTTTGATTTCGTAGCCTCCCTAACCTAAGCAATTAAGCCCGAAGGGGTGTTTTAACACCTAATACCCTAAAGTCAATCGACTTGGGAGCTATTGGCCCAAAGCTTGTTACACGGGTTAAGGAGAAAAGCTTAAGGGAATCAAACATTGCACTATCTATGTATCAAGATTCGTGACCCGAAAGTTACTAAGCTCGTAGGGGTGTCTCAACACCTAATGCCCTAAGACCAACCGGTCCGGGAGTCATTAACGAAAAGCTCGTTACATGGGTTAAAGATGCATTGTGTTATATGTATATATATTCAAAAAGAAGAAAAAAAGAAAAAAAATAATAAAAATAAAAAAAGATAATAATCCCAACCCAAGGAAGTTAACCTTAAACATTAGAACAAAATATTGTTTTCTTCCAATAAAAGCCCCATCATCTATGTTTTCTTACATTGAGCACATAAAAAGGAAGGTTTATTAATATTTTGTTTAAGAGGTATTGAGCAGATATATAAATTTAAAGAGAGTTTGTTTATCTGGATAGATTAATGGAAGTTGAATGATGAATGCCTTGCTTTGTGGAATTTGCAAATAGTTTTTCTATTTTAATGCTTTGATTACTAGGGACTAGTAATAAGCTGGTTGGGGGGTGTGATTAGTACTTAAAAGTGCATTTTTATCAAGGTTTTATATCATCATTTTGCACTTGAAGTATCAATAATTCCTTAACTAAAGCATGTTTTATACTAACATATCTAATAATATAAGATACCTTTAATTTATGGTAAATGTCCATCTTAAATGCAGGCCTATCACATAAATGAAAGAATTGATTGATGAGTTGAAGTACTGAAATTGAAAGGACAAAGAGATGGGCAAACTTAGAAAAGAGATGATTGGTGCAGTCCAAACTTGAACACTGTTCGGTAATCGGGTCATATCTGGAGCTGTAGATCTTGGATTTAGGTCTATTTTATATGGATGGAAAGATAAGACATAGGCCTACAACTTTCATGTGAAGCCCAAGATTTAAAAAGGCCGTTTTCAAGTCCAAATTGCAGCAACAACAAAGAAGTCCGAATCTGTCCTGCAGCCCAGACACTGTTCAGTGTTCAGCCCATATCTCGAGTTCTAGAAGTCCAAATGATCTCAAATTTTTACCCTGGAAAGATGAGATAATTCTCTAGAACTTTCATGATTGAAGTTTGTTCAAATTATGAAGTCATCAATGACGTTTTTGGCAGACAAGAAGATAAGAATTGTCACCAAGTCAAGATGTGGCCACCCACTCATCAATTAGTCAACAAATCAATAGTTCTGAATTTTGGCCTATAAAAGGAGGCATTTGCCATGTATTTAGGCATCTTGGTGTTCAGATCAAGATCATGCTCTTGCTCTCTCTTTATGTTTTGTAATGCTTAAGTTTTGCTTATATTAATTTCTTGCTTATGCTTTTCATTTCCTTCCCTTGTTTATTTATGTTTCTTTCTTTCATTATGTGTTGCTAAGTTAATTATGTCAAGGTGAAAAGGGTACACTAATGGTGTAAGAATAAGTATAATATAAACTTAACATGGACCTTAATGTTGGATACTAACATGCTTTATATTTGTTATCTTGTTCACTTTTAATACTTTGCTTGTGAAATGGTTAATCTAGATTTATGTTATATAACACTTGGTACAACAAATACTTGGCACTTTCATAGCCCATCCCGTATGGTATAACCGACACCTGAGCTATGAAAGGAACTTGATTTGTTGTTAACATAAGTTATAATCATGAATGCCTGACAACATTTACAAGTATTAGCATTATTCGAATAAGATAACTAATGTAATCATGTTAACAATTTATAATCCGATTGGAACCTCCTTTGTGTGTGGTTTCCAATTGAATAAAAAGAGTTTATACTATACTTGTTTGAAATACCATTAGTGGATCCTCTAACCTTGACATTTGTTGTTATCATTTTTTAATCCTTACGTTAATCTTGCAACTCAAAGTTCTCATCAACTTCTTCTTTATTATTATTATTATTATTATTATTATTACTACTATTATTGTTGTTGTTATTGTGTTGTTGTTAACTATAATTTATACAATAAACCTCTCTGTGGTTCGACCCCGGTCTTGCCGGGTTATTTATTACTTCGACACTCCTGCACTTGGGAGAAGACATCAATCTTTTGGTCATGTCAGTACCTCTCCTCAAACTCTTCATGAAAGTCCCTCCATCTCAATACCTCCCCTGATCTCCTCTCTCTAAAGGTCTCCCACCAAGAGTGGACACTTTCAACCAATAGCTGAATCACGCAATCCACCCGTAGCTCCTCTGGCACCTGCATCTGATTTATAACTCTTTCCACTTTCCTCAGCCAATGCCCAGTAACCTCAACATCCTCTTTGCTATGGTAAGTCATACAACTCATCTCTCTCATACCCTTCACCAATTGCACTATGGTGACTACTCCCCTAATCTAAGAGTTGTACTGGAGGCTCCCACTACCATTCCTGCTGCTACAGCTCTCACTATATGTTCCATAAAAGCAGGATCCAAAAATGGGTTTGATCCAGCTACCGGTGCCACTGGTGGGGGTATATTATCTCCCCTCTGTCTGTCTGATACCTTAGGTATTGATACATCTGCCTAACAGGACAACGAATAATCTCGAAGTCTCACTGACTCGCCCCTTTTAGAGTACACTGATGTTGCAATTATATGAGAGGAGGTGTCTGTTAAGGGATCCTAGTCTGGATCACTTTCATTACGAAAATTCTGATCACTTCCCCGAACTAAGGATGGATCAGTCCTAGCTCCTTGCCTTGTTCTCACCATTCTGAAACACATTTCAAAATCATATAATTATTCCTGTCCCCGGAATAGCAACCTGAGCTCTGATACAAAAATGTAACATCCCCTATTTCCGGGATAAAAACAACAATCTCATGTCAACCGAAAACAGAGTAATTAAATTATATATATATATTCATTCATGGTCTTCGTATTAAAATTTACCAAAATTTCGACGGAGTCTCCCCTATACCGGAAGGTCCCAAGTTATTGACATGTAACCTGTTTACAACTTCTAATAACTCGCATCTCCTAACTCAATCCCGACCCAATCATCCTGGGTTTCAAACCCACATATATTATCACACCTATCAACCACAATATTTATGATATACATTAAATAATAGAATATCATTACGGATGGATAAAAATATAAATACACATACATGAAATATGGTTATATGAACTACAGAGCTAAGTTCATTTAATCAAGTTTAAACATTAATTATACAAATTAAGTTATACAAACATTTTCATGTTTACAAAATACAAGGGTATACTTCTTAGAACTTAGATTACAAGAAGGGAACATAAGCTAGGATCTACTCCTGTCATGAAAGCGATGGTCCTGAAACAAAACACATATTATTAAAACATGAATATCACAATAAATACAACAACACGAATATCTAACAATTTAAAAAGAGTAACATGTATTCATATTTTGTTCACTTCTCCCTTCTGGATTTCATTAGAATCTCTTCCTTGTTCTACTATTAATAATCGTTCCCTCTCCCATTATTAACCTCTGACACGATCAAAGAGTTGATGTCTTATCCCAAGTGCAGGAGTGTTGAAGTGATAAATAACCCGGCAAGCCTGGGGTTGAACCACAGGGAGGTAAACTATATAAATTACAAATAATATACATATTTAATAAAACAAAGAGTTTATGAGAATTTTATGGGATATTGATGTAAGGATTAAATAAGGATAAAAAAAATTATGAAGGTTAGAGGATCCACTAATGGTATTTCAAATAAGTATAGTATAAACTATTTTTATTACTTGACTGAAACCACACACAAAAGAGGTTCCAATGGAATTATAAATTGTTAACATGATTACATTAATTATCTTTTTGGAGTAGTGCTAATACTTGTAAATATTATCAGGTATTCATAGTGATAACTTATGTTAACAACAAATCAAGTTCCTTTCATAGCTCAGGTGTCGGTTATACCATACAGTTGCCTATGAAAGTGCCAAGTATTTGTTATACCAAGGGTTGTACAACACAAATCTAGATTAACCATTTAACAAGCAAGGTATTAAAAGTGAGTAAGATAATAAATACAAAACATGTTAGTCTCAAACATTAAAGTCCATGTTAAGTTTACACTATACTTATTCTTACACCATTAGTGTAACCTTTTCACCTTGACAAAATAAACTTAGCTAAACATAATGAAGAAGAGAAACATAAATAAATAACATAAGAACATAAGTATAGTAAAGGAAATGAAAAGCATAAACAAAAGATTAAGAAAAATATAACATGAAATAAAACTTAAACATTACAAGAATATAAAGAAGGAAATAAAGAGCATGATCTAGATCTGAAAACCAGGATGCCTAAATGCATGGCAAATGCCTGCTTGTATTGGCTAAAATTCGAAACTATTGATTTGATGACTAATTATTGAGTAGGTGGCCACATCTTGACTTGGTGACAATCCTTATCTTCTTGCCATAACAAAACGTCATTGCTAACATTAGAATTTGAACATATAGTCTTCATGAATGTTCTGGGAAATTATCTCAACTTTCCAACAAAACAATAATCGGCACATTTGGACTTCTAGAACTCGAGATATGGGCTGAACACTGAACTATGTTTGGGTTGCAGGACAGATTCTGATGTCTTCGTTGTTGTTACTATTTGAACTCGAAAATGACACTTTTAAATCTGGGACTCTGCATATAAGTTTTAGGCCTATGTCTTAGCTTTTCATACATATAAACTAGACCTGAATCCAAGTTCTACAGCTACAATTATGATCCAATAACCGAATGGTGTTCTAGTTTGGACTGAACCAACATCTCTTTTCTAAGCTTAGCCATCTCTTTGTCTTCTCAATTTTAGTAGTAAAACTCATCAATCAATCCTTTGATTTATGGGATAGGCCTGCATTTAAGATGAACATTTATGATAAATTAAATGTATCTTATATTATTAGGCATGTTATTATAAAACATGTTCTAGTTAAGGAGTTATTGATACTTCATGTGCAAAATGATGATATAAAACCTTGATAAAAATGCTCTTTTAAGTACTAATCACACCCCCCAACCAGCTTATTACTAGTCCCTAGTAATTAAAGCGTTAAAATAGAAAAACAATTTGCAAATTCCACAAAGCAAGGCATTCATCATTCAACTTCCATTAATCTATCCAAATAAACAAACTCTCATTAAATTTATATATCTGCTTCATAATGTTGAAACAAGATATTAATAAACCTTTTTTTTATGTGCTCAATGTATAAGAACATAGATGATGGGGTTTTTATTAGAAGAAAACAATATTTTATTCTAATGTTTTTCAAAGGTTAACTCTTTTGGGTTGGGATTATTATCTCTTTTATATATATATATATATATATATATATATATATATAACTTAAAATACAATGCATCTTTAACCCATGTAACGAGCTTTCGGCTAATGATTCCCAGACCAGTTGGTCTTAGGACATTAGGTGTTGAGATACCCCTACGAGCTTAGTAACTCGGGTTACAAATATTGATACGTTGATAGTGCAATGTTTGATTCCCTTAAGATTTTGTCCTTAACCCATGTAACAAGCACTGGGCCAATAGCTCCCACATCAGTTGACTTTAAGGTATTAGGTGTTAAAACACCCCTTCAGGCTTAATTGCTTATGATAGGGAGGCTACGAAACCAAACTTATGTACGTTTTTATTATCATCAATATTATCAAATTTTTTTTTTTGCAAATTATATCCTATCACTTTCCCTTAGTTGTTACCTTTAATAAAAGAACATAAATAATGTAATAATCCAATGTGCAACCCACAATCATATGTTAAAATGTGTGTGTGAAAATGAAGATTTAAGAATTTTTGTTAAATGAGTAAATGAGCAGAATCAAGTGATAATAATGTGAGAGTTTGTAAACCTGAATATTTTAAGAAGTATTCTGATAGACCTTGTTAAGAATGTTTACTAAGATGCGTCTCAAGAGTCACTAAAATTCCTCCTTTACTCTGCAATCTTAGTAACAACAGTTTTGCAAATGGTTTTAATAATAGAAAATGTAGTTAGTTAATTAATTTTTTTTAATATCAACTACTACCCTCTCCCCCTCAACCAAAACGAGACGTTGTCCTCAATGTCCTAAGGTAGAAAGATAGAGTGTAGAAGATATCACCTGAAACAGCAAACACTAATAAACCTAAAACACACTTAAACAAATATAAGAAATAACAAAACAAAATAATATGCTATTAATAAAACCAAAAGACACAAAGTTTCACAAATGAAGGCTCAAATCCAATCTAAGCTTTTTACGACTTTCCATAGTTGACCAATTTATGCGACTCATAGAGGGTTAATTACATGGATGAAAGACTGTAGTTGATCAAACAGTTGTTCAGCAGTAGCAACAGGGATTATGATTTGTCGTGCCGAAGATGTTACAAATTCCTGTTCCATAACTTGATCAAGAAAAGACAACAAATTATCATAAAAACCGTTAACATTTAACAAACCTATAGGTTTATGATGAATGTGAAATTGAGCCCAAAAGGAAATATGAAAGATCTCTTTCAATGTGCCCAGACCACCTGGTAAGGCAATGAAGACGTCATCATGGTTAAACATTATATTCATTCGATCACACATTGTGGAGACCTGTAGTTCCTCTCTAATTATTTTTCTAATGATGTCCCCTTTTGCTCAAACTTTGGGGACGACGCTCAAAACTTGATTGCCTCTTAAAATGCAGCTATTGACACACCCCCTATTAACCCAAGGCTATCTCCCCCATACACTAAATGAATCTTTCTCTCAGCTAGTACTTGACCAAGATGATTTGCTGATTCTAAAAACTCTTTTTCTTTCCTAGGACTGGATCCACAAAAAACACAAATATTTCTTATTTGATGACCTGAGGAACCTGTCATTTCTACACACTTCTATATCTGTTGAATGTATGGGTTGAGTAGAAATGAAGGGAATGAAGAGAAGATTTTATAGATGAGAAATTGAAAATGCATCATACCACCTATATATAGACCAGCTGGACTCTTTTTTTTTGTTTGGAAAAGCAGGTAGTTGTGATTGTGGCTCATATCTTCCTTTGGTTTTACGTTCAAGAATGGCTTAAACGCCCTCTATAGGTCGAGGATAAACTTCTCATCCAATTTTCTTAAAAACTAGCAAACAAGGTCTTTTTTAGTTAGATTCCCAAGACTATGACGAGCATGTTCTTTATGAAAATTAGGTATAAATCATGAACTTGACAATGCATATCTCCATCAGGATACGTCTCAAAAGTCAATAGAAGATTATCTAAAGATTTCTTATGTTTTGAAATAAATCCTGACTTTTGACAATGTTCACAAGCTTTGTAGAACACATGTGTGTTTTTGAACATGATGGGCCAATAGAATTCATATCGTAAGATTTTTGCAGTCGTCTTTTTTGACAACAAATGACTCTCACATGCCTTAGAATGACAAAGTTTAATGACACTACTTACCTCATTATCCGAAATGCATCTTCAACATATTTGATAAGGACAATATTTGAATAAATAAGGTTCATCCCAATAAAAGTTCTTCACTTCGTTCAAAAAATTTCCTTTGTCTTCGGTACACCAGTGAGCTGGCAAAAATCCTGAAGCAATGAAATTGATATTTTTAGCAAACCATGGCATTGAGCTAAGAGAAAGTAAAGATTCATCAGGAAAGTAATCATTGATTGGTGTGAATGTCGAATCTATTGTCAATCTTGATAAAAGATCCGTATCAACATTTTTAGTGCATTTCTTGTCCTCGATTTCTTCTTGAGAATAAATTATTTACAAATCTGCATATTCATCAAACTCTATTTTACTCACGGTAGATTCAAATTGATCATGAACTAATTCTTCAATAACATCTACTTCCTGTGAATCATTATCAACTCCAGGTTGCTTGCAAATGTTAAAAATATTCACCTCCAATATCATGTTTCCAAATGATAGCTTCATCAGTCTATTCCTACAATTAATCAATGCATTAGAAGTTGCAAGAAACAAACGTCCTAAAATAACAGGAAATGAATTACATGCTTCAACAGGTTTTGTGTCTAAGACAATAAAATCCACAGGATAAATGAATTTATTGACTTGTCACATCATCAACTATTCCTCTAGGCACTTTTACGGATCTATCGGCAAGTAAAAGAGTTACAGAAGTTGGTTTTAACCCACCTAGATTGAGACTTTGAAAAACTGAATATGGAAGTAAATTCGCACTAGCTCCAAGATCAAGTAAAGCTTTTTTAATTTTATATTCTCCAATAAAGCATGAAATTATAGGATATCCAGGGTCTTTATATTTCAAAGCATTATTGTTTTGAAGAATGACATTTACTTGTTCGGCTAAAAAGGCTTTCTTTTTCACATTCAGTTTTCTCTTTACGGTGCACAAATCTTTCAAAAATTTAGCATAAGAAGGTACCTGTTTAATAGCATCCAACAAAGGTATATTGATCCTTACCTGTTTGAAAGTTTCAAGGATTTCAGAATTGTGATTGACTTTCCTTTGTTTGGTCATGGCATGAGGAAATGGAAGTTCTTGTGAGGAGTCAGTCTTTTCTTTGCAATGTTCAGATTCAACCCCTTCCTTACCCTCAGAGATTAACTCATCATCTTTTTCACAAGGTTCAAGAATGGGTTTTTCAATAACCTTACCATTGCGGAGAGTAGTGACTGATTTGACTTGATCCATGTGTGGGCTTCCAGAGCTACTTGCATTTGAATTGTATTGCCCTTTGGGATTTTGCTGAGGTTGAAATGGAAACTTATCTTTCTCCTAAAAACTGAGAGCAGATGTGAACTTTGCAAGAGTATCTTTTAAATCTGCCATAGTTTGAGCATTTTGAGTGTTGATTGTCTCTTACTTTTCAATGAATGCATGCAGTGTTTCCTCAGATTTCTTCTAGGAGGGGGAGCATAAGGAGGTACAAATCCATGAGAATTTTAAAAATTATGGTGTGCTTGAAATGGTGGCTGTGAAGTTTGTGCATTATTGTTACCACTCTTCCAACTGAAATTTGGATGATTTCTCCAACCAGGATTATAACGTTTATGAGTATGGATTCTGATTTGGCCTTTGGAAACTGTTTAAAGCATTAACTTATTCATAGAGACATTCCTTGAAAGAAGGCAAAGTTGGACAATCATTGGTTGCATGTTCATTCGTTTCACAGATTTGACACACAATGTCTTGAACATATTTTAATTTACCACTCTTTTTAAATTCAAGTGCCTTGACTTTTATAGCTAAAGATGCAAATTTAGCTTGGAAGTTATGATCTTCCCCAAGGTTGTACATACCTCCACTAAATATATGAGGTTGAGTTTTAGCCTGTGCCTCATAAGCATCGTTATCAAACCCGGCCCGGGGATTGACCCGGTTAAGGGGCCGGGTCCTGGGTTTTATGGGTCAACCCGAAAAAATAAAAAAATATTAAAGTTTTAATATTTCATAAGAAAAAATTAAAAAAAATCCATGTGAATATAAGCTATATATGTTATAAATAATAAAGTTTTAATTTTTTTTATTTCACATTAAAAAAATAATATGTTATTTTTTTAATTTAAAAGAAGGGCACAGACATCCCTAAATTTTCCCTATCTCTACCAAAAATAAAAACAAGTCACCGTCGCCCTTGCTTTGGATTTTCTCTCCTAAAACCAGCAAAGCTTTCCTTTTCACTTGGCCAAAGTAGCTGCCACAGAGACCCAGCCACAATTTCCCTCATCCCTCTCTCAGTCATCCCCTTGCCTTTTTGGCCAAAACTAGAGAGTCCCTCCCTTTTTTTCCCCAGCCACCTATTGGCCAAACCAAGAGACCCAGCTCTTCAGGATGAAGCAGCAACTCACCACAGAAAATTAACTAACAATAGCAAGAATAATTATCAATGGTGATTTGCTTGTTTTCTGCATTATTCTTATTTTCTAGTAGCATTAAAGGTCTGAAAATCAAACAGCATAAACCATTCATTTATGTGTTTCTTTTCCAAGACTGGCCTCGCTCATGGCAACAAACTTCTCCGCCAGCTTGTCCCTATCGGGCCAGCTTCCATGGATGACTCGAGCATTTGCAAACAGCAGCTCATTATAGAAAAGATGAAGAAATAAGAAGAGAAGTTGAATGACAGAAACCATATTTGAAGAAAAAAAACACCAGGTGTCGTCCGGTTCTCCCGGGTCGCCCGAGTCATGGGTCGACCCGCCGGGTTTCCCAAGTTTTGCCGAGTTGTTGCACCTGCCGGTCTTTTAACAAACCTGGATGGTCCAGCCACCGGGTTGACCGGGACCAGGTCGACCGGGTCCCGGTCAACCCGCCGGGCCGGGCCAGGTTTAATAACTATGCTCATAAGTACCTGTAATGTCCCAATTCTGAGCATTTTTAACTAACAAGTCCATGTATTCCATTGCTTCATCAGGGTCTTTATCTTCAAAAGTTCCATTTCACATCAATTCCACCATTTGCCTATCTTTAGATGTTAACCCATCATAAAAATGTGAAACCAATTTCCATGTTTCAAAACCATGATGAGGACAAGTATTAAGCAAGTCTTTATACCTATCCCAACACTAGTAAAATGTTTCTCCTGGTTTTTGAGTGAAAGTGGTGATTTGTCTTTTGAAAGAGTTTGTTCTATGAGAAGGGAAAATTTCTTTAAAAATTGTTGTTCCATTTCATCCCAAGCACAAATGGATCCTGACCTAAGATTTTGTACCCATGTTTTAGCTTTATCTTTTAATGAAAAAGGAAAAAGCTTTAATCTAATGGTGTTCATGCTACAATTTAAGTCATTATAAGTGTTACAAACCTCTTCAAGTTCTCTCAAATGTAAATATGGATTTTCTAGTTCTAAGCCATGAAAAGAAGGTAAAAGTTTAATAATGCCTGACTTAAAATTGAAGTGAAATGCATCACGAGGGAAAACTATACATGAGGGTGCACTTGTTCTTATAGGATTCATGTGGTCTCTTAGTGTTCTAACTCGATTATTCTTATTATGAAGCAACTGATTATCCTCTTCAGCCATATTTTCTAAAGAAGATAAGGATACCCTACAAAGTCTACCACTTAATGTACGTGACCAAAATCTCATGCACGTGTAAGAAGAGAATAAAATGAAGAAAAGAAAAACAAAAACAAAGAAAAGAAAAGAAACAAAAGTTAGATAAAAGAAGAGTGAAAGAAAAAAAAAATACAACAAAATTTATAATTTGTACAGAAATTTACCTCCCTGGCAACGACGCCAAACTTGACACGATCAAAGAGTTGATGTCTTATCCCAAGTGCAGGAGTGTCGAAGTTATAAATAACCCGACAAGACCGGGGTCGAACCATAGAAAAATCAACTATATAAATTACAAATAATATATATATATATATATATATATATATATATTTAATAAAACAAAGAGTTTATGAGAATTTTATGGGATATTGATGTAAGGATTAAATAAGGATAAAACAATTGTCAAGGTTAGAGGATCCACTAATGGTATTTCAAATAAGTATAGTATAAACTCTTTTTATTACTTGACTGGAAACCACACACAAACGAGGTTCCAATCGGATTATAAATTGTTAACATGATTACATTAATTATCTTTTTCGAGTAGTGCCAATACTTGTAAATATTATCAGGTATTCATGGTGATAACTTATGTTAACAACAAATCAAGTTCCTTTTATAGCTCAAGTGTCGGTTATACCATACAGTTGCCTATGAAAGTGCCAAGTATTTGTTGTACCAAGGGCTGTACAATACAAATCTAGATTAACCATTTAACAAGCAAGGTATTAAAAGTGAGTCAAATAACAAATACAAAACATGTTAGTATCAAATATTAAAGTCCATGTTAAGTTTACACTATATTTATTCTTACACCATTAGTGTAACTTTTTTCACTTTGACCAAATAAACTTAGCTAAACATAATGAAGAAGAGAAACATAAATAAACAACATAAGAACATAAGTATAGTAAAGAAAATGAAAAGCATAAACAAGAGATTAAGGAAAATATAACATGAAATAAAACATAAACATTACAAAAATATAAAGAAAGAAATAAAGAGCATGATCTTGATCTGAAAATCAAGATGCTAAATGCATGGCAAATACCTCCTTTTATAGGCTAAAATTTGAAACTATTGATTTGGTGACTAATTGTTGAGTGGGTGGCTACATCTTGACTTGGTGACAATCCTTATCTTCTTGTCTGAACAAAACACCATTGCTAACATTAGAATTGTAATAGATAGTCATCATGAACATTCTGGGAAATTGTCTCAGCTTTCCAACAAAACAAGAATCGGTTCATTTGGACTTCTAGAACTCGAGATATGGGCTGAAAGCTGAACAGTATCTGGGCTGCAGGACAGATGCCGACGTCTCCGTTGTTGCTACCATTTGAACTTGAAAATGGCACTTTTAAATCGTGGACTCTGTATGAAAGTTTTAGGCCTATGTCTTAGCTTTCCATACTTATAAACCAGACATAAATCCAAGTTCTACAACTCCAGTTATGATCCAATAACCGAATGGTGTTCTAGTTTGGACTGAACCAACATCTCTTTTCTAAGCTTAGCCATCTCTTTGTCTTCTCAATTTCAGTAATTAAACTCATCAATCAATTCTTTGATTTATGTGATAGGCCTGCATTTAAAATGAACATTTACCATAAATTAAAGGTATCTTATATTATTAGACATGTTATTATAAAGCATGCTCTAGTTAAGGAGTTATTGATACTTCAAGTGCAAAATGATGATATAAAACCTTGATAAAAATGCACTTTTAAGTACTAATCAACTTCCATTTCAAATTTTATAAGATCAATCATAATTATTTCTGCTTAATGCATTACCGATATCAATTTCACTAGTATCATCATCACCTCCCCGTAGGAGTCGATTCAAGACGATCCCCTTACCGGGATCCTAACATATACTAAATATATGCTAGCCAATACATGGTGATCCTCTTAACCGGGATCCTAACATACACTAAATGTATGCTAGCCAATTCATGGTGATCCCTTTACCCGGGATCCTAACATACACTAAATGTATGCTAGCCAATACATGTTTGATACCCTTATCCGGGATCCTAACATACACTAAATGTATGTTAGTCCAAACATTGCGATCCCTTTACCCGGGATCCCAGGATCCTAACATACACTAAATGTATGCTAGTTCACGCCCCAAATCATACTTCTTATATTTCCTTTATCAGCGATAATTTCATCACTTGGCAATTCACATAACAACCTTTCTCCTTGAATACACATATATTCATATATTCAGTAATTCATATTTCACATCGGTAATATATTAAATCATGGAATTTAACTAGAAAGTATAGGTGTGATTCACCTACTTGTAATAGAAGCTCTACTTGTGCTCCCCTGCTGCTACTGTTGCACCACACCTGTGGTCCTTCCTGCAAATCACAGGTTTATCTTATAAATTTTCCTCACTCAAGGATATGTTTTATAATAACCATATCAATAACCAATAAGTCTTTTATTCAGTCATTTCTTAATATTTTATGTTTTTCTTATTACCCCCATTAATATTGTTGTTCTTTGTCCAACCATAGTTGTAATTCCTTTCTTTATATTTGAATTGTTTCTGTTTAAATCTCAAACTATTATTGTCTAGACATGGAATTGTTATTGTCCGACCTCTCCTTGGATTTTTAACTATATCTAGAGTTATAGAACTTCGTTTCTAGCTAGATTGGTCTTGTTGAAAATCTAAGACATAAGGCTAAAAGTTCTCTGAAGGAAGGAGAACCTAGTTCTGCCTCGAAGACAGTCAAAATTGATCATCAACAAACATTTGGACTGTTACTGTCTTGTTTTTGAACCGTTACTGTCCGACCTCTCCTCAGATTTTTTACTTTATCTAGAGTTACAGAACTCCGTTTCAAGCGAGATTAGTGACACGATCAAAGAGTTGATGTCTTATCCCAAGTGCAGGAGTGTCATAGTAATAAATAACCCGGCAAGACCGGGGTCGAACCACAGAGAGGTTAATTGTATAAATTATAATTAATAAAACAACAACAACAATAATAACAACAATAATAGTAACAGTAATAATAATATTAATAGTAATAGTAATAATAATAATACTCGATCGTGGCGTTGTTATACCGAGAATGATCTAAAAGATCGGGTCACGAGGTTTCCGGCCTATATCCCGAGTTTATGAAAAGATCAAAGAGATATATTATATAATATAAACAGATTTCTGATGCGAATGAACAAGGCAAGACCAACAATGTCAGGATCCTTGATCAAACACAGAGCATACTTAAAGTACATAAAATATAAGACGAATATAAATAATAATAATAATAATAATAATAATAATAATAACAATAATAATAATAATAATAGCAATATTAGTAGTAGTAGTAGTAGTAGTACTAATAATAATAAAGAAGAAGAGGAAGAAATTAATGAGAACTTTGAGATGGAAGATTAATGTAAAGATTAAACAATGATAAAAACAAATGTTAAGGTTAGAGGATCCACTAATAGTATTAGAGATAAGTAAAGTATAAACTCTTTATAAATTATCAACATAATCATATTAATCATCTTATTTACGTAACACCATATTTATAAATTTTATCAGGTATTCATGATGCTAACTTATGTTGACAACAAATCAAGTTCCTCTCAAAATAACCATGTCGGCCGAAAACTATAAAGGATCAAGTATTTGATGTACCAAGTGTTATACAACACAAATCTAGATTAACCATTTAACAAGCAAGGTATTAAGGATTGATAAGATAAAAAAAGATAAGACATGTTAATAGCAAATTGTTTAGGATTTAAGCATTGAAGTCTATGTTGAGTTCATATTATACTTATTCTAACACCATTAGTGAAACCTTGTCACCTTGACATAATTAACTTAGCTAGACATTATGAAGAAGAAAAACATAACTAAACAATATAAGAACATAAACATGATATAAGTTAACTAAGTATAGTATAGGAAATGAAAAGCATGAACAAGAGATTAATGAAAATAAAACTTAAGCATTACAACAATAAAGAGAGAGCAAGAATATGATCTTGATCTTAGAACCAAGATTCTTAAATGAATGGCAAATGCCTCCTTTTATAGGCTAAAATTCAGAACTATTCATTTGGTAATTGATTATTGATGTAGTGGCCAACTATTGATTTAGTGGACTTGGTGGACAGCAGCACTCAAGCACTTTGGCTGGATGAAATGACATTGATCCATTCAGAATTTGGCAAAGTGTTCCTCATGAAAGTTATTGGCAATCCTCTTATCTTTTGACCCATAAAATTTCAGAGCATTTGGATCACTAGAGCTCGAAATATGGCTAATATATTGAGTAGTGGTGTTGGTGGACGTGGTGGATAGACCTCAATCTCTTGTCTTGATGAAATGTCATTGTTACCATCCGAAGTTGAGAAAATATTCTTCATGAAAGTTGTTGGAAATTGTCTTTTACATCCACCCACCAAATTTGACATCATTTGGCCTTCTAGAACTCTAGATATAGGTAAAATTCTAAGCAGTGTTTGGGCTAGATTACAGGACAGATTCTGACTTCTCTTTTGTGGCCAAACTTTGAATTTGAAAACGGCAGATTTGGGTCTTACACTATTCATGAACATTGTAGGCCTATGTCTTAGCTTTCCATGCATATAAATTAAGCTGAAATCTAAGATCTACAGCTCCAGATATGACCCAATAACTGAATAGTGTTCCAATTTGAATTGAATCGGCATCTCCTTTCTAATCTTAGTCGTTTCTTTGTCCTTTCACTTTCAATAGTTAATCACATCAATCAATCCTTTGAATTGTGAGATATGCCTGCATTTAAAATGAACATTTACCATAAATTAAAGCTATCTTATATTATCAGATCTGTTATTATAAAACATGCTCTAGTTAAGGAGTTATTGATACTTCAAGTGCAAAATGATGATATAAAACCTTGATAAAAATGCACTTTTAAGTACTAATCACACCCCCCAACCAGCTTATTACTAGTCCCTAGTAATCAAAGCGTTAAAATAGAAAAACAATTTGCAAGTTCCACAAAGCAAGGCATTCATCATTTAACTTCCATTAATCTATCCAAGTAAACAAACTCTCATTAAATTTATATATCTGCTCAATACCTTTTAAATAAAATATTAATAAACCTTCCTTTTTATGTGCTCAATATATGAAAACATAGATGATGAGGCTTTTATTGGAAGAAAACAAGATTTTTGTTCTAATGTTTCAGTTAACTTCCTTGGGTTGGGATTATTATCTTCTTTTTTTTCTATTTTTTTATATATATACACATATAACTTAAAACACAATGCTGCTTTAACCCATGTAACGAGCTTTCGGCTAATGACTCCCAGACCAGTTGGTCTTAGGGCATTAGGTGTTGAGACACCCCTTCGAGCTTAATAATTCGGGTTGCAGAATCGACACGTAGATAGTGTAATGTTTGATTCCCTTAAGCTTTTCTCCTTAACCCATGTAACAAGCTTTGGGCCAATAGCTCCCAAGTCGATTGACTTTAGGGTATTAGGTATTAAAACACCCCTTCGGGCTTAATTGCTTAGATTAGGGAGGCTACAAAACCAAACTTATCTACGTTTTTTTTTATTATTATATATACTTTTTTTTTGTTTTTTTTTTATACTATCCCTTTTCCTTAGTTGTTACCTTTAACAAAAGAACATAAATAATGTAATAATCCAATATGCAACCCACAATCATATGTTAAAGTGTGTGTGTGAAAATGAAGGTTTACGAATACTTGTTAAATAAGTACATAAGGAGTTATTGATACTTCAAGTGCAAAATGATGATATAAAACCTTGATAAAAATGCACTTTTAAGTACTAATCAATTAGTCTCATTGGAAATCTAAGACATGAGGCTACAAGTTCTCTAAAGGAAGTAGAACCCAATTCTGCCTCTAATACAGTCAAAATTGCTTATCAACGAACCAGACCTACTACCCTACAAGGTCTGTCATGACCCAATCTCAGTTGGTGACTCATAGTTGAAGCTCTATAACTCTAAATTGAGCAAGACCAATTTTCTTAGTTAGTCAACATCCAAAACTACAATTTCTATAAAGGAACCTGATCTTAATTCCTCCATCCTCCTACCCGAAATCCCTCTGAAAGTCAAGAGACGAAATTATTCAGATTCGTCAACCTTTCCATTTACACACAACACATGAAGTTATTTAATTTAGCAACTAATACTTTTTCCTTAATTCAAGTCTAAGAACTCTAATCTATAATTCAATATCCAGACATCAATTCATAATCGACTTTGAAACAACTCATAAGACCATGTTTAGAACACCTTACTCAGTACGAATCAAGGTTTCGATCTTCAACTCCCTCCTTTTCTTTCTAATGACAGCCGACCCTCCTCTCTTCTCTTCTTGTTAAAATTTTCTTGCTAATCCCTTGCCCACCAGTGTTTATTCTACCTATAACCCTTAATCTTGGATGAGTTCTTGAAATTTTAGTGCTTCTCTCTTGATTTGTAAAAATGGACACAAAAACTCCCTCTTTTCTTTCTTTACGATAGTTATAGATTTTTTGTGAGAAGAGGACTATTTATGCTCTATAATTATTGTTATTTGCATTTAGACCTCATTTTCTTTAAGTGTATTTTTTTTGCCCCCACATCTTTTTAGTTTAGTTTATTTTCTTTAATTTAATGCAGCCTTGATTTTTCTCGGGATTTACACCATTAATCGAAGATAATCATTTGTCAGTCCTGGTCATCCACTTAGGATGCCATTAGCTGAAGCTAATTATTTGTCAGTCACAATCATCCACTTAGTATGCCATTAGCCAAAGGTAATCATTACCCATCAAACATTCTAGAATCACTATAACCGGATATTATGTCCTTTGTAATACACCAACAAACATTCCATAACAGTTTAGTATCGTATAATACAACTATAGACCCTTCATATTTTTCATCAACCATTCATGATGGTTAATGTTTAATACAATACAATAATAGATCCCTCGTAATACTCATACAAAAATTCATCACAATTACATTCAATAAAATACATTAGTAGAGCCCTTATAATACTCATACAAAAATTTGTCACAATTACATTCCATAAAATACAACAGTAGATTCTTTGTAAAACTCATACAACTATTCGTCAACTTTACACTCAATAAAATACAACAGTAGGTCTTCCATAATACTCATACAACCATTCGTCAGCAACCCAAATTCATAACAGGCCAATTAGCATCTCATAGTCGGTTTAATATTCATCACAACACGATAATATATCCACCTCAAACAGGTCATTTTAGAACATTAACATTTTCGTCATTGTTTCAACATTCATTAAGAACTCGATTGACATTTCATAGTCATTTCAACAATCATCCAAAATTAAATCAAACACTTCATCGTCGTTTCATCATTCAACAAGGATTTAATAATATATCATCATAAGTAAATCATTTCAAAACATAAACATCATACAAGAAAAAGGTAGGAACCACTCTGCATTTCCACTAGGTTTTTCCTTGTCTTGACAATGGTCCGATCCCAGCCGCACCACCCAAGACATCAATGCCACAAATCAATATATTTGCATCCTTAAATCACATTCATCACCATACTTATTTCAAGAATCCATATGTTCACATTCAAGTGTTCCACATTTTACGCCATCAAACAATAAAATTGTTGCAAGCATTTAAGTCATTTATGACCAAGGATTCTATTATAAAAAGTCAGCAGCGAAAACTGGTCTGCTGTTGGCCGCACAATTCGACAGCAAAATTGATTCGCTGCATGCCCTTCAATTTCGATAGCAAATGCTACTTCGCTGCAGCCACTACACTTTCAGCAGTGAATGCTAATTCGTTACAGGCAACTCAATTTCAGCAATGATTCACAATTTCGTTTAGTCAATACATTTTCGATAGTGAACATTGATTCGCTGTAAAACAACTCAACTTCGACAGCGACTGCTAATTCGTTGCAGCCAACACACTCTCGGCAACGAATGCTAATTTGCTGCAGACAACTAGATTTTGAAAGAGAATAACAAATTCGCTATAAAACAACATTTTTGGCAGCAATCGCTGATTCGTTGTAGACAACACACTTTCAACCGCGAGCGCTGATTCGTTGCAGACAACACCATTTCGGCAGCGAATGCTCATTCACCACAGACAACACAATTTTAGCAACGAATGCTAATTATTTGCGGCCAAAGACACTTTTTCAAGAATGCTAGTTTGCTATTGACAACTTAATTTCGACAGCGAATCACAAATTCGTTGTAGAACATAATTCACTGCAAACAACTCAATTTCGATAGGGAATCATAAATTCGCTACATAACACATATTTTCGGCAGTGAATGCTAATTCGCTGCAGACACCACAATTTCAGCAACGAATCATATATTTGCAGCAGAACATGCACTTTCGACAATGAACACTAATTCACTACAGACAACACAATTTTAAGCAACGAATGGTGATTCATTGTAGACACGCAATTTCGGCAGCGAACACAGATTCGCTGCAGACAATGCAATTTCGGCGGTGAATGCTAATTCATTGTCGACAAGGTAATTTTGGAAGCAAACACTGATTCGCTATAGACAACACGATTCAGCAACGAAAACTGATTCACTACAGGTAATACCATTCGGCAACGAAACCTCATTTGTTGTAGACAACACAATTCGATAGTGAAAATTCCTTCGCTGCAGGCAACACCATTCAGTAGCGAAACTTAATTCATTGCAGACTACACAATTCAACAACAAAAATTCCTTCTCTACAGATAACACAAATTGGCAGCGAAACTAATTAGATGCAGCCCACTTAATTCAGCAGTGAAACTAATTCGCTGCATACAACATAATTCGACAGTGAAACTGGTTTGCTGCAGGCAACACAAATCGGCAAGGAAACTAATTCGTTGTAAACACTTTAAATTAGCAGCGAAACTAACTTGTTGCAGACAACACCCTTGGCAGCAAAACTAATTCGCTGTAGGTAACACAATTCGGCAGCAAAAATTTCTTCGTTGCAGATAACATAAATTGGCAGCGAAACTAATTCACTGCAGATCACACAATTCGGTAGCAAACTAATTCATTGTAGACAACATAACTCTGCACATAACATCATCTTAACATATTATTATACAATTTCAATAGGGTCATTAACACCAACATAGTTCTAGTTTTGGTTTCAGTAGGGTCTAAGGTCCCATGACTACACAATTTTGTACATAACCCTTTCTAACACAAGTTCTTCTATCATACATGCTAGAATCAAGATAATAACACCATCATGCATTCTGTTTTGGTTCAAGTATGTCCTTAAGTGTTCAATAAGATCATAATTTCTGCATTTCTCCATCTCATTCCACATTTCATTCAAGTTCATCAATCATTCATTGGAAGTCCAGACATTAACATCAACACAATTTCTGCCTCCAACTTGGCTGGTCCTCTTCTTAGGTTTACACCCTCAAAATCACTCATACTCACTTAGATTTCTTTGGTAAGAGTTTGCACATGAGTTCTTATATGCATCATTCCACTTAGATCTTTCATTTAATTATTTCTAAATTTTGAATGCATGAACACTAAATCTTCTACTTTGGGGTTTTCATGCCCTCCTTGTTCTAAAATCATGAGGCAACAACCATCCAAGGAAGAATACTCCTTTTACCTCACGCTTTTGATAGCTTTAGAGCAGGTTTTGGTGACATGGTTCTGTCCTCAATCTCAGTTTTTCCTTCTCTTCCATCTTTGTTGTATAACAAGTCTGTCACACTCCCTCTCTTCTCATTGTTTCAGTCATCAACATAACTCTCTAGCTCTCTTCTTCTTAAAACACTAAAGGCAGCTGGTGTAGGTGGGTCTTCTTCTTAGAGAGGGTGGTTGTTGTTGCAGTCACAACTGCTGGCCGGTTATGGGGAAGGGGTCTAGACTCCTCCTTGCATGGCTTTGGCCACTTTTGTCTTTCCCTTGGTCACCCTTCTTTAGCATTTAAAGGTGGTACATGTAGATTTTTAGGGAAAGGAAGAAGGCAAGAGCATGAAGCCTGTTTTGGAAAAAGTGCCCCTTTCTCTCTTCCTGCTACATTTATACCCCTTTTAAATGCAAAATGGGTGTTTGGATGTTGGACCAAGGATGTCATTATCCCCCTTTGGGTTGGTTTCTATTCCCATTCTCCCCTAGGATAGTGATTAGTACTTAAAAGTGCATTTTTATCAAGGTTTTATATCATCATTTTGCACTTAAAGTATCAATAACTCCTTAACTAAAGCATGCTTTATAATAACAAGTCTGATACCATAAGATACCTTTAATTTATGGTAAATGTTCATCTTAAATGCAGGCCTATCACATAAATGAAAGGATTGATTGATGAGTTTAAGTACAGAAATTGAAAGGATAAAGAGAGGGCCAAACTTAGAAAACAGATGCTGGTTCAGTCCAAACTGGAACACTATTCGGTCATTGGGTCATATCTGGAGCGGTAGATCTTGGATTTAGGTCTGCCTTATATGGATGGAAAGATAAGACATAGGCCTAAAACTTTCATGGGAGTACAAGATTTAAAAAGGCCGTTTTCAAGTCCAAATTGTGGCAACAACGGAGAAGTCTGAATCTGTCTTGCAACCCAGACATTGTTCAGTGTTCAGCCCATATCTCGAGTTCTAGATGTTCAAATGACCTCAAATTTTTTTTCCTGGAAAGTTGAGACAATTTCCTAGAACTTTCATGATTTAAGTCTGTTCAAATTATGATGTTATCAATGATGTTTTTGGCAGACAAGAAGATAAGGATTGTTACCAAGTCAAGATGTGGCCACCCACTCAACAATTAGTCAACAAATCAATAGTTCCAAATTTTGGCCTATAAAAGGAGGCATTTGTCATGTATTTAGGCATCTTGGTTTTCAGATCAAGATCATGCTCTTGCTTTCTCTTTATATTTTATAATGCTTAAGTTTTGCTTATATTAATCTCTTGCTTATGCTTTTCATTTCCTTTCCTTGTTTATTTATGTTTCTCTTCTTCATTATGTTTAGCTAAGTTTATTATGTCAAGGTGGAAAGGTTACACTAATGGTGTAAGAATAAGTATAATGTAAACTCAACATGGACTTTAATGTTTAATACTAACATGTGTTATATTTGTTATCTCGTTCACTTTTAATACTTTGCCTGTTAAATGGTTAATCTAGATTTATGTTGTATAACCCTTGGTACAACAAATACCTGGCACTTTCATAGCCCAAACCGTATGGTATAACCGACACCTGTGCTATGAAAGGAACTTGATTTGTTGTTAACATAAGTTATAATCATGAATGCCTGACAACATTTACAAGTATTAACATTATTCGAATAAGATAACTAATGTAATCATGTTAACAATTTATAATCCAATTGGAACCTCCTTTGTGTGTGGTTTCTAGTTGAGTAATAAAAAGAGTTTATACTATACTTGTTTGAAATACCATTAGTGGATCCTCTAACCTTGACAATTATTTTCCTTGTTTAATCCTTACATCAATATCACATCTCAAAGCTTTCTTTAACTTATTATTATTGTTGTTATTGTTGTTGTTTATAATTTATATAGTTAACCTCCCTGTGGTTCGACCCTAGTCTTGCCGGGTTATTTATTACTTCAACACTCCTGCATTTGGGAGAAAATATCAATCTTTTGGTCGTGTCAGATAGGCCGATCCAACACTAATTTTTTATTAGATTTTACAGTGTCACTGTCAATTCAGAAATCGGCAACCATAAACTATTTCGCTGCCGATTCAGAATAAATCGACAGCTAAATTGTGCTGCTGCCGATTCAGAAATCGGCAGCCAATAACTGTGCCGCTGCCGATTCAGAAATCGGCAATAAAACTACGTTGCTATCGATTTAGAAATCAGCAACCAAAAACTACATCGCTGTCGATTCATAAATCGGCAACCAAAAACTGTGTCGCTGTCAATTCAGAAATTGACAACAAAACTGCGTCGCTGCCAATTCAAAAATTGGTAGCCAATTGTGTCGCTGCTGATTTCTGAAATCGGCAGCGATGGTGGAGTCATTTCCTTTTTTTTGTGTTTATATTGTTGATCTAGTTACCCTCTATTGTGATAACAATGGAGTTATTGCATAAGCAAATGAACTAAGGTTTCATCAATGATCCAAACAAGTACTTGAGAAATTCCATTTGATTTGATAAATCAATGAAATGAAAGATGTAAAGATAGACGAGTACCCACCAAAGAGTATCTAGAAGATCCTCTTACTAAGTCACTATCCATGCAAAAACATTAATGCTACATAGAGTTATATGGTATTAGATACATGAGCTTGGGTTTTATGCAAGTGGGAGACTGTTAGTTTAATATGCCTTGTAGTAAATTGGTTGGTTATGAATCTAGAGTAAAGATAAAGTCTATAGGACAAAAATGCTTTTCAAAGAAAATTATAAAGTTGTTATAATTATAGGATTCCTATTGCATCAAAGTTGTTATAATTATGCTCTCTTAAATACTGAACAACCAGTACATATTATGTTTTTTTCATTTATGAAAGGAAGCAACTGTTCTCATAAGTCGAGGTATAATGGATACTAGAACTAATATATAGGTGCTTGTCATAAGACATGTACACTAAACTGACCTGCATGAGAATTCCATATGAAGAGATTACTTATGTTTATGGAAAGGCTCACATGATAGTTGTGTAAGTGACCTTTATATTTTAGATCACTAAGTTATCTTATATAGAGAATGTTATGCTTTGATCCTATTATATATTATCTTAATCGAGGTAACGAAGGGGCAGATATTGAGTATAACATGAACTATATGAAGGTACTTGAGTGATCAAGAGAGGATTCATCACCTTGAGTGAATTAGGAAAAATATCTCATATGTTCTCAAATAGTATTGATTGAGAAATCATTGGTTAAGGTGGAATGCGATTTGAAAAGAGTTTCAAATCTTATTTAACAATCAATGACTATTATGTAAAGAACAAACATGATTTAACTTGGCAGACATACTTCATGCTTCAATATTAAATCGGAACATTATTGATGAAATGATATTAATTACATTGAGAAACTGATCACTGAAATGTTAAGTCAAACCTCTAATGACTTTTTTAATATTTGGGGGATCATGACACATTACTAGATGACACACCTAATCATCAAATATAAATTAATCAATTGTTGAATTGATATTAAATTAAATTAAATTATTTAATTTATTTAATTCTATTTAATTAGAATTATAATTTATATTTGAGCCAACATATTAGAAACCTAATGAGTCACACACATTAAGAATCATTAGTCGGAAATTAAATTGGGATAATTTAATCAAGTATGACTTGATTAAAATATGTTTTAAAAATTAAAGCCTAGAATATAATTAATATAAGGATTATATTTCTAAAACTAGAAAAATCAAGTAAGGACTTGATTGAGTTAATTTCTAAATTTTTTATAGATTAATATATGGATATTATTCAGGGGGCAAATTGGTATTTTTCCAATTTATAAGGTTTTTCAATATGTCCCTATAAATAGTAAGTTATGTCTTTTATTGTTAAATGATTGTTTGTTAGACAGAAAAACTATGTAATTCACAAAATAAAGAGCACTTTAGGCATAGTAATCCCTTTCTCAAGGATTTATGAGATTTCTCACTAGTGGTTCATATGGATTACCATTGAGGCCAAACAATTGGACGACTTGTGGTTTGCAATAACCCAACCTTTAAAGAATTATTCAAAGCAAAAGAAGATCAAATATTTAGATAATAAATCCCTAAAAAATTATTGATCTATCTAATAGGATCTTAGGGGCTTTCAAATAATTATGTTTTATTATTTTCATTGTGTGTATAATATTCAGGAACCCAACACGCCCTTCCAACCAAAACCATGCAAAACCAATAGGATTTGGATATATTATACTATTTCATCTAAGTACCTATTAAGAATCATAATTGATTTAAAATTTTTTTGATTAATTGGGATAATTGCCGGGTACTGAAAAATTGTCTTACCTAGTTTAGTCCGAGATGGATCACATTCATATGATAAAAATTTTATTTGCCTATTAAGTTTTGAAAAATTATAATTTATATCCTAAACTTTGGTGTGGGCGTAATAGTTTATATCCTATACTTGACATGCCTAAAAAAGTCAATAAAAATTTTGATTGTTTACAGGTTTGCTATTATTTTTATTTAATGACTAGAGAGCCTTCGCTGCATTACAATAATGAAAATACCATAAAAACCCATACTTCACCTCCTCTTCAAATTTTAACCTACAACGTCCATCCAAATCCATACATTAACAATTCACAATATTAGTTTTTTTTTTATAAATAAAATACTAAAATCTAGTTTGGGGATCATATTAAAAGTTAAAGGAAACAAGAAAAAGAAAAAGAAAGTAAAGAAATAACAAGTATACAAGGAGGAAGAGAATATACGCCTTTTCGAGTTATCTTATGTAATAGCCAAATTTTATGCTTTCTAAATTAAAAAAAAAATCATTCCGAGAACATTTGAGTTAAAAAGACTTTTGAGTAACCCTTACATATTCAATTGGAACTAAGAGGAATAAGTAGCCTCAGTTTGAGTTGGCGAAGCATATGAGGTATAAGGTTATCTAACATGCAAAGACCAGTATGAACTTCATATATTGCCTCCTAAAATGCAGCAATCCAAAGCTCATATGTTGACAAATGAAGCTCATTAAAGGCAAACCTTCTACAAAGATGAGACTTCATGAAAAACAGTTTTCCGATAAACTGAATGAATACTTCTTGATTCCTCTTTACTCTAATTTTTCATAACAAGAAGCTTCTGCCATTTTTTCACTCGTACTTTCAACCTTTCTAGCTTATAAAATTGTAACCTCTAAGATCCCAAAGCTATGGATATTAAGGCTTATTAGAAAGTTTTAATGTCTCTTTGTTTCAATAAAATTTTTGCTGAAATGTTTTTTGTCTGTCCGATTCTTGATTTGTTTCCAAGCTTCTTTCATTTTCTCTTTTCCGCTAGGGGTAAGCATTTTATGTTCTATTTGGTTTTTACTTAAAAAAACCAAACAAATTTTTTTTATATTTCCAATCAAACTAAAAACCATTTCAAACTAATCGATTTTAGTTCATCTTGGTACAGTTTATTTTTTATTAAGTTTTTGTGATTTTTTATGGGCTTTTAAAAGCCTTTTAATTGATATAAAAAATCTATTCCAATTGCCTGATTTTATTTTTGTCTTTTAATTGGATTTTTTAAATTATTTTTCAAGGAGCTATTCACAATAATATGAGAATACAATATCAATCCATCAAGCATTTCATACTTTTACACACCGGTACAAACAAAAAAAAAATACAATCTTCTATGAATAAACACACCGATCCATCAAGCCAACTTTAGTTTCATTGTCTTTCAAAAGCTAAGGCAAGGAAATTACACATCTTTTCCTTTTGCTTTGTTTCCCGCTCACTGTACTTTCCTTTTAAACCCAAGCCATCGTAAACCACAAAGTAGAAGCAGTTAGCTAATGCAATGGAGAAATATGAGATCTTCAGATACTACAACAACAAATAAGAAAATTGAAGTTCTAGAAAAAAGAAAGAAAAAAAGAATAGCAACAAAGGCTATCATTTGTAAAAATAAAAATAAAATCAGATTTCATCACCATTAACACTCAACCTGAATTATTCATAATTATATTGTTACCATAATGGTTTATTGTCATGCAATAATGACTACACACACTAAAAAAAAAATAATTCAAAGTTAGCTACATGCAAATGTCTTTAATTATTGAATTAATTATCAATTGTTGTCATGTACAACTTTTCATCAAATTCTATAAAACAATAAATTCGACATGTTAGACTGAAAATGTATTAATTAATAAATCATAAAATAAAAAGTGTAAAATTATAAGACAAATTACCCGACTCAAGATTTTTATAGGTTTCAATATCATTCATCAAGTTCTAATATATATTGGAATTGATCTGTAATGCAATTAATTTTGATAACAAACCAGTGTGTGGAGATAAAGAACTTTAAAATTGATTGAGCATACGATTGCTAGTGCAAAAGGCTGATTTGAAAGCCACTATAGATATAGAAATAACTAGAACATGTTGTAAGACCTTTGAAAGGATCTTATATTTTGAAGCATCACTCTTCAACTAACCCAAAATATCTAACTTATAATTATTAGGATCCTCACAACCATCAATCAAATACTTCTTAACCTCATTTCTACTCTCCACATTATTTTCCTCTTCTAAATGTTTTTTGAATCGAGCCAAAGTGTTTGGCATATCATCTACATCCATATCATCACTAGCATTAACATCCTATTGATATTATTTGTTTGTTTGCAATTGTATCTTTCATATTATTTGTTTGTTTGCAATTGTACTTGGTCATCATCATACAAGTCACCAATACAAAATTTTATATATTTCAACTTCAAACATCGATCTAAGACAATAACCACATACAACAAAAAAATTATGGTTTTTTTCATTTCTCTAATACCTCTCAAACTTTAACATCATCTTCTTTGTCATTCCCCTTAAAAATTATCTTTACTTTTACACAATTGCAATATGTTTGTGTGCATGTAAATTAATTTATTGAAGAAAGAATTTGATGTAACATGTAATGAGCTATAAAATCTCAATGTAACCATGTAGAAGATCTTTAAGAAAATCCCTAAAGATCTAGCATTTCCCCAATCCTTCAAATTAGATGGCCTTGTGTTTTTTTTTTTTATTCCTCTTTGAACAAACCTTAATAAAATAACTCATATACCTAGGGTCACTTTCACCTAGCCTTATAAAAACCCTCCTAATTTTTTCCATATCTTCTAACATTAGATAAGTTGAATGCCATCAAGTTTTAATATCCAAATACATTGATTTCTTACACCCTATCTTTAGCCTCTTTGTACATTTCTTCTATACAAGTTCCCTAAAAGGTGAAGATCTAACAAACCTGATTACATTTTGAATCTTAACAACTAAACATTAATCTCTTTTAAGCCCTCGCACACAATTAGGTTTACAATGTGTCTATAACATCTAATATGAAAATAATACTCATTTGAAAATATAATAGTTGTCTAATCTTGTATCACATTCTTCAAATATGCAATAGTCAAATTATTATAGCTAGCATTGTCTACTGTAATAGTTTAAACTTTATCAATCTTTAGCTCTAAATAAAAAAATTCTTAATAACTTGACCAATTATCTAACCTTTATGATTGAAAACTTGAAAAAACTTCAAATTATTTTATGTAAATTTTACTCATTATCAATCCAATGAGCTATCAAGCACATATAGTTAATGTTTTTGATTGATGTTAAAGTATTAGTTGTTAAGCATACATGTTGACCCTTAAGAGCTTTTCTTAATTTTTCCTTTTATTCCACATAAACTTTCAAATAATATTTTATAACAGTAAAACAAGGAGAAACATCAAATATAGGTTGCATAGTATTACAAAATAATCTAAATCTTTGACTCTTCATAAATTAAAAAGTAACTCATCAATTATAATCATTTATGCTAGTGCTTGTCTACACTAATCATAATTATAATATATTGCCTTAAGAGTTCCCACATTTAAATCTCCCATTTCACCCTCCTTTTAAGGTTATAATACCAAAATTTGTTGTTTCCTATCAATCACCAAAAAGAAAACATTTTGCATGCTTTTAAATGACTCAACATATTACTTATGTAATTAAGGACAATATGATAAATGTAATCTTTTCCATAATAATTACATGTAGCTCTAGTGGCTTTGTTGCAATGTCACGATCACACAAATTAATTACCCTAACTTAAATAAACAAGATAGTATAGAGCAAGTAAGGGGTCAATGCCACAAGAAAGTTTTAATTCAGATTTTTATGCTATACAATATGCAATTGGAGGGAATTTTAAGATTATCTAAACTATAGCAAAATTAAACAATCAAGCTAAATTAAATAAATTAGAAAACTATCAAGAGAACAAACCTTATTTTCAAGTAAACATTCACCTATGGAAATCAGAACCGATCATTGAAACAAAACATCTATTTATATTCTGAATCCTTATCTTTTCTTAACATTGATTAGTTAACAGATCCGCTGTCTAACTAACCCTAACCATCAAACAATCACAGTCTTTGCACTAGTAATTAAAATATAATGATAGACTTAAAAATTAGATAAGTTGATTAATCTAGACAATATAACTGTCCACAATTCATGTTTGATTTGATCGAATGTTTTCTCTAAGGTTAATAACATAGATTTGCTACGATTATTAAACTTAATTGCTTCACAAGTTCATATATCACAACTCTTATTTTGATAACAAACTTAGAATCTGCTCTAGCAATTAAAATAAACAATCCTAAGAAATAAGCATAGGAAAACAAATATATTCATTCTTCATATAAACTAAAAATAAAAGATAAAATAAATCTCACAGTTCTTGAAATCCGAAGGTTTCTGTGTCCTTGCAACTAAAAAAAAAGAGTTTAACCTTGAATGTCTATTGAACAACTAATCAAAAAGAAAGAAGAATGTATGATTTTGGGTTTTTTAGAGGAAGGTGTGTTTTCTCTCTCTTGGTTGGCCACCCCTTTTTCTTTTCTCTCTTTTTTTTATTTGATAGGAAACCCTAATATCTCTTTCCTACAAAATAGTCCTTACCTAAGTAGATAATTTACATTTAAGTAGTTCAATAACCATTTTTCTAAAAAAGGAGAAATAGCCTTGCATAAAATCCTCAATCTTTGACTTTGGACTTATAAGAGTTAAATTCTGAAATAAAACTTGGATGTCGGTTTGGATGTTTTGGGAAGTAATTTGGACTTGTTTCTCACAAAAAATGTATGTTGGCAGAATTCATATGACATCTTAGAAAAATCATATCTCTCTCATATGAGCTCATTTTCTGCTGACATTTGGTATGATGATAAGGTCTTCGAGTCAGGAATCCAAAAAAATTGAGTTGCATCAAATAAACTTCTCTAGCTCAAGATATTCAAGTCGAAATGGACAAAGGTCAACACTAGCAGAATGCAAGATTTGTCTTTGAAGGTTACGATCTCCATGTTCTTTCTCTTTTTATTTTTCTTACCATATATGTAAAGAAATGTATGGATGTTAGCTTTTTAATTCCACTATAATCACTTTTTTTTGACCTCTAGAACTCAAGCTCTGCACAAAACATCGATTGAAGGTCAAATCTGATAATTATCTTCAATTTACTTCTTTTCGAATCTTACATTCAAAAGTGCTTTCAAAACATAAAACAAAAAATATCAAAGCATTATATATATATAACATAGGAAAATTACTAGGTAAATATGGGTAAAACTATCAAATAATATGGTTGTATCAGGCTTTAGGATCGTCATCAAGTTTTGTAAAGTAATCCTAAATTTATGATTTTTTTTCTATCATTAGCATTCCTAAATTTATGATTTTTTTTTCTATCATCAACATTTTTTTCCTTGATGTATGGAGATAAGGTTGTTTACATTTAATATTCATGGTTTATATTAGGGTAATTTTGATTGCTAGAATTAAATAGTAAACAAATAGCCACATATCTATAACCCAACACAAAAAATGTAGAAATATTAATATTGCGATAAAAAGCAATGAGTTTTCATAAGAATAACCCAGAACCCACACTAATTATTCAACTTTATATAGCCCAGATGAAAAAAAAAAACAATTTTTCCATGCAAAAAAACAAGTAGAAAAAAGATAAAGTTTATTGTTACCTATCTAGATATATTGGTTGCATTTATCAAGAAGAATTGGAGGGTTGGTTGTTGGTGGGGTAGATCAAGAGGATAGAGATACAAAGACCAGCGACAACGATGAAGGATAGAAAAACAATGATCATTGATCGATGATAGAGAGTGTCGCACCCTCCCGAGAGCTCGACGTCGCGGCGACACTTCCTCCGTAGCGGGGATTGATTGTTGGGGTCTTTCTGTTGTGAAAAAGGGAGTCGCCACCTAGTATTATGGTCACTAGGAAACCTAACTGGTCTTTCAGAGATTCTAAGGCAAGGGACTGGTTGCGTAAAGGGAAGGTTTTAGCACCCCTAGTACGCCCTACCTAAGGTAAGCTGCTTGGTGTTTGATTTGCCTTATAATTGTTATGGTGTTGATGTTCTCTAATCCCATCAGTTTCCTAGGATAAGTCTGCTCTGATGAACGAAATCTAGGGTGCTTTAAAAACCTATTTTTTTGTCTCGTAAACCGTGGAGTAAAAAAAAAATTGAAATGTCCTCGATTATAATCAAGGCTTCTTTCAAGGATTTGTGCGGATTTATTATTTCTAGAAAATTATTTTGGATATTTACCACTCCGGGTTTCTTTATCCAAATATTAACAGTGAATAATAACAAATTATTCCCAATAATATTTTGGATATTCGTCCTTTAAGGATTTCTTTATCCAAACATTAGCGGTGAATAATAGATGAATTCCCCCAAAATAAGATTTTTATATTTTTTGAAATATTGGCCAATACCCTTTGGAGTTTTACAAACATGTTGTAAAATCCAGAAATGCAAGAAAAATGATTTTTGTTGTGTTTAAGAAATCCATGCGAAAACACATTTTCAAAGATTCAAATATTTGTTTTTTATATAAAAAAAACATAAAAACAATGTTAGGGTATCGGCCGTATGCAGGAAAACAAAACATTTTTGCATTTTTATATTTTTTTTGATGTCTCGACGAAAACCGGGTATTTTCATACCGGACTTGTATCTTTACCATATAAAAAATACAAGCAGATATTGATAAACAATGCATCAACAAACTTTCAGAAAATCACATATTTAAATAATTCTTTTAAAGAAAATTTTCCGAACGGGCCAGACCCGGCCCAAAAGGAAAATGGGCCGAAATCAGCCCAAAAATAAAATGGGCCAACTTTCTACGGGGCTGGACTCAGCCCAGCCCAAAACCACATGATGGGTACTGTTCACTGTACAGTAACCGTGTTACTGTTCCTCTGCACAGTAACACGTTAATTATTTTCTCACATTAAAAACCGCGTTCACCAGTTACTGTTTTTTTTTGCTACATGGCACAGTTTAACCGAGGTCAAAAATGATTTTTAAAAAAAAAACATCATTGGCATTGCTCGAAGCTATTTGAAAAGCTCGCCTTTAACAAAGAACCAAACTGCATGCAAAAGACCACGTTACTGTTCAAGTGAATTAAATTTCACTTGAACAGTGCAAACACAAAGCAAAAAAATTACACAGTGCGGGAGGTTACAGTTCAATCCAAGCTGGCGGGTTACTGTTCAAGTGAATTAAATCACTTGAACATGCAAATACAAAGAAAACAAATGCACGCAAAGGGTGAAGAGAACACCTGGAGACGAAGAAGCTGTCTGTGTTCGTCTGTTTCAAATCTTTTACTCCTGTCCTGTATTGGCGTCTGTTTTCCTGTTTTTGCTTTCCTCTACGTCTGTCACTTTCTGCTCTTTCTTCTTCCCTGTTCTGCAGATGTTATATGTAAAAAAAATGAAAGCAAAGACCGAAAGAGATGATGAGCTGGTGCGGTTGGTGGTGTTGCTGCGACTGCTCTTCCTCCTCTCTGGTGTTGCTGCGCTGCCTTTCCTCCTCGTCTGTGCAGTTGCTGGTGCAGTTGGTGGTGTTGCCATTTTCGTCTACTGGCTTCTTGTTTCCTCCTCTTTCTATCTGCCTTCGGGTTCCTCTGGTGCTGGTGCTTGCTGAAGATGGAGGTCGGGAAGGATATCCTGCTGTCATGTTACTGCTGTTGTTTGCTGCTTCAGGAGGAAGGATCCGGCTACTGTGCTGTTCTTGCTTATTGCTGCTCAAAGTGGCTGAGGAATTGCAACTGGTGATGACCGCGCCCCTGCTGGTTCATGCTCCCAGTGCAGAGCAGAACACAGCTACTGCTGGCGACGGGGAAAAGATATAGACGCTTGGGATCAGCTGCTGGTGCAGAGACGAGACTGGTTGCCATCCTGGATTGCTGCTGCGGCTAGTACCCACTCCTGGTGATTGAGGGGCTGCTAGTCAGCGATGGCTGCTGGAGCTGAAGACGACGCCGTTGTTGAGGCTGGAGATGGCTGCGTACTGGTGCGGGACTCAGAGAAGAGCTGTCTGTTTGGAATGTGAAGCAAAACTCCTGACGCTGCTTGTGGCTCACGATTTTGGCTGGCCTTAAGAGAAGCTGCTGGATCGTGGGGGAGAATCTGGTGGTGTTGGGAGGAAGCCGACAATGCCTCACGGTGGTCAGGAAGGTGGCGGTGTGCTTCCAAACGGTAGAGGGAGAGAGCAGAGAGAGAGGTTACCGTTCCCCTCTTCCCCTCTGTTTTCCTCCTTTTACTGCCATTTCTTTCGTTCAAAACTTTCCCCCTCCTTCAGTTTTCCAGCCCTCTCTCCCATTTTCAAAAACTCTTCCCCCCCTTTCTTTTTTTTTCCAGCCCCCCCCCCTTTCAAAAACTCTTCTCCCCCCTTTTGCAGCTGCGTGAAAGGGGAGCGGGGCAGCAGCATGCGCATGGGGAGCAGGGGACACCAAGCCAGGGCAGCCTGCGCTGCTCCCATGCCTGCGCTGCTCCCCACTCCTGAGGGTCTCGGGCAGCGGCATGCACATGGGGGGAATGGTGTCTACACTATTTTGGGGTTTTTTTTCTTTTTTTCTTTTTATTTTTGTGGGGATCCAAAAATGGGTTACAACAGATGCCCCCTCTTTATAATACTTACGGAGCAGAGATTTTGTGTAGTAAGTTTTATAAAGATAAATAAAACTGAATTTCTGAAACTGATATTATCGAAGCTTGATCGATCTGAAACTTTGTCTTTATGGCTATTCCCCTTCAACCCAAAACAACGATCAAAACTTTGTCATCTTAAGATCCCAATCTGGCGATCCTCTGACTTCTAACTTCGATTATATTAACTTGAAATTCCATTCTGAGATCCCTTCTGGTGATCTCTTTTAACCAAAAAAATTATATTTGTAGGACCTCCTTTAACCAAAACCAAAAAAATCTATTTTGCAGCTCGGTCAACCTGGAATCCCATCTAGCGATTCCCTTTAACCAAAGCTGAAGTATGAGATCCATTCTAGCAACCTCCTTTAACCAAAACTGAAATATGAGATCCCTTCTGGCGATCTCTTAAAATTCCTAGAAAACTCCACGCTTTTCTAAGGAATGGTCTCAATATCGGGTGACCTGCCTATTATAAGATTCTTAGAAAACTCCACGTTTTTCTAAGAAACGGTCTCAATATCAGGTGACCGGCCCATCTTAAAATTCTTAGAAAACTCCACGCTTTTCTAAGAAACGGTTTCAATATCAGGTAACCAGCCCCTCTTAAAATTCTTTAGAAAACTCCACGCTTTTCTAAGGAATGGTCTCAATATCGGGTGACCTGCCCATCTTAAGATTCTTAGAAAACTTCACGCTTTTCTAAGAAATGGTCTCAATATCAGGTGACCGGCCCATCTTAAAATTCTTAGAAAACTCCACGCTTTTCTAAGAAACGGTTTCAATATCAGGTAACCGGCCTCTCTTAAAATTCTTTAGAAAACTCCACGCTTTTCTAAGGAATGATCTCAATATCGGGTGACTTGCCCATCTTAAAATTCTTTAGAAAACTCCACGCTTTTCTAAGGAATGGTCTCAATATCGGGTGACCTGCCCATTATAAGATTCTTAGAAAACTCCACGCTTTTCTAAGAAACGGTCTCAATATCAGGTGACCGGCCCATCTTAAAATTCTTAGAAAACTCCATGCTTTTCTAAGAAACGGTTTCAATATCAGGTAACCGGCCCCTCTTAACATTCTTTAGAAAACTCCACGCTTTTCTAAGGAATGGTCTCAATATCGGGTGACCTGCCCATCTTAAGATTCTTAGAAAACTCCACGCTTTTCTAAGAAACGGTCTCAATATCAGGTGACCGGCCCATCTTAAAATTCTTAGAAAACTCCACGCTTTTCCAAGAAACGGTTTCAATATCAGGTAACCGGCCCCTCTTAAAATTCATAGAAAACTCCACGCTTTTCTAAGGAATGGTCTCAATACGGGGCCCATCTTAATTCTTAGAACTCCCTTTTCCAAGAAACGGTTCATATGTAACCGGCCCCTCTTAAAATTCATAGAAAACTCCACGCTTTTCTAAGGAATGGTCTCAATATCGGGTGACCTGCCCATCTTAAGATTTTTAGAAAAACTCCATGCTTTTTAAAATGTGGTCTCAATGTCGGGTGACCTGCCCGTTATAAGGTTTTTTAGAAAAACTCCATGTTTTTTTTTCTAAAAAGTGGTCCCAATGTCGGGTGACCTGCCCGTTTTGAATCTCAAAAGAAATCATCTTACCTCAAGGAATGAAGCAGTGCTAGCTCACCAATCTCCTCCGTATTTCTGTTGACCTTAGATTCGGTATCTCAACGGTTCCCAAAAACTTGGAACTATTTTGGCTTTCGCCACACCTTTCCTGCCAGGTTAATGTTTATGACAGTATAGTATGCATGCTTTTGTTACCTATTTTGGAAACATAGGTCCCCCTTTCCGTTGTAGCCGTCTTTGAGCTCCTGTTTCCATTTATTTGCATTTCCTGTCCTTTTCGAACCAGAATATGCTCCACGCGCTACACTTCTTATCCTCTTGGTGAAGAGATCTTTGGTTCCTTTTGGGGCCCTTTCTTGCTCCATTGAGTATTGTCTTTTATTTAAAAGGAAAACTCAAAAGATTTGGTTTTGTTCATGAAAACTGAAACTTTCAATGCAATTGGCAATTCTCATAAAAGATGCTTTTTTAGAAGTTTTTATGATGATACCCTTTTTGGGCTTTGGTTAACTTTGGGCCCCCATGTGTACTTCGTGCGCTCCTTGCCCCCAGTGTGGTGTGCAAAAATATGTCAAGTTTTGATTTGATTCGTTTCTCTCCAATTGATGGAGTCATCTCCTTAGTCATGCGTTAAAAACAGCTCTTTTAAGTAAAAGATTTCAACTGCTATTAGATAATACGTTTTATGAAGAAAAAAAGGTTTTTTACAAAGAGAATTCATGGCTGAACCTTTTTTTTATTGACCGGGAAGCATAGTATTTCTTTATAGAGTCAGCCTTCACAGATTTAACTAGATCTTCTCCATCCATTCTAGATAACAAATAAAGCTCCTTTCAAGAATGTTTTCTTTAACTCGTAAGGGCCCTCCTTGTTTGGCGCCCTTTTACTTTGATCCTCTTCTGGTAAAGGCTATATTCAGTACAAAATCTCCTTCATGGAATCCTCGAGGTCGGACCTTCTTATCATATGATTAGGCCATCTTTGATGATGACAGATCGCAGCTAATCTCTTTTCACTGATCATATTCAACTATTCATCTCTAACTTTTACCAATTCCACCTCTTCTAAACTCAGAGTTTACCAAAACTCTTAATGAGGGGTTTTCCACTTCTAAAGGCATCATCGGAATGCTTGATCCTCTTTCATCCCTAGCCTATATGACGAGTAATTGGAATGCTTGATCTTTTATTTGGCGCAGAGTTCTTCTTGCCAATTGAAATTCTGGGCATTATTAGTTATAATCTTTTTCTGGTGGATCATACTGACAAAACAAATCTCTCAATAAATTTCTTCACCACTTTTTGCCTCTACGTCATCCAAACATCTCAACAAAGTTCTGTCAGATGATTTCTTATGCCAAGTTTCCCCATCAAGATTGAAATCCATTGCCAACCTTCTCAAAGTCTTTTTGTTGATTTTGGATGCCCCCATAGGATATGTCTGGTTTTTTGGATGAAATTCTTAATATCATAGTACCAAGGGTTTCCATCTATTTCCCTTTATACTGAGCAACAATGAGCTGGGTTATTTCTGATATCACGGTGTACCGGTTGTACCTTGTGCCCAAAGTCTATTCTAGCCATAGAAGTTATCAGCAAAATGTTTTCCTTCCATTCCTAAATGAGTGAACTTTATTTCCTCAACTTCTCTAGCCAATTTAGACAGGTATTCTTGGTAAGGTCCCAACTTTTTGTCCTTGGTTTGCCCTTTTTCCTTTCACTTAGCAAATAATCAAAATCAGATATTGTTGTTATCGCACCCATACACATTTATTTTTTCTAATATTCAGCTCCAATGCCACCTCTAAAACGAGAATGCAAGCTTCATACTCCTATGTTGTTATTGCACCAAAACTGCAACTTAACTAAAACCAAATACTACTTTTTATTAGGAGAGATTATCATTGCACCAACTCTGTTACCACATACGTTTACATCACCATCAAAGTACATAGTCCACCAATCTAATTTCCCTTCCTCAACTGAAAGCACATCTTCATCAGGAAAATCAAATTTTAATGACTCATAATCTTCTCTAGCATGGTCAGCTAGGTGATCGGCAATGACATTCATGGCTTTCCTTATCATATAAACTATGTTGTACTCAGCTAGTATAACTTGCCATTTTGCAAATTGGCTTGATAGATAGGGGTGGATTTAGTAGGTACTGCTTGATTTTCTCGAAAGCTTCTTCACACTCTTATTCCACATTCCAAGATTCTCTTCTTCCTTAACAATTAAAGATGGGGTCATAAGTCATGGCTAATTGGGATATCAATTGAGCAATGTAATTCAACCTTTCCAAGAACTTTCTTACATCCTTCTCATCCTTAGGAGTTGGCATAGATTGAATAGCCTTTACTTAACCAAGGTCCACTTCTATCCTTTTGTCACTCATCATAAATCCCAACAACTTCCCAGATTTCACCCCGAATGAACACCTTGCATGGTTAAGCCTTAACTTGTACTTCCTTGGTCTTTCAAACAATTCCTTCAATATTTGGACATGATTCTCTCCCTCTCTAGATTTAGCAATCATGTCATCCATGTATCCTGTCGTGAAATAGAGTTACCATGGCCCTTTGGCAGGTGGCCCTAACATTCTTCAACCCAAATGGCATGACCTTGTAACAAAAGGTTCCCCATGGTGTTACAAATGTTGTCTTCTTCTTATCCTCTTACGCCATTTTTATCTAATTGTAGCCCAAAAATCCGTCCATAAAGGAATATGTGGAGATACGTGCTGCATTTGTCAAAAATATCTATGTGTGGTAGACAAACTCTGATTTTATCTTCTTTTTTTTTTTTTTTGCGTACCACCACTATGTTTGACACCCACTGTGGATACTTGACTACTTCCAAAAAACCAGCGTTCCATTGCTTTTCAATTTCTGCTTTTACTTTGATTAAGATCTCCGGATGAGTTCTCCTTAACTTCTGCTTAACCGGCTTGCATCCTTCCACTAGTGGTACCCTATACAAACCAGGCACATCCTTGTAGGACCAAGCAAAAATATCTATATAATCTCGAAGTAACCAACTCTTCTCTTTCTTTAGGAGTGATCATAGTCCATATCTTCAATTTTTCTCTTATTTTTTCATTGCCCGCATCTATGGTTTCAAGTTCCTTTCTGGCAGGTTTCCGAGCTTGTTCATGTTGTCCTATTTTCATCCACTTCTTCCTCTTCTATAGCTACTATGTTTTCTTAAGTTTGGCCATTCATTCTCAGTGTAAAGTGTAGATGTTTGTTTTGTAAGATCGGATTTGAAAACAGAAAGTGATGTGTAAAAACATCAAGATGAACCTTTGAAAATGCATGATTTCATTAAAGGGAAAAATTATCTCAAAACATTTGCTTGAGCAAACCGATTAGGTGCGCAACATCATTCCAAACTCCATCAAGCTTTCTTTGGTACTGAGCTTTTGGGTTTAACCTTTCTTCATTTTCCGTCCTTTTCTTTGTCGAGTGTTGTGGATTCTAGAAGGGGGATCTATGTTTGTAGGTCTGATGCGTGCATAGATGTATAAGAAAATGCATGGCATAATGCATGATTGTCATAAGAATGCTTTGTATATTGGGTATGGATGCAGCCTTCTAGTGAACGAATAACAGCCACCACCTTATAAACATAGGCTCTCTTGTCACATTGCTAGGAGTACTGCCTTTCAAGTCGTTTGCTTGAATCATGTTCACCAAGAGACAGATTTTGCATAAGAAGATGGGTCAACGTCCTTTTCATTGATGCTTGATAAGTTTATTACCTTTCCTCCACAAACTCTCTAGCCAAAGGTAAAAAGGCAAAGTCGCGATTCTCAATCTTCCCTAGAAAGGCATCGGTTTTTAGCTAGGCTTCGGCGATAGCAAATGATGTCCCCTCCCACTTTTCATGCATTGATTCTAATAATCCGAGTATGTGCAGCAAATTCGTCCATTTCCTCATCCGTCTTGGTCATCTTTTTATGAGCAACATATTGGTTTTGTTCAAAGCAGCATTGTTAGCATTGATTTGATCCTTGTATTTTTCCATTGCTGCTAGCTTATTGTCCAAATACTTCCACCTTTTCGCGCTTCTTGTCAACTTTTTATCTCATTCTTCTTAACCGCTAACTCCGCTTTAATAGCCTTAAAACCTTTCCTTTTACTCTCTTCCTTTACAATCTCCATCAAATGGTTTTCCAACTCCATATATTTCTTGTTCAAATCCTCATACTTCCCAATCCTATCCATCAGTTGGAATTGAACTTGTGCAAATTTTTCTTGGGTATCTTTTGTGCTTCCTTGGCAATCTTTAAAGTCAACCTCCATTGCTTCAAGTTCAAAGCAACTTTGCATCCAATCCAAACTCATCCCTCCTAGCTCATTCTCACTTTTTTCCTAGCAATCTTCTCTTCACTTAGCTTTAACTCAAGCTTTGTTATTCTCGCATCTTTAGATTGTGTTTGTTCATCTAGAAATGCTCTTCTTTTATCTTCTTCCAGCAATCATTTCTTCCAACATTGCCTTGTCTTCTCAACTCCTCTTCATTATTGTCCCTTTTTCTCTTGATAGGCTCTTCTATAATTTGGGGAGATTTGACTCCTACACAAGGCATGGCTAAAGCAGCTAAGTCTCTTGATCTTGCATATCTTTCACTTGCACTTGGATCCTTTAAACCTTCTATCTCAACCAAAACCAGATGCTTCCAATCTTGTGTGATGCTCTCCACAACTTCTTGTGCGATGGGATCTTTGAACAAACCAAAGAATTAAGCAATTCCCATAGTCCTTGGAACAAACTGCATGCCCCCAAGTTACCTTACCACAAGGGCAGGAGCATAACTTACATAACCTGTGATCCCTACGAAAGGCGCCCAACGTTTCTGTCCACAACTCATGAGGACTTTCACTGTCGTTACCCACGGGGCTCTCCACTTGAAATCACTATTAGGCAAACCTTCTAATTTGTCAATCCAACCCTGATTGTCTAGATCTTCCCATTCTTCTTCTTCTACCAACTTCAGGGGTCTTTGGGTGAACCACCAAAAATTATTGAAGACATGTTTTTTTGTTTCGATGTGGCTAACCATCTAGATATACAACAACTGCATGCAACATCTCATTGCTCCTTTTCCGCTCCTTTTCCAGTCTTCCTACAATGGTTAAGTGTCAAGATGGTTTCAGCTAAATTAACAGCCACTGGATTGATTTGTGTATTCTCATACTCTACATAAGCAGCAGCGGCCTCCAAACTCACTAAACCTGTCTAACTTGGGAACAACACAAGGCCAAAAATGCCCAAGGCAATCAATCTCTCTTGTTCTGATCCTGACTTCTTTTCCAGCTTAATTTCTAGCATCCTCCATTTCAGACTGGTATCATTCATTCCCAAAACTTTTTCCAAGTTGGAGATTCTAAGCAGTTTTGACAATTCAGGGATGATCTTGTCAGATCTCAAAGAAAAATAAATCATATACAAATTGTTTGGAAACTTAGTCAACATCCTATATTCCTCCATATTAGGACATATGTCTATGCTTCCAAAAGAAAAACACTGGTAGTCTGGATCTCCAAATGAACTAAGACTCGCACAGCTGTGCTTAAAACTTCTACCCTTTCAACTTCCATCAAACGTCCGTATTTATTAAAAAATGCATCCTTATCCACATCCTGAAAGTGAGTCATTAACTTGTTCACCTAATTCATAATGCAATTCAGGTTCTTGATTGGTGACAGCTTCTTAGCATCGCTTCTAAGGTAGTCTCGTTCAGTCAATTGTGACATTTCAGAATTTTTTTTCATATTCTATGATGGGAAATTTAGCAATGGTGGCCATTTCATTCACAAGTCCTGGGATTCAAAATGCCTTAGGTTTAGACTTGTTTTGATGCAAAAGATATTATGGAGCATACAACCTTAAGGATAGGTTCTAGTTCCTTTACGTGAGACATAGGGTAGGTTTACTACTTGGTCTCTAAAAAAGGGTCTCTTGCTGTCCCAGTGATCGCCCTCGTAAAGGCAATATGGGGGTTCAGCAGATAGTGGGATGGCACATGTACCAATCACTATCAGTCTAAACACTCAGCAAAGAGTTGGGGTTTACACAAACTTAAACCTTGACTCAAGTCATAAGGCAAGCTGCTAGTCCCCCACCTAACTTAAAGTTTAATGTGTGTGCTCTCGACAAGATAGTAATAATACAAGTGATGCATGATAGGCTCTGCAATAAAATCTATATCCATATCCGATATACCATGCATGATAGGATGTAAAGATGCATGCTAAAGCTTTTAAACAAAGTATCATTCATAGTAAAAAAAACAACAACACATGGCATAACAAAAAAAAACAATTACCAAGCTTAGTCCAAGGGTCCCCAGTGGAGTCGCCATCCTGTCGCACCCTCCCGAGAGCTCGACGTCGCGGCAACACTTCCTCCGTAGCGGGGATTGATTGTTGGGGTCTTTCTGTTGTGAAAAAGGGAGTCGCCACCTAGTATTATGGTCACTAGGAAACCTAACTGGTCTTTCAGAGATTCTAAGGCAAGGGACTGGTTGCGTAAAGGGAAGGTTTTAGCACCCCTAGTACGCCCTACCTAAGGTAAGCTGCTTGGTGTTTGATTTGCCTTATAATTGTTATGGTGTTGATGTTCTCTAATCCCATCAGTTTCCTAGGATAAGTCTGCTCTGATGAACGAAATCTAGGGTGCTTTAAAAACCTATTTTTTTGTCTCGTAAACCGTGGAGTAAAAAAAAATTGAAATGTCCTCGATTATAATCAAGGCTTCTTTCAAGGATTTGTGCGGATTTATTATTCCTAGAAAATTATTTTGGATATTTACCACTCCGGGTTTCTTTATCCAAATATTAACAGTGAATAATAACAAATTATTCCCAATAATATTTTGGATATTCGTCCTTTAAGGATTTCTTTATCCAAACATTAGCGGTGAATAATAGATGAATTCCCCCAAAATAAGATTTTTATATTTTTTGAAATATTGGCCAATACCCTTTGGAGTTTTACAAACATGTTGTAAAATCCAGAAATGCAAGAAAAATGATTTTTGTTGTGTTTAAGAAATCCATGCGAAAACACATTTTCAAAGATTCAAATATTTGTTTTTTATATAAAAAAAACATAAAAACAATGTTAGGGTATCGGCCGTATGCAGGAAAACAAAACATTTTTGCATTTTTATATTTTTTTTGATGTCTCGACGAAAACCGGGTATTTTCATACCGGACTTGTATCTTTACCATATAAAAAATACAAGCAGATATTGATAAACAATGCATCAACAAACTTTCAGAAAATCACATATTTAAATAATTCTTTTAAAGAAAATTTTCCGACGGGCCAGACCCGCCCAAAAGGAAAATGGGCCGAAATCAGCCCAAAAATAAAATGGGCCAACTTTCTACGGGGCTGGACTCAGCCCAGCCCAAAACCACATGATGGGTACTGTTCACTGTACAGTAACCGTGTTACTGTTCCTCTGCACAGTAACACGTTAATTATTATTCTCACATTAAAAATCCTGTGCACTGCGTTTCCCAAATTTGAATTTTTTTTTGCAAAATTGCACGGTTTGTACTTTTAAATCGTTTGATGTGCTGATGTCAAAAATGATTTTTAAAAATAAAAACATCATTGGCTGCACATTAACAAAGCAAACTGCATGCAAAAGACCACGTTACTGTTCAAGTGAATTAAATTTCACTTGAACAGTGCAAACACAAAGCAAAAAAATTACACAGTGCGGGAGGTTACAGTTCAATCCAAGCTGGCGGGTTACTGTTCAAGTGAATTAAATCACTTGAACATGCAAATACAAAGAAAACAAATGCACGCAAAGGGTGAAGAGAACACCTGGAGACGAAGAAGCTGTCTGTGTTCGTCTGTTTCAAATCTTTTACTCCTGTCCTGTATTGGCGTCTGTTTTCCTGTTTTTGCTTTCCTCTACGTCTGTCACTTTCTGCTCTTTCTTCTTCCCTGTTCTGCAGATGTTATATGTAAAAAAAATGAAAGCAAAGACCGAAAGAGATGATGAGCTGGTGCGGTTGGTGGTGTTGCTGCGACTGCTCTTCCTCCTCTCTGGTGTTGCTGCGCTGCCTTTCCTCCTCGTCTGTGCAGTTGCTGGTGCAGTTGGTGGTGTTGCCATTTTCGTCTACTGGCTTCTTGTTTCCTCCTCTTTCTATCTGCCTTCGGGTTCCTCTGGTGCTGGTGCTTGCTGAAGATGGAGGTCGGGAAGGATATCCTGCTGTCATGTTACTGCTGTTGTTTGCTGCTTCAGGAGGAAGGATCCGGCTACTGTGCTGTTCTTGCTTATTGCTGCTCAAAGTGGCTGAGGAATTGCAACTGGTGATGACCGCGCCCCTGCTGGTTCATGCTCCCAGTGCAGAGCAGAACACAGCTACTGCTGGCGACGGGGAAAAGATATAGACGCTTGGGATCAGCTGCTGGTGCAGAGACGAGACTGGTTGCCATCCTGGATTGCTGCTGCGGCTAGTACCCACTCCTGGTGATTGAGGGGCTGCTAGTCAGCGATGGCTGCTGGAGCTGAAGACGACGCCGTTGTTGAGGCTGGAGATGGCTGCGTACTGGTGCGGGACTCAGAGAAGAGCTGTCTGTTTGGAATGTGAAGCAAAACTCCTGACGCTGCTTGTGGCTCACGATTTTGGCTGGCCTTAAGAGAAGCTGCTGGATCGTGGGGGAGAATCTGGTGGTGTTGGGAGGAAGCCGACAATGCCTCACGGTGGTCAGGAAGGTGGCGGTGTGCTTCCAAACGGTAGAGGGAGAGAGCAGAGAGAGAGGTTACCGTTCCCCTCTTCCCCTCTGTTTTCCTCCTTTTACTGCCATTTCTTTCGTTCAAAACTTTCCCCCTCCTTCAGTTTTCCAGCCCTCTCTCCCATTTTCAAAAACTCTTCCCCCCCTTTCTTTTGTTTTCCAGCCCCCCCCCTTTCAAAAACTCTTCTCCCCCCTTTTGCAGCTGCGTGAAAGGGGAGCGGGGCAGCAGCATGCGCATGGGGAGCAGGGGACACCAAGCCAGGGCAGCCTGCGCTGCTCCCATGCCTGCGCTGCTCCCCACTCCTGAGGGTCTCGGGCAGCGGCATGCACATGGGGGGAATGGTGTCTACACTATTTTGGGGTTTTTTTTCTTTTTATTATTTTTTTATTTTTGTGGGGATGCAAAAATGGGTTAAAACAGAGAGAATGAAAGAAAGATGAAAGACATAGAGAAAGCTTGGGAATATAGTTGTTTTTGGCTTTGATTTAGGGTTATAAGAGACAAGAGACAAAAGACAAAGAAAACGCTTGGGAACGACTGCTTTGAACGAGTCAATTTAGAGCGACAAACCATATACTAAAAATATCATATATAAATCAAGCCACCCCTTTTCTCAACTCACATTTTGATTCCTACAGAACATGAACATGAATAATAATCCCTTTAACACAAACCCAACCAAAACACTAGAATTAACAAAAAAAGAAATATATAATTAATTAAATAAAACCTCTAAAATTTCCTCCTTTGTGTAAGAGAGAATTTAAGCACCACCAAAACCCTAGAATTCCACGATGACTATTAACAAAACCTCCATTGCTCTTCCTTAATTTACATAGTAACTAAACAACCTATAAACAATTTAATACTTCATTTTTTTAACAAGTCACAATGCATTATTATTGATTTTCAAAAAGCCACAATTCAAAAGAAAATCGAATAACTAACTTGCTATATGATGCTTTGAGAATGAAACATGTGAGAGATTCCATCACTTAGTATAGACAATCACAATAAAACACGAATTTGTGTGAGATATCGATTCTAATAGTAATTTTGTTATTTGATTTAGGGCAAATTATGGGTTCTTCATAGCCGGAGAGAGAGGTCAAAAAACGATTTGTTGTTTGGTGTCTTCGGTTGTAATATATATATATATATATATATATATATATATATATATATATAACCCAAGTTGAAAACTGTAATTTTTCAAAATATGGTAGGGAAGTACAATTTTCACTAAATTATAGGATGCTAGGAGTAATTTTAATTTTTAAAAAAAATATCATTTTAATAAAAAAAAATGTTTACTAACTTGGTTTGAACCGGACCAACTAAATGAATCATCGAGTTGATAAAGTGAGTTAGTCTTGTAACTATACCTATAAGTAGGTGCCCATCACACAACCCTAGTCATAGAACACCACCCTCGTCCTCACAAATTACCAAAGAAACACCTAATTTATAACACGTAGAGGGTGTTTGTTTTTGTAGTAGATTGTGTATTATGGTTTGATCATAATTTTGTTTTGTTTGGTAAAGATGAAACCACAAGTTTTATAAAGTGAGACCTATAATTTTTTGTGGTCCAACCACAACTTCAACAGAAGCAACCCATATTTGTTTTTCAACTTATGCCTTCCACAATAATTGTCTATGGAGACCGTTCAATCTGTAATTAACCAAAATATCCTTTTCGTCTCCTATCTTCTCTATTTGCTTGCTTTACTCTCTGACCATCTTCATCGTCTCCTTGTTTCCAGTTTTCTTTACAAATTCTTCTCCCTTCAATCCTTTGTTACGGATGTTCTGATCCAATTTTTTTAGGCACAAACTTTTCCAATACCCACAAGTAAACCTTTTGATAGTAACCAACATCCCCTTCTAAGATCCTCACAACCCTATACCAAATCTGGTTTCCTCTTCTCTTAATCTTATCTTTGTGCACACCTCACTGTAATCTTCAGTAACATCTCGATAATTTTGTATTTCAATTACTGTTCATCCATTACTGTACATGTTATTTAAATTTGCTACATTAACTAAAATATTTAACTTCTTCATCATTTTTTAAACTTGTAAAATTTTTTGTTTTACAAGTAGTTAATCTTATATATGTATTAATTGTTCAATGTTATGTATTAAAAAAATTAGCGTTCTATTTGATCATTTATTATCCAATCATAGTTTTAACTAAACACTAATACTATGCTTTTGTTGAAGAAACAATTTGAACCATAGTTTTTACTAAATACATAATTTAAGTAAAACAATCTTATAAAAAAAATAATTTTTTTTAAACCACAACTATAAAAACCACGACATAACTAAATATATTCTTAAGAACCAACGAAAACTCTCCACCTGTGTCTTAAATGTAAATAATAATAATAAAAAAACCATCCTTTACATTACATCCCTCGTGTGTCAAAGTATCCGAAAATGGTACAATAGAAGTGGCGATGCAAACAATGTTGGTGTAGCTGTCAATTAATTTTGTTGTTCCAACTTTTCTTTCAGCCCCTCAAATTCTCCGCCCCCTTATTCTATTGCTTTTATAAATTGCATCCCATTCTTTACTTTCTCATTCCGTCTTCTTGGAAATCTCCAATTTCTTTTGAGCCATATAAAGAACAAATATCAAATGGTCACCATTTTCCAGGGGTTAGGAGGAGCTGCTGCTGCAGCAGCAGCAGCTTCTTTAACCAACTCCTTTGATTCAAAGAAATTACTTTTGCCTTCCTCGCGCAGATCCCCCGCAGGTTTGTTTCCTTGCCTTCATTAATTAATGCTTCCATTTCCATTTTCTAAACAAGATTTGTTATGACACGGGTTTTGAGTGTTGCTTGATTTTAGAGAGAAAAGCTAGCAGCTTTTTGGTGGTGAGATCTGATGGCAGTTTGAATCTGAATCTTGGGAGTTCTAATGGTAGAGCTCGTACGGTTGATAAATTGATTACAAATGCAGTTGCAGTTAATCTCTCTTCACCACTTGCAGTTGCAGTTAATCCAAGTTTGGTCTATTCTTTATTTATAACTGTTTCTTGTTTTGTTTTAGACAAAGGCTGATACTTCTGCAGCTTCCTCTGCATTGAAACCTGGGTATGTTTGCTTCCATTTTTCTTTGGTATATTCTCTATTCAAGCTGATTATATATTCTGGATAGCATATTTGGTTAGATTCTCAGGATACTTAACTCTAGTTGTAAAGTTACATGGTTTCTCATGAATATTAAGAAAAGAAGGGTAAGAGTAGGAGAATAAATGATGTGGATGGTTGTTAGGTGAAAGCAGTTATGTCGATGAGAAATTTGTAGTTTCGTTTTCTCTGAAAATTAACTGAAAGGATAGATGAAAATGTCAGCAGTTTTCACGAAAGGCTAATTCCTTAATTGTTCTCATTTTTAAACAAGAGAACTTCATTTATTTTTCTGCGATTTGAATGTCAAATCGTATTTTGAGGTGTTTGCTTTCTTCTGAACATTTATCTAGGAGTTGGAGGATATGGTTTAATGAAGTCACGAGCTATGCAATAGTGATACTACCACAATATCTTGATAGAAAGAGCATTTGTTTTGCTCTCAAGTTTATATCTCTGAGTAATAAACTACAGAAAATTGGGCAATTAGCCCAGCTCTAGCCATGATTGTTGTAGGCTTCCCTGCATTGGTTGGACAGGCTATCTGGCCCACTGCCACTCGCAGTAATAAACTAATATATCCCATTGCACATCTTGCCCTTGTGCGCGCTATACTTGTGGGTAATAATATTTTTGTATTACATTATGAATGTGCTTAACAAATCTGCATTTTATTCTCAGGCATGAACTACTACTTTTTGAGGCCCTTAGAGAAGGTTTGGAAGAGGAAATGGACAGAGATATGCATGTCTGTGTCATGGGTGAAGACGTGGGTCATTATGGAGGTTCTTACAAGGTTACTAAAGGCCTAGCTGAGAAGTATGGGGATCTCAGAGTTCTTGACACCCCTATTGCTGAGAACTCCTTCACTGGTATGGGCATTGGAGCTGCCATGACTGGCTTGAGGCCAATTGTTGAGGGTATGAACATGGGATTTCTTCTTCTAGCCTTCAACCAGATCTCAAACAATTGTGGCATGCTCCACTATACATCAGGTGGCCAGTTTACTATACCAATTGTCATTCGTGGGCCTGGGGGAGTTGGACGACAACTTGGAGCCGAGCATTCACAACGCCTTGAGTCATATTTTCAATCAATCCCTGGAATCCAAATGGTTGCATGTTCAACCCCTTACAATGCCAAGGGCTTGATGAAAGCTGCAATCCGAAGTGAGAACCCGGTCATACTTTTTGAGCATGTCTTGCTTTACAACCTCAAGGAGAGAATCCTTCACTGGTATGGGCATTGGAGCTGCCATGACTGGCTTGAGGCCAATTGTTGAGCGTATGAACATGGGATTTCTTCTTCTAGCCTTCAACCAGATCTCAAACAATTGTGGCATGCTCCACTATACATCAGGTGGCCAGTTTACTATACCAATTGTCATTCGTGGGCCTGGGGGAGTTGGACGACAACTTGGAGCCGAGCATTCACAATGCCTTGAGTCATATTTTCAATCAATCCCTGGAATCCAAATGGTTGCATGTTCAACCCCTTACAATGCCAAGGGCTTGATGAAAGCTGCAATCCGAAGTGAGAACCCGGTCATACTTTTTGAGCATGTCTTGCTTTACAACCTCAAGGAGAGAATCCCAGATGAAGAATACATTTGCAATCTTGAGGAAGCTGAGATGGTTAGGCCTGGAGAGCATGTCACTAACTTAACCTACTCCCGGATGAGATATCATGTGATGCAGGCTGCCAAAACTTTAGTGAACAAGGGATATGATCCTGAAGTAATTGATATCAGATCATTGAAACCATTTGATCTTCACACGATTGGAAATTCTGTGAAGAAGACACATCGTGTTATGATTGTGGAGGAATGCATGAGAACTGGTGGAATTGGTGCTAGCTTGACTGCAGCTATCACTGAAAATTTCCATGACTATTTGGATGCCCCAATTGTGTGCTTGTCTTCACAAGATGTGCCAACTCCTTATGCAGGGACATTGGAGGAATGGACAGTGGTTCAACCTGCCCAGATTGTGACAGCAGTTGGGCAGCTGTGCCAGAAGTTACAGTAGCATGAATAGTCCTTGCTATTGTAGAAGAGCGGCAGCTATTCTCCATTTTTGTTCTCAGCTTTGTTCGAAATTGTTATTTAATACACTTTGTTGAGATGCCTGCCAAGTTGAGGTTTTTAGTTTGTTCTTTTGGAAGCAAATACCATGCCATTAGTTGCAGCAGGTAGATATGTGGAATTGTTATCTCTACACCTAGGCTTCTTTATCAAGATAAAGTTACGTAACTACAGCCTAATTTGTTATGTGTAATGTTAGATGCGATCTCAGTTGCATGTGGGTATTAAAAGCAAGAGAGTCCCATTTGGGCCTTTTACTTTTGCAGTGTTTTGTAGCTTCTTCTACCCTTTAGGTTTCTCATTTTTTTGTTTGCTTAGAAAATTTATTTTCCATGTAGTTGTGATGGCTTGAGACAGAAACCCGAGAACGGAAATAAGAAAGGTACATGAAAATGGGAGGAGAAGAGGAATCCCATTTACTGGAAATCAGCTGTAGGAAGTAGAAGAGCTACTTGTGCACTACATTCAGACCTCATCTCTTCTTTGCCTGGTATAATTTCTCTATTAAGAGAGGGAGAATATTTCAGCTTGTGGTTTCAGCTCGCAGTTATTATTCTAGGCCCTCTATAATCAACAGAAAATCCAATCTGGGATGCTAAGGATTTTTTGAGCTGCTAGCTGAACTTATAGGTAAACAGGTCGCGTCTGGAAAGCATGAGATGACGAAAGAAAAGAGTGCAACATCTGAAATAAATAGGTAAATGATAAACATTACTAACAGCTGATGTAAGTAGATTAGGATCGAGCACAGGTCGACTGCAATTTGTTTCATGAGAACTCATCGTTTACATGGTGGATATACACTACGCCATTATACAGTTTTACCGACGGAATTAATCTGTCGGTATAAGAAACATAAACCGTCGGTAAAATTATTACCGGCGGTATCTCTGACGGATTTATTCTGTCGGAGTCATGAGCGTCGGTAATTCTAATTCCGTCGCCATTTTTGTCGGTAATAAAAAAAACAATACCGATGGAAATACCGACGGAATTACAGACGGATCAGCGCGCCAAAAAAAATTCCCGCCACCAAGTTACCTGCAGAATATTTCCGTCTGTAAAATTTAACGGTAATTACCGACGGATATTCCGTCGGTAAAAGACTCGGTAATTTCGACGGAATTTCCGTCGGTGATTGTGGCACGGCCGTAAATATTGTAAACGATACTACAATACCGACAAACACATTCTCTCTATAAATCCGTCGATATAAATTTAAAATATTTTTTTAAAAAATTATTTATTAACAGTTAAAAAACTTATAACCAAATAAATTTTCATTAGACATTAAAAATGTAAAATTAATGTTAAATAATATTCATCGAAATATTCATTACAAATTTAATGTTTTAAAAAAACAAAATTAAACTAATTAAAATAGCGGCGGAGCTGGAGGAGGAGGAGGAGGAGGCTGGTTGTTGCCGGGACTGTACGACCAAAAAGAAGCAGCACATGGATCATCACCCATCTTTGATCTAATCTCCATGACCATTTGATGGAGCTGAGCATAATCCGTCGAGAGGCGCTCATATTGTTGTTTCAAGGCTAAAAACTCCTCTGACTGGGTGCTTGATATTGATGGAGAGCTCCCAACGGTTGAGACACTACGGGCCGACCGTAATTTTTCGGCCGTCGTGTTGGAGAGCCCGTAGACCCGATTTTTATCAGGTCCACCAGACGATCCGACCTCCATCCACAAATCCGGATCGAAATCTGGTTAGGTCAAAGGATCGTCCCCATATCTCTCTCTCAACCGGTTATTATAGGTCTCCTGAATTTGTTTTTTAAAAAATCATCATATTCAATTCAAGAAAATAATAACTTATGAAATAATTTGATTGATCGAACATACCACAAAATGCTGAGCACGGTTGTCCACGTACTGCTGCATCCCTTTTTGGCGGTCTTGACTCCGCAGGTGCGTCTCTACAAATAGCTCCATTGGACTCGGCTCACGTCCAAGAGACGTAGCCTGTAAGGAAAAAAAAGATTGCAAGTTAAATATATTTATAAGCAACAACAAATTAATTAACGATATATTTCATTTAAAATAATCTTACCATCCGCTTCGCATGTGCGCTGAACAGGAAGGAGCCGCCGGTGTGCGTGGTCACCGAACCATGAATTTCCCGGTTCTGGTTGATGGCTCCGGATTGTGAGCGCCGTGAGAACCGCTCAGACATCACGTGCTCAATATATGCCGTCCATATATCTCCTGAGATGAATGGCGGTTTAAATTCCCACCAAACTGCCACCTCATTCCAGCCTTCAAGATCGTTGTCCCTCACATATCTTTTCGCCTTTTTTCGAGTGTCATACCAAAAATCATGCAACCTACATCCATAGTAACTAATTAGAATTTAGAACATAAAATTATAAATAAAAAATAAATATTATTTTCGATGTTACCTCCCCAATACTCTCCTGACAACATTGTTGTCCGCGCTATCCTACTCAAATTTATTTTGTATATATAAATAATTCATTGAAAATAAAAATAGTACAAGATATAAAATTACAAAAATTATTTATTAAAAATAAACTGGAAATTAAAAATTAACACCTACCGAAATCACGAAACCAGGGCATCGATATTAGGTCTCCACTCAGGATGTCTGGAGACCTGACTCCATTGAAACAATGGAATCTCCATCGACGATTTCATTGCCAATGTAATTGTCTTGACAGTCTCAATGTTTGTGAACCTGAAATTAAATAATAAAAAATTAATTATTTGTTCATAAATTATGTTATAAGTATTAAAAAAAAACTAAAACCTAAACAAACTTACATTGAGAGGTCATCCTTCCATTGTGCCTGGTACTTGCGGGTGAATTGACCTCGCTGTGAAGGCACGCCGCTTCTGCGCTGTGAAACCGCGGAAGAAGAGGAAGCATCACACGGTGGCGCAAATGCATCACCGTGATCAGCACCTAAGGAGATGTCCTCCTCGCTGCTAGAAGAACTATGTGCAATCGTCTGCTGACGACGTGCTGTAGATTTCATTCGACGCATCTACACAAATGTATATGAATTATTACATAAATTAACTTTAATTATTTTTTAAAAAAATTCAGCAGCACCTCCTTTATACTAGAGACTATCCACAGTTTTCAAACCTGCAATATTTACAATAACCACAATCCATATAATCTCCATCAAAATCATATATACAACCTAATATCATTAGGAATTCAATCATTAATAAAAATTCAGCAGCACCTCCCCTATACTAGAGACTACCCACAGTTTTCAAACCTGCAATCTTTACAATAACCACAATCCATATAATCTCCATCAACATCATATATACAACCTAATATCTATACCAATTCAACAATAATAATTATTCCAATACAAACAATAATATCCTAAAATTAATATAAACTAATTAAATTTAATTCTATATTTCAATTCACATTTATAACATAAATTCAACAATAACAATTATTCCAATACAAACAATCATATCCTAAAATTAATATAAATTAATTAAATTTAATTCTATATTTCAATTCACATTTATAACATAAATTCAACAATAACAATTATTCCAATACAAACAATAATATCCTAAAATTAATATAAACTAATTAAATTTAATTCTATATATCAATTCACATTTATAACATAAATTCAACAATAACAATTATTTCAATACAAACAATCATATCCTAAAATTAATATAAATTAATTAAATTTAATTCTATATTTCAATTCACATTTATAACATAAATTCAACAATAACAATTATTCAAATAAAAACAATAATATCCTAAAATTAATATAAACTAATTAAATTTAATTTTATATTTCAATAACACTAAACAAAACATCCTAAATACAAAACAAACAATACACAAAACTAAAAAAAACAATACATTAATTCAAAATAAATTTTGGAATAAAAAATGCTTACCTTAATAGTGTTGATTTTTAGATTTTATCTATAAAAATACACAAAACAAAGAACACCAAAAAATAATGATAATTAAAATAAAAAAAAATACAATTATAAAGAAAAACCATTACATACCTTTTAATATGTTGAAAACTACCACCAAAACAATCAAATCTCTTCCAAAACTTAAACTAAAAACGGAGAGGAGAAGAAATAGAGATGAGAGCCAAGAGAAAAAATGAACCAAATGGGGACGGGGGGAGGTGGGGGGTTTTATATGCCAATATTTCCGTCGGAATTACCGACGGAACATTAATTGTTGTCGGTGGCATTAATTTCGGTCGGTAATTCCGACGGGAAATAAATTGAAATGCGCACCAAAAATTTTGAAAATGCTGCCTTTTGTTTTTATCCGTCGGTAATTCCGTCGGAAATTACCGTTGAAAATTGTGCCGCCAACAATTCCGTCGGTAATAGTGCCTCTGACAGGCGTGCGCTTCGGGATGTGTGATTTTCGTCGGTGAGTCCGTCGGAAATTGTGGCACAAGCCCGTAATTTTTTTCCAACTCTTTGTGAAATACCGACAGCACTATTCTGTCGGTGTTACCATCGATAAAACAGTCAATATTTATGCGGCTTCTACATGAATTTTCTTCTATCCTCCTGCACACTTAGATCACACACATCACAATAACTTAGTCAGAAGTTTACGTTATAAAAAAGAAGGTTTAACAGCATGTTTAGTCAGAATTTTTATCTTCGTCCTCAATTGAATTGTTATCATCCGCTTCATCGCGCTCTTCAATGTGGTTATCATCTTCTTCATCAACATTCTGTACTGCACTAGTAGAGCTCAAAACGACATTCAACTCCCCTGTGTCAACATCAACAAGACTATCATCGAAAACATGAAAATTTGAATTTTCTTCTAAGTCAATCGAAGGAGCAACTCGGTATGGTTTAACCAACTCACTAGCTTGAAAGACTTCATCTATCACACTTGTGTCTTCGTTCTCATCCTGAACAACCTCGACACGACCCCTGGGTTTTGTTTTTAAAACGGATAACCAATCAACTCTTGATCGGTCCCTTCTAAAGGAAGGAGTGTATGTGTAATAAACTTGTTGGCATTGCTTTGCGAAAACAAAGACGTCGTTTACGTTGCGGTGTCTAGCTTTTGAGTTGATTTCAACAAGACCATAGTGAGTTATGTTATACCAATAGCATTTGAATAAAAACACTCTATTCTGCTCGCTATGATATTGCAGTTCCATGACCTCTTCCAATCTACCGTAGTTGTCAACTTCAAACTCACTAAAAGTCGATCCCTTAATACAAACACCGTTGTTGTATGTCTTTCTTCCATGCCCATATTCTTCAATATGAAAGATATATCCATTGACAAAATACCTGTTATAGCACTTGACTTTTCTTTCAGGGCCCAGGCTTAGTAAAGACAGTGAAATAGTAACACTAACTCCCATTTGATAAACCTTGTATATTAAATACAACAATAATCAATAAACAGATATTATGTAATATATATTTTCGTATAGTGAATTACATTGCAAGAGATTATGAGTTTGTGATAGGACTTACATATGTTCTAAACCATATGGCAAATTGTTCATTTTGTAATTGAAAGATCTGGGATTCGGTCAGCTATGAGTTATTGGACAGTAAGTATCGTCGATGTTGCCTGCAAGGTTATTTCAAATTATATGAGTTTATGGTATCACAAAACATAAATAGTACACTCTTGACAAAGTTTATGTCGAACATCTACTTACTTAATAAAAGGTCTCAGCTCATCACAGTTAAATAGGATATAATTGTGTGCTTGTTTGAACTCTATTTCAGACAAATATCTTCCCCTCACGGCTTTTTTAGGTGTGGGTTATCCAGGATTAGAGAATATTGACAAGTTCCCACTTGAAGGCACTTCACCACCATCATCATGCCGTGGAACACGGTTGATCCTCGTTCTCAAATGAGGTTCGAAATAGTATGAGATAAATATTGAGATCTCCTCAACAATATAGGCCTCACATATTGACGCCTCAACATGCGCCTTGTTCTTAACCTTTTTTTTTTAAGATTGAACAAGTACCTACACACACACACACACACACACACACACACACACACACACTTCGCTTCCAATAAGGAAGCTCCCAAAATATACTTCGCTTCACCCAGTTATGGGTCAAACCAAAACCAGGAAACTTCTGCTTACCTGATTGGAGACCAAACACCATGTCACCATACTCTGAAACAACATCAAGCAATTCTTCACCGGAAAGACGCGGGGGTGCAACATCCTTTTCAACTCTGCCAATAAAGAAATCATTCTTATTCTTCCTGTACCTGTGATTCGACGGCAAGAAGCGACAGTGACAGTTAAAAAAAGAAGCTTTACCCCCGTTTGTTAGCGTGAATGCCTTGTTGTTCTCCATATAGTATGGACATGCTAGCTTTTCATGCATGCTCCAACTAGAAACCATTCTATAAGCTGGGAAATCATTGATAGTCCACATCAAAGCTGCTCTCATAACAAAATTATGTTTCCTCGAGATGTCATAAGTCAAAGCTCCAGAGGACCACAATTGCGTCAACTCATCAATCAACGGACGAAGACAAACATCTATATTCCGACCTAGACTGCTCGGACCTGGTATAACCATAGATAGAAACATGAACTTCGGCCTCATACACATCCCCGGTGGCAAGTTATAAACCGTCAGTATGACCGGCCAACAAGAATAAGGAGCAGTAAATGACCCGAATGGGTTGAATCCGTCTGTACATAACCCAAGACGCACGTTCCTTGATTCAGCTGAAAAGTGAGGATGCACACTGTTAAAGTGTTTCCAGGCTTCACCGTCAGAAGGATGCACCATCACTCCATCAACCGCATGATGTGATTGGTACCATGTCATGTGCTCAGCAGTCCTTGTTGACATGAATAACCTCTGCAGTTTAGGTGTGATTGGGAAGTATCTAAGTTTTTTATATGCCACGAGAGTCTTTACTCTTCTAGTTCTGGGTTTGTAACGCGAATGCCCACATGTCATGCACTTGGTCAGCTCATCATTTTCAAGGTAGTATAACACGCAGAAGTTAGGGTACATGTCAATTTTTTGGTATTCTAAACCGAAGGGTTTCATCATGAACTTGGCAGCATAGAAGTTCTCTTTCAGCCTGTTCCCCTCAGGTAAAATGCTTCTCGCCCATTTGATAATCTTGTCATAACCGGCCTCACTCAACCCGTGATCTGACTTGATGGTGAACACCTGTGTTACGACCGATAATTTATTGTGGTTCGTGCAGCCATCCCATAATGGCTCGTCAGAATCTTTCAACAGATCAAAAAACCTTGCTGCATCTGCATTAGGTTCTTCTTCTATGTTTGGAAATTCACTGGCATTACCTTCACCTCATTGCATCCATAACCATATTCCTGTAAGGATTACTGTTCTCATTTCCAACTTCATGCATGTTGCTAGCACTAGAAGTTTACCCGACCACCCTTTCAACCATGCTCTCATTAGGAACAAATAGTTCTCCGTGTGCATACCAACACAGGTAGTCCTGCATGAACCCTTTGGTTAGAAGATGCATCGTTACAACATCTTGATGCATAAACTTTAAATTTTTACACTTCTTGCATAGACACCTAATACCGCCATCAGTAAAATTCCTCGGGATAGATGTTGCGAAATTAATAAAACCCTGAACACCTTTACAATAATCCATCCTCCGCAATCCTTGGGGTGAGTCCCGATACATCCATGAATGATTATCCATGACTTCTATTGAATCTTTATAAAACATAAAAAAAAATATTGGTTTCTTATGTTAAATATTCACTATCAATTATCCAACAAACTAAAAAAACACTTATGTTAAATATTCATTATCAATTATCAACTATCAATGTTCATATATATAAATTTATACATATATAAATTTACAGAAATCACAACTTCGCAATAGAATTGATAACAATTAAAACATACCCGTTAAACAAGCTATAATATAATTCGATGTAATTCAAACAAAATTTCAACAATTTACAAACAAATATAATTTGATAAAATCTAAAACAAACTATAACAACTACAAAATTATACATTCATACAACAAGTTTCTTTAACAAAATAAATATACTAGAAAAACAATAAAATTCACATTTAAAAGTTAAAACTAAAAAGGATAGATTTACTTACAAAAAATGATAAAATCCACAAGAATTAACGGATGTTGTGACCACGTACAAAAGTATAAGAAACTTGAGTGCTAGCTTGTGTTGAGAAGAAGGGAGAGTTGAGATGGGTGGTTGGCTGCAGTTTGGGAGGGGAGAGGTGGGATGGGGAAGAAGAAGGGGAAGGAGGAGGAGAAATAGAGGAAGAGAGAGTGTCGGCAGAGGCAGTATATACTGGCGTTTACCGACAGAATCACCGACGGAAATATTCCGTCGGTGATTTCGCCGGTGTTAACGACACGTCCCTACTTGGTTGTCTGGGTTTGAATCCCTCGGTATTTCCGTCGGTAAATTCGTTTGAAAAAATCCACATCATCCCGCCGTTGCAATTTTAAAAAAAAATCTCTTGCCGCCAGTATATATCGATGGAATTATTCTGTCGGTATATACCGGCGGCATTGCCGACGGTGTTTTTCCGTCGGCTAATTCCGACAGATTTTGAGACGGAATTATTTCCGTCGGTAAAAATTACCGACGGAAAATTTCCGTCGGTAATTCCATTGGTGTTATCCGATTTTCTGGTAGTGATATGGCATCATTTCTGAGATAACTTACCAGAAGATTCTATAGGTATTTTTCTATATTAGGATAAACTTTGAGGTTAATTAAAGTTCGGAAAGGACTTGCGTTATAGATCATAACATGATATACGAATTTTGTTACTTACTTCCTTTTGACTTGTAGATTTTCTATTTAGCAATGATCTTTTTCCTACAAGGATATGACAACTGTTTTGAGAATTTTCTAGTTCTACAAGAATCTTTAATGGAATGCAATATAGTTTTTAAACGTTACAAATATTTATTAATGTTCTAAAATTCTTTTTTTACAAAGATTCCTTATTCATCCTAAGTATACAAGGAAAGAAGAACCAAAGGTATTTAATGACAATTTGATTAACTTATTTTGGGGAGTTTTCTAATCCCACAAGGAAGATTAAAGAAAGGCAATAAGAATTTTCATGTTTTGAAAAGATTATTTAAAGTTACAATTAATTATTCTAAAACCCAAATTTCCTTCTTAGATCGAATAATTGATTCTTTATCAAAACCTGGCTAAGGCTATAAGCTATCGATCACTAGATTAAGAAGGCAATATTATTCTATTATGTTGCAGCTAGTTTGAAACTTTAGTTGGAAAACTTTAAGAGAGAGAAGTTTGGATTTCCTTAGCATCATCACAAGTACTCATTGATCCATCAATTTTTTGACTTTCCAAACATATGAAGAAACACATCCATAATCAAGACTTAAAGCAAAGAAGAAAGAGAAAAACAAAGACAATTTAATTAATAAGGGTAGCTTGCTGATGGTGTTCGTAAAACAGTTGATGTGTTGATCTAAAGATGCATGAATGAAGTCGTCAAATTGATCCTTCAAATCCTTAAAAAATGAAATTTCCTCAATTCTTCTTCTCTCTTGTGTTAAAGTATAATTTGTAATTCTCAATGTCATTTATTGTTAGCTTTTATGGCTTTATATTCTTTTGGTTTTTCCTAGATTGTGGGAGTAAGTGCTCCTAGATTTCATTAATTTAGTTCTTGTTATATAGGCCTCTCTATTCTATTTATGAAGCAATCAGATCAAAAGAATAATATAAAAAACATTTATGGTATTGAGTTGTAGCTCTACCATTTATCAGTCCATTTCTTCTTTCTTCTGCCTCTACAGTTTGTTTCTAACAAATTTGGTATCAGAACAAGATTTTTTCTTTATGGCTTCTTCTTCTAGTATTTCTACTTTTTCCTATACAACTATGTAGATTCCTATTTTTGATGAAGAATATTATGAATACTAGAGTTCTTAGATGGAGATTATCTTTATTTTATAAGACTTATGGACATTAGTTGATGAGGGGTTTGCAGAACCATCCTAGATAGGATCCTTTGCATCCTGGTTAGAAGAAGATGTGAAGGAATATAAGCAGAATGTGCAAAGAAATGCAATTGCCTTTAGAATAATTCAGTAGAGAGTAAGCAAATCAATCTATCCTAAGATTTTCCCTATTAAGAAGGCAAGAGAAGGATGAGAGATTTTGAGAAATGAATTCCAGGGTTTTCAGAAAAGCTATCTCTATTCGTCTGTAGAATCTATTTAGAGAATTTGAAAATATTACAATGAAGTATAATGAATTGGTTAAAGATTTCTCTTCTAGAACCACTAAAATCATCAAGCAAATCAAAATTTATGGAGACAATATTTCTAATAAAAGAGTTATAGAGAAGATACTTAAAACCGCGTAGCAGAGAGAGGTTTCGTAAGAAGATTGGCTAGTTGGTCATGATTGGACAGAAAATTGACACACAATTTGTTTTGTGCAACAAGGTCCTTAACAAAATGGAAATCAATCTTTATGTGTTTTGTATGAGCATGAAAGACCAGATTTGAAGATAGATAAGTAGCGCCAATATTATAACACCAAAGACTGGGATATTGAGAAAATCACATATCAAGTTTTGAAGCCAAGGATTGTAACCATTATAGTTTAGCAGCGATGTCTGTGAGAGCTTTGTACTTTGTCTCTGTACTGCTACGAGAAACTGTAGCTTGTTGTTTAATATGCCAATAGATTAAATTAGATCCAAGAAATACACAATAGACACCAATCAATTGGCGAGTATATGTGTCTCCTGCCCAATCCGTATATGAAAAGGCTTGAAATGTGAAGGAACATGTGCAAGATAAGAACAAACCAAAGGAAATGGAATGCTTGAGATAACATAGTATTCGTTTAACACACTATCAGTGAGAGTTCTCCAGTTGATGCATGAATTTACTGACGAGATGGACTGAGAAAGTAATATCAAGATGAGTAAGGGATAGATAGTGAAGTCCCCTAACAATGCTTCCTTATATAAATGGATCCTGAAAAGTTATAGTATCAGTGGCAGTCAAAGACACATTGGTGGACATGGGTGTTTGACCATAAAAATTTGAACATATAGTTGTTGTTATTGAAGAAATAAAAGATCTGCTAAGACTTTCAATTCATGAATTGATGGGATCTTTTGAAGTGCATGAACAAAGAGTAAACCAATATAGCAAGCAACCAATGAAGTAGGCTTTTCAAATCAAAGCTAATTTTTTTAATAGGAAGGCAACAAGATTTCATCAAGATCAAAGAGGAGGAAGATCATGTTTCATAAAAGAAACATATGGAAGAGCAAGTGAAAGTTAGAATCACAGTAGAGGCAGAAGTAGAAGTTGAGAAAAAAGGATGAGCAGATTTGTAGTAAATAGGAGGTAGCAATTCATATTGTACTATTGCAAGAGAACTGGTCATGAAACTCGAGATTGTTTCTTCAAATGTACTAGATGTAAAAATTCTTCTCATTCTAACAGAAACTGTTGGCATAAAGATAAGGCAGATGACAATAGAGAAAATAATGTAGCAATTTTTTCAAAGGAAGAAGATTAGTTGTTCTATTCCTGCAAAAATGTAGAACATAAAGGAGAAGAAATTTGGTATCTTGATAGTGGTTGTAGTCATCACATCACTGATAATCGCTTAAACTTTGAAACTCTTGATGAAGGATTTTCTTCTCATATTGAACTTGGTGACAACAAAAGGGTGGAAATCAAATGAAGAGGTGATGTTGTGATCCACTCAAATAAAGGTAATAAAAAATGTATCTATGATGTGTTTTACTCTCCTAGAATTGGTCAAAATTTATTAAGTGTAGTATAAATAATGAGAAGAGGTTATAAGCTGAGTTTTTATGAAAAACAATGTGAGATTTATAATAATAAGACAAATTAGAGAATAGTTGTTGTCAAGATGAGTTCTAATAATATTTTTCCTTTTAACATTAAATCACTTCACAATGCTGCTATGAGAAGTGAACATATTGATGAATCTCGTCTTTGGCATTTAAGATATGATCATCTAAATTACAATGGCTTGCAATTGTTAAAGTAGAAGAATAAAGTTTCTAGTCTTCCTTCTATCCAGAACCAAGCTGGGATCTATGAAGGATGTGTGCATTAAAAAATACATCGTTTTCATTTTCCAAAGACTGCTTGGAGAGCCAATGCACCTCTTGAATTAGTTTATGCAGATATTTGTGGCGCTACTCGAACTCCATCCATGAGTAACAAGAGATACTTCTTACCCTTTGTTGATGATTATTCTAGAATGATTTGGATTTATTTTCTTGATAAGAAATTAAAAGCTTTCCTTGTTTTTCTGCAATTTAAAGCTCTTTTAGAAAAGCAAAGTGGGTGCTAGATGAAGACTCTAAGGACAGATCATGAAGGAGAGTTTATTTACAAGCCTTTTCTTGATTATTACAGAGAGAATGGGATTCAAAGGCAATTTACTGTCTGACATACTCCTCAGTATAATGGAGTTGTAGAAAGAAAGAATAAAACTATTGAAGAAATACAAGAAGCATGCTAAAAGGGAAATGACTTCCTAATAAATTTTGGGTTGAAGCTGTCAACACTGCAACTTAAATTCTCAATAGATCTCCAACAAAGGCAGTCCGGAATCAAATTCCATTTGAAGCATGGCATAAACAAAAGCCTGATGTAAGTCATCTTAAAGTATTTGACAATATTGCTTATGCTCTTATTCCTTCTCAAAGTAGAGACAAGTTTGATAAGAAAGGGAAGAAATTTATCTTTATTGGCTATAATGATGAATCAAAAGGCTTTTGACTTTTCAATCCTAAAAAGGATCAGTTACTTCTATCTAGCGATGTTATTTTTGATGAATCTGTTGCTTGGAAATGAGAAGATTCAGTCAATCCAAAATTAGCAATACAAGAGTTATTTCAAGCTCCAAAGCAGTCTGATTCCAATTCTCAAGATAGAACTTGTTCAAATTCTCAGAATGGAGGAAGCTCATAAACTTCTAATGACAAATCAGACTTAGAATCTCCTTTAAAGAGGATTCGTCCATTAACTGACATTTACAACTCTTGTCATGTTGCTTTCTTTTCAGTTGAACCTCAGAATTTTGAAGAAGTAGTAAGAAGGAAAAATGAAAGAAAGCTATGAATGGGTGGATGACAAGTATTGAAAAGAATCAAATATGGAAGTTAGTTGATCTACCAAAAAAAAAAAGCCAGTGAGGTTAAAATGGGTGTTTAAGATCAAATATAATGAAGATGATAATATTCAGAAGCATAAGGCTAGAATTGTTACTAAAGGTTACTCTCAGCAGCCTGAAGTTGATTTTACAAAAACTTTTATGCCTGTTGTAAGAATGGGATCTATCACATTAGTTCTTGTCTTATCTGCACAACTTCAATTTCAGGTTTTTCAACTTGATGTTAAGACAACATTTCTTAATGGAGAATTGCAAGAAGAAGTCTATGTTTAGCAGCCCCAAAGATATGAATTAAAAGAAAAAGAAGAAAAAGTCTACAGACTTTATAAGGCTCTTTATCGATTAAAATAGGCTCCAAAAGCATGGAACAACAAAGTTAATTTCTATTTTTATCAGTATGGATTTGAAAGAAGTCAATCTGAACCATCTCTTTATGTAAAGACAAAGGGAGAAGACTTTCTAATGGCCTGTCTCTGTGTTGATGATCTAATGTATGTAGGAACCAGTAAAGATATGGTTGCAGGATTCAAGACTACTATGATGAAAGAATTCGAGATGACAAATCTTGGTTTGATGAGATATTTTCTCGACATTCAAGTGAACTCATTTTTAGGGAAAATCTTTATTTCGCAAGAAAAGTATGTTACAGATCTTTTAAAGAAGTTCAACACGTCAGAGTGTAAACCAGTGGCATCTCCAATGGTAGTAAATGAGAAATTACAATAGAGAGAAATTACAATAGAATGATCGTGCAGCGAGTGTGGATTCAAAAAATTTTAGAAGTCTTGTTGGATCTTTAATCTACTTCACAAATTCAAGACTTGATATACTATTCTTTGTTAGTATTATCTCCAACTTTATGGAGAATCCTAGCAGACTTGATATACTATTGTTTGTTAGATATCACAAAATTCTTTTTGTAGCAACAAAAAGGATTATGTGATATCTTCAAGGAATCAAAGATCATGGAATCCTGTACAAGAAACTAGATGACAACATGTTGATTGGTTATTCTACAGTAATTGAGCTGGAAGCCTTAATGATAGAAAGAATATATCTGGATATGTGTTCTGCCTAGGAATAAATATAATCTTTTGGTGTTCAAGGAAGCATAATTCTATTACTGCAAATGAAGTCGTTTGCTATAGAGGCAATCTGATTTGCAGCAAAATGATCTTGATCCTACCGTTATATTATGTGATAAATAAGCAAGAGTGAGTTTTTCTTTATTTCGTTCTTGTGTTGTGTGTACAATAAATAATTGGGAGGCTACGTTTCTTCTGCAAGAATATTTGTGTGGCGTGGGTAGTACGTTAGAGACATTTTATATTACTATGTAGTGATTTCAGCTTCAAATATTTAGTATTGTGAAAAAAAAATATTTTTTTAAAAATATAAATTGTATTATAATTAATATTTTAAGAAAAAAATTTCAAAAACATAACCTGTATTGATTAACCCAAACCTTCAAAATTATAATTAAAATAAAACACAATTTCAACCTTATCACACCACATCCTTAAACAAACCCTTATCACACCACATCTTTCCATCAAGATTTTTTAACTGGTTACATTTTACAGCCACCTATGTGAATTTACAAGGAATTTTACTTTACACTAGTTATTTTACCCTTCATTGTCGCATGGCTATTTTCTAAGTAAGATTTTATTTAATTTTACAGCAATTAAAATAAATATTTATAAAAGTTTAAAAGATTTAAATTCAGAAGGAGAAAATGTATTTCTCAAGTTAAAATCTTTTTTTTTTATACAGCTCTTTTTTATTTTGACAAAACAAGTCTTCTTATTTTATGAATAATGTGGTTTTTAAATAAAAACTCAAGGTAATTAAAATAAATATTTACAAAAATTTTAATTCATGACTTGTCCTTTTTAAAAGTGAATATTTTTTTAGTTCAATTTTAGACCAAAATAAATAACCAAATCAATTTTTTTTCCAAAGTTTTGAACCAATTCAAAGCAAAACTAGTTTAAATCGATCAATTTTGACTTAGTTTGGTTTAGTTTTTTCCTTTTAATATCAGTAAAATCTCATTACTTTATTTAGAGTTTTTTTTTTAAAAATTGGACTTGGTTTTCTAATGGGTTTTTTTTTTAATGGACCTCATTTATTTTCAATTTTTTAGGTTTTCTACTTTATATATATATATATATATATATATTGGAGACTTTCAAGCCCATAAATTTTTTCTTCTCATCATCTTTATATCTTTTATATAACATTATTACTCCATTTGTATAGAGGATCAAATTTAGAATTACAACACAAATATCATCATTCACAAGGTTTAAAGTCATTTTTTCATCAACCTGTCCAGGGCATTATTCTCTCATTAACACCTATATATGAAGAAAAAAAAAACATTAAAAAAGATTCAATAGTAGGCTTTGAAAATAGAATATAACTTCCTACACCTACCAGCCAAAATAGCAGGGATTGATAATAAATAGCTAACTTAAAATGTTGAAAAAAGCCTAGCATCTGAAACAAACCTGGAGTTTCAAATATCCCACGACCTGCAGATTTTTTTTTTCTAACCAAATCCCTAGAAGTATATGAGTTGTGCTATATAACAAGGTGAAAATAAGGAGAAGAGATATACAGAAGAGTATTATTTTTTAAGAAGATACAATTTTTTACTGTTACATCATATATATATATATATTACAATTCCTTGATTCAAACCGCTATATTTTAGGATACAATGAATGATAACTTAATTCCCAGAATATTTCTTGCATATATGCCTAATATAATATGGTAGATAAGATCCCTTATTTTTCTCTTTGATCAGTCAGTGATTTGGCAATATCTTCAACATGCCCCCATAATCTTAACGGTAGATCACAAACGTTAAGATTGGAGCAATGGAGTTGAAACCACGTAGCAGAGAGAGGTTTCGTAAGAAGATCGGCTAGTTGGTCACGATTGGATAGATAATTGACATATAATTTGTTTTGTGCAATAAGGTCTCTAACAAAATGAAAATCAATTTCTATGTGTTTTGTATGAGCATGAAAGACCATATTTGAAGATAGATAAGTAGTGCCAATATTATCACACTACAGAGTGGGATATTGAGAAAATCGCAGATCAAGTTCTAAAGCCAAGGATTGTAACAATTGTAGTTCAGCAGTGGTGTCTGTGAGAGCTTTGTACTCTACATCTATACTGCTACGAGCAATTGTAGCTTGTTGTTTAATACACAATAGACACCAATCGATTGGCGAGCATATGTGTCTCCTGCCCAATCCGCATATGAAAAGGCTTGAAATGTGAAGGAACATGTGCGAGATAAGAACAAACCAAAGGAAATGGAGTGCTTGAGATAACATGGTATTTGTGGAGTGCTTGAGATAACATAGTATTCGTTTAACACATTACTAGTGAGAGTTCTTCGGTTGATGCATGAATTTACTAACAGGATGGGCTGAGAAAGTAATATCAAGACGAGTAAGGGATAGATAGTGAAGTCCCCTAACAATGCTTCGTTATATAAATGGATCATGAAAAGTTGCAGTATCAGTGGCAGTTAAAGACACATTAGTTGACATGGGTGTTTGGCATGGCTTTGCACAATCCATGTTAGACCGTTTGAGGAGATCAACAATATAGCACCGTTTGAGGAGATCACATCAACAATATAACGTCATTAAGTGAGATAGAGAGACCTGTATTATCTTGTATAACTTCAATGCCCAAAAAGAATGAGAGAGGGCCAAGATCTTTAATGGCAAACTCTTGTCGTAACTTTTGAATAAGTTTGGCAAGGGCATTATCATCAAAGCCAGTGATGATAATGTCATCAACATATATATATATATATATATATATATATATATATATATATATATGGTGCTAGATTTCTAATTGTAAACAAAGAGAGACAAATCTACTCAACTGCCAACAAAGCCGAACTTAACCAAAACAGTAGCAAAGCGAGAAAACCACTAGCGAGGAGCCTGTTTAAGGCCATGTAATGAATGTTTGACCTTACACAGATGGTAAGGAAATTAAGGATGCTTGAAGCCAAGAGGTTGGGCCATACAGATAGTCTCTGCCAAGTTACCATGAAGAAAGGCATTTTGAATATCTAGTTGGCGAATAGACCAATTATTGCTGATAGCAATAGATAATACAAGCCGTATAGTATCAGGCTTAACAACTGGACTGTAAGTCTCATTAAAATCCACCCCATGCTATTGACTACAGTCTTCAGTAACCAATCGTGTCTTATATCGTTCAATTATGCCATCGGCTCTTTTTTTTATTTTAAAAATCCATTGACATCCAATGACATTAACATGGTATGGTGGAGAACCAGATCCCAAGTATGATTCTATAACAAGGCATCAAAGTCAGCATTCATTGTAGAACGCCAATGAGAAAATTTGGAGGCTTCAGTAAAAGGAAGTAAGTTCAGTGTAAGTTGGAGAAGTGGAGACAAGGCTCGTAGTATGGGATATAAAACATTACCATCGGGTGCTTGTTTAATTAGGCTTAGAACTATGATTTTTGGATCTGGTGACCATAGAATGAGTATTTATATTACTGGTTGGGTGCTGAGAGCCTTGGTCAGATGATGATGAGGATACTGGGAATCTAGAATCATTGATTGGAAAGAATGAAGAAGCATTGGTACATATATGTGTTAGTTACATAAGAGATATAGCAGTAGAAAAGGAGAGTGATGTGGAGGACGAGATTTGGGATACAAAAGGTGAGTGAAAATAATTCTTGTCAAGATATGAAAGGGTCTGCTGCTGCCACCTGTCAAGAGAATAGAGAATATAATGGTTAGAAAGTTTGTTAATATTGTTAGACAATTAACAAAGTCTGTTACTGTTAATTAGATTACGTAAACAAGCTTCTCACTTTTAGTTCATATAAAATGAATGTAACACTAATAGCAAACATAATAAGTGAATTTACACAAAAACATTTTCTTCTTTCTTTGCATTGCAGTATCTCCCTCTAATTCTATTCACTTCTCTGTTCATCTCTGTGATGATTCTTACATGGAAAGGAATATTCATCAAAGACAATATGATGTGACACATCAACTTTATCTATTGCAAGATCAAAACATTTACATCATTGGTGGTTCAGACTATAGCCAGTAAAGACATAGGTTTTAGACCTAAAATCAATTTTGTGATTGTTATATGGTCTTCAAAAAGCACAACAAATAAACTTTAAAAAATAGTAATCTAGTTTATGATGATAAACAATTTCATACGAAGACTTTTGATTTAGTATAGGGGTAGGATGGCGATTGATAATAGAAGTTACAGTTACTAAGGCATCTTCCCAAAACAGTTGAGGACGATTGGAATGAGAGAGCATGGATAAACCAACTTCAACAATTTATCACATTCAACTACACCCATTTGTTGATAAGTTTATGGACATGCTTTATGATGATGAATGCATGCCAATCTTAGTGAGGAGAGTAGACATACAATGATAATCACCTTCCTAGTCAGATTGGATATTTTTAATTTTACGATTAAATTGGTGTTTAATATAAGTGTTAAAATGCAGAAACACATTTTCTACATCAAATTTTAATTTGAAAGGAAAAAGCCACATAAATTTAGTGCAATCGTCTACAAAGCATATATAATATCGAGCATCGAAGTTTGACAATAGAGGTGCTGTCCCCAATCATCAATATGCACTAAGTCTAAAGGATAAGCATATTTGTGTTTGTTGGTTTTGAAGGGCAATTTACTGCTTCTAACAAACTAACAATCTGAACACACTGGAAGTGGTTTATTTGCAATAGGAAAAGCAAATGCAGAAATTGATTTTTGAAGAATCGGAAAGGATGCATGACCAAGATGGTAGTGCCATAACGGATAGGAAGCACGTACAACTATGAATGCAAGAGGAGGAAGGATATCTTGTAGATTGGAGAATGAGTATAAACCATCCTCAAATGTGCCACGATGAAGGATTTTCCTCGAGTAATCCTTGATAAGAAAAAAGAAATCATGAAACTCAAAGTATACTAGATTATCAACGCAAATTTTTTTAACAGAGATTAAGTTTTTTTGTATATTAGGAATAAGAATCAATTGATTTAAAACAAATGGTGTTTTAGAATGATGAAAAATTGAAGAACCAACTTTAGAAATATGCAAACCTGCACCATTGCCAACAAAAACTTGATCTGAACCAATATACTCATCACTTCATAAAATCAATTTGGTTATGTTGTTGGTGAGATGATGTGTGACACCTGTATCAGGATGCCAATCTAATTCTGAAGTAGTAAAAGTCGTGACCATTAAGCCATGAATGTTAGAGGATTTGGGAGTGAGTCATGATAAGTAATGTCAAACCGATGATAACACTTCTTAGTCTTATGGTCAGGTTTATCACACACCTGGCATACCACACTTTCTCAATGAAAAGAGTTATGACCATAGTAACCATCATGAAAAGAACCACCTCTGAAACTGCACCCTCGTCCTCTAAGCCCTCTATAGAAACTAGGAATAGGTTGGCGAGTAGCAACATGAGCTGCTGGTTGAACAATTGTTTGATTGTTATCATGAAGTTGTGACTCTATTATGAGAAAATAAGTGCATATACTTCTTCTAGTGTGACAGGATCAGTACAGGCATAGATGGTGGTAACAAAAGGATCATAATCATGACGAAGTCCTGATAAAAGATATGATATGATATCATCACAGTAAAGAGCATGACCAACGATTACAAGATCATCTATCATGCGTTTGATTTGCATGGAGTAGTCATGTGTTGACTGTGCACCCTGCGAGTATTCACAAGTTCAGTTCGAAGATGAATAACCTGAGCACATGATTAAGAGGAAAAGGATTTTGCAAGGGCACACCAAATTACAGCAGAGGTGGTATGAGATACCATATGAATAAGGATGTTTTCTGATATGGTGGAGAAAATAATAGCAACCATAATGGCATCTTGACGTTTCCAATGTTCATAAAGAGGATTGGAAGTGGAGGAAGAAGTTCCAGGTTCAGAGTGAACAATTAAGACTTCCTTGGGTGGGGCTGTAATGGTTCCATCAATGCATCCAAAAAGTCCTTGCCCATGAAAAAAAGGAATTAATTGTGCTTTCCACACATGATGGCTATCTTTTAAGACTTTTGTAAGGCGGCGTAAAGGACTGCTGTAACAGTGTCAAATGTGCACGAGGTGCACACTTCGGCATGCTATCCAAAACAGTGCTTAGGGGTACTGGTAGCCATGTCAACAGGGGAAGAAATCAGCAGCGCAGATTTGTGCGGATGTAGGTTCATCAAAGGAAAATCGGCAGTGCAGATTGTTGACGAACATGGGCTGGACGATGGACTTTCCAGGCCACGCAGGAAAACTCATCAAGAGGATAGGCTAACGAGAACTGGGGCTATCACGGAATTCGGCAGCGCAGACATTGGCATCCTGCATGTAGATGCGAATTCGGCAGCGTAAACATTAGTAGCCTGCACGCAAATGCGAATTCGGCAGTGCGCAACGGCTTGTGCAAGTCGGTGGTTTGACTTGGCAAAACTTGGACGAAGGACTGTTCAAGGCATGTGAGTGACTCAACAAATGACGTAGCAAGAGCTGGCAGATGGGGCTGCCAAGTGGGCATGCAGAACGTGGGTAGTGACAGTTATGGACATTCAAGATCATGGGATCATGGGGGCTGAACATGGGGGCTGACCAGGGGTTGTTCTCAACCCACTAAGATCATGGGAGATCATGGGGGGCTGAACATGGGGGCTGATCAGGGGTTGCTCTCAACTCACTAAGATCATGGGAGATCATAGAGGAAAACTACCCACTACTTGGTAGATAATAGGGCCACTATGTTCATGGGTGAACATGGGTGAGATAGTGTCCCACTACTTCCTTAAAAGTAAGAATGGGGTGTGCCTTGTAAATGCTTGTCTATAAATACTTGTTGCAGCTCTTGGTTGAGGGTGCGGCATGTATGGGCATGTAGCAGCAAGCGTGGGGAATGTTCAGCATGTAGGGGCATGCAAGAACATGTAGAGCACTAGTTAGAGATAGCTTGGTGTAGCATGCAATCTTTGTGCATAGCATACATACGAATTTATGTATAGTTTCCTTTGTGTACGAGATTAATAAAGGTTCGGAAAGAGTTCCTACAAAGCTTGTTGTGTACTTTGATTCTTATTTTACTTGTGTATTCCACTTGCATAGTTACTAGGCAAACACGAGTGGGATTGGCGAGAGAAGGTTGAGTCTAGTGAGGCAGTAGGCTGCCACACGGGTTTATTCACATAGCAAAAAATTACCTCGTGACTACTGCCATTAATGTGTCAATGTTAGTTTGAGGATGATGCCACTCATGCGATGTGAGTCAGAGGCTCTGATACTATGTAACAAGGTGAGAACGAGGAGAAGAGATATAGAAACCATGTAACAAGGTGAGAACTAGGAGAAGAGATATTTAGAAGAATATTTTTTTTTAAGCAGATACATTTTTTATTGTTACATCATATATATATATTACAATCCCTTTATTCAGGTCACTATATTTTAGGATTCAATGAATGATAAGATATTCACTTGATTTCTAGAATATTTCTTGTATATATGCCTGATATGATATGGTAGATAAGATTCCTTATTTTCCTCTTTGATGAGTTGGTGATTTGGCAATATCTTCAACTTGCTATAATTATGAGCATTAGTTTCATCATTTATGTAACAGAGGAATGCCATATACATATAGGTCATGCCAAGCTGGAAACCTTCAAAGTGAAGGTAAAAGTATTGACCCAAAACAATGTAAGACCTGACGGGAGGGGAAAAAAAGAACAACAAAGCACCAATTCAAGTGCACAGGAGCAAATTAAGAAGTCCCACAATCCTTTATTGAATATTGGATCGCAGAATTTTGTAACAAATATGCAGATTATGGCTTAAGCTAGAATAATGCAAGTGAAGTTTGCTTCATCAGTTTAGCAGATGTTAGTCTAAAAAGCTAGCCTCTCGTGAACACATGCCAATAAATAAATGAATATAAATCTCTCTCAATGGCATACCCTAATATAGACTACAAAATTACTGGCTCACCATATGCAACAAGGCTTAATCAATATGGATATCAATACATTGAAGATGAAAAACTTGTAGTTGAATAATTCAAGGGGAGAAAATCGAACCATAGTTAAGAACGAGAGCACTGACAGTCCAGCATAGTAGGCCAAAAAAAAAAAGTAAAAAGCAACTGAAGGAAAAAGGAGATCAATAAAGGTTGATATAGCCACTAATAAAAGGATAGAAAAAATAAGAATAAAACCTTGTAGGAAGACCTCAGATGATGAACCTAGTGGTTCGGGGATCCCTTTCCAAGCTTAGGAATAATGCCAAGTCTCTCGGATCAACCTCACGCTGAAGCTAAGAGCAGGGCAAACACAGAATCCCTCTATAGCGTTGGAATCACTCCAAGTAAAACTGAATTCAAATTCGTAAAATGGCAAAAAACAAAAAAAAAATAGACCGCCTTCATTATTTTCATCCCACCTTAAATATCAATCCAATCATACCATCTCCAACTCCAACTAGAAAAGCAATAAACTAGGAAAACAATACACAGAAAAAGAAATAGAATTGCAGCAAATACATAGGCTTCCTAAAAATCCTTTGTATATCATAATAGCTCCAATGTTTACGGAGTCGTTGATCACGGAACTATGGGGAATCCTTCTCTTGATTTGCATCAATTTCCGGCTCCCATGAAGAACTTGACTCTGGCAAGTTTTGACAAGTGTAAGCAGCAAATAGATATGTGTGTAAACGCTTGATTTCTGAAGCTTCTAACCAGACATAGTCTAAAGTTGGATGATTTTTCCACTACTCTAAGAACTTATAATAAGCTCCTCGATGAGTGGTAATAAATTGATGGTCAAGAATGGCAGCATTCTCATCTCGTGGTGCTATAATTTCTAGAACTCACAGCACTGGGTTACTTTCGGTACTGGTATTGCAACAATTTCATCAACATCACCCTTGAACTCTATAAGATCTTCAATGTTAAAAACGAGACTAATACCAAAATCAGAGGGTAAATCAATGACATAGGCATTAGAACCTAATTTCTTGGTTATTTGAAAAGGGTCTGATCTGCATGCATGAAGCTTGGTAAAACTCCCTGGAGGAAAATGCTCTAGTCTCAAATGAACTAGAACCACATCACCTTCATTAAATTGTCGATCCTTGCATTTTGCATTTGTCGAAGCTGCATAAGAGTTTGTATAGAAGGTCAGGCGCTATTTACACTCATCATGAACATCTCACATATAGCTGGAAAACTCCAGTGCAGCCTCGCTTGGCCTGGGCGTCAATGGTAATGAATTAACATCAGGTAAAGTGTTTGGTCGGAACCCATAAACCACTTCAAATGGAGTGCAGCCTGTCGAACGGTTAACAAAGTTCTTGAAGGAAAACTCGGCGTGCAGAAGCACCATATCCCAGCTAGTCACATGATCCGCAACGAGGTAACATAATAAATTTCCCGTTGGTTACCTCAGTTTGGCCGTCCGTTTGGGGATGGAAGGCACTAGAAAACATCAGCTTTGTTCCCATTTTTCATCCACAAGGTCTTCCAAAAATAACTCACAAATTTGACGTCCCTAACAATCAAAACCAGAATACCATGCAAGCGAACGACCTCCTGCGTAAATAATGTAGCAACTTTTGATGCATCGTAAGTTTTGTGGTATGGAATAAAATGTTTTGATGCAAGCGAACGACCTCCTGCAGAAATAACGACATCTTAGAAAAACAATCAACCACCACCATAATTGAATCATGTTGCTGAAAAGTTTTTGGCAACCTAAGGACAAAGTCCATGCTAATATGCTGCCATGGTTTGTTTGAAATGGGAAATGGCATATAGATCCCCGCTTGTTGCTTGGTTCCTTTATTTAATTAGCAAATCTGGCACCGATCAATCATTGTATGCACGTCCCTCCACATTCAAGGCTAATAGAATCGATCAACAATAATAACAAAGGTATTATCATGACTGAAGAGCCCAGTTAAGCCCCCACCGTGGAGTTTCGTAATTAGAAACTCCCGAAAAAAACCACGCGGAACACATAGATGCGATTTGTAGAATAGAAATCCATCACGCAACAAATACTCATTACAAGATGTACCCTGAGTGGAGATATCATTCCGTACATTGCCAAAGTCCTCATCATTGGCATACCCTGTTTTTAGATTATCAAAACTTTTAACATTAGCTGAAAACATAAGTAACAAGTGTGGTCTCCTGCTTAAGGCGCCAGCCACCTTATTTTTAGTCCCTGACTTATGTCTAATAACAAATTCAAATTATTGCAGATAGTCCATCCAATGAGCATTTCATGCATACAGTTTACTTTGGGAATTTAAATGCTTTAGAGAATCATGGTTTGTAAAAAGGATAAACTCTTTATGGATCAAGTAAGGTCGCCAATGCTTGAGAGCTTGAATTAAAGCATAGAATTCCATATCATATAATGAGTATCGTTAAGCTTCTCACTATAAAAAGCAATGGGATGAGATTTTCCATCTCAATTACATACTTCTATTTTTATTTTATTTTCCTGTTATTCAATTAACACGATAAGATTTGCCATCGGGTTTCATGAGCATCGTAGAATTTCATGATCAGAGGTTTACATATCAACCATTGATTGATAAAAAAAAATATATTCCTTATCATTCCGTACATTGCCAAAGTCCTCATCATTGGCATACCCTGTTTTTAGATTATCAAAACCTGTAACATTAGTTGAAAACATATGTAACAAGTGTGGTTTCCTGCTTAAGGCGTCAGCCACCTTATTTTTAGTCCCTGACTTATGTCTAATAACAAATTCAAATTATTGCAGATGGTCCATCCAATGAGCATGTCATGCATTCAGTTTACTTTAGGAATTTAAATGCTTTAGAGAATCATGGTTTGTAAAAAGGATAAACTCTTTATGGATCAAGTAAGGTCGCCAATGCTTGAGAGTTTGAATTAAGCTTTTCACTATAAAAAGCAATGGGATGAGATTTTCCATCTCAACTACATATTCTATTTTTATTTTATTTTCCTGTTATTCAATTAACACGATGAGATTTGCCATTGGGTTTCATAAGCATCATAGAATTTCATGATGAGAGGTTTACATATCAACCATTGATTGATAAAAAAAATACATCTCCTTATCTTAATTTTCTAGATGATAAGCACCTCGTTTAAGAACTTTGGCACTAATATCTGGACTCTTCTAGTTTAGGAATCATTTGCCAAATTTTAGATCTTTATGGCCAATTGATAAAATGGCCTTCCATACCAAATCTCTAGCTGAAAATTCTCTAATCAATATATTTGTTGTATGCTCTTTTGAACTTTTTTCTTATGTGCTAGTAAATAATCTAATATAGCAAGTCTTACCTTATTTGAATCCTCCAACTCTGCTAGCATAATAGATTGATATTCTAAACTATCCATTTCACTCTATATATCCTTTCTAAGTAATATTTTATGAGCTTTATAGGAAACATAGTATCATTGCCACATGTTAAAGTGAATGGTAAAGTTCTTATAGCATTTTATGAAGTTATATATGCTTATGGTACTTTTGATAAAACATCATACCTCTTTGGTACTACTTCTGACCAATTTCTAAATTTTAAGGATTATTGTTTTGTTGGTCAATTAAGCTTGCCTATTTTCCTGAGTATAATTAGTAGAGTTGTTTTTTTTTTAATTACATACTCTTGTGTGCAATTGCATCACATCCTCTTTAGTAAACATTAAACCTTGTTCAGTGATAATGGTTTCCAGTAGTTCAAATTTATGGATGATTTTGTTCTTAATGAATCTAATCATAGTTTCTTGATTGATCAATTGATAAGAAATAAATTTAACCTATTTAATGAAGTAATATATGACTACAAGGATATAGTTATGTCTTTTTTATGATGATGGATATATTTTTCCAATAATGTTAATTTTTCATCCTCTAAATGACCATGGTTTGGCCATTGTATTGAGTTTATTTTATGGTATATGTTGGATTGAACTAGATTAATGACATTTTTATACCTGTTTTTATAACGAATGCAATCCTTGGTTATTCCTGGATAATAAAAGTTATGGTTCATGATTAATCATCTCATCTTGATGTTGGGTTAATGAACTCCATAGAGTCCTTAATGAATCTCAAACATGATCAATAAATCTTAATTTGGTCTTAAGCATCTAAGTAAGATTCCAATAATTGACAACAATGGTTTTATTATGATCGTATTTTGTATTTTCAACCATGGAATCAATATTGTTTTAATTTATCATACTCCAGTTAGATATCAATAGTAGTTGGTCAATTGACAATCCTTACTAGGATAATGCCACAATGATCAAAGGCCACTTAATACTGTAATCCATGTTGAGCAAATCATTGGCTTCTGTATTATTTTCTCTTATTAAAAAAATAAATTATTATTCTTTTCAATAAGTTTTTTTTCCACTTAATGGTATAGAGTTAGAGAGTATTGTTGCTACCCATCTTCTGACCTAATTTTTGATAAATTTTTGAAAAACACCAAAAATAGCAAAAGACAACAAAAATAAAAATAAAAATGTTTTTGATGTCTTTACATCACTTGCAACGTCTTTTTCCTACACGTTCAATGTCAATGCGTTTTTTAAGTCAATGTTGAAGTTACTCTTTTTCAAAAAAATTCAAAATACAAAAAAATAATAAAAATTAAAATTTGCAAGGGATCAAATATGAAAATAAAGAAGTTAAAGGACCAATTTGTTTTTTGGGTTGCTTGGTCACCAAGTTTGCTTGGAGACTAAGCAATTAAAAATAACAAACTTTGTTTTCACCTATAAATAGGTGGTGGTTACACACACAAAAAGGGAAGAAATTAAGAGGCGCCGTAAAACAAAACCTAAAACAGAGACTTGGTCGCCGCCCCTCTTATACCCATCCATCTTCCCAACCCAAGGCCGCCACCCTCACAAAAAAGAAAACGCTCACTTCCTCTTCTTTTTCCATCTTTACTACCACCATCTTCAACCTTAAACTTGAGCCCCTCCATCTCCCTTATCTCTTGCAACCCCCCCATAAAAAAAACACTAGATCCATTTTCCCTAGTAAAGCCTCCCTTCATTAACTTTTCCTCTCCAACCACTTTACACCTAAAACAGCCGCCCTACAGGCCATCTGTAAACCCTCATGATTATAATTTTTCTAGGTTATTAAAATACGAGATATTTAACCAATAGTAAAATGGGTTAAATTACATTAAAAAAACCTAAATGAAGATAAAAATGGTGAAATTAATGAAATGAAAAGTGAATATAGTGCTAAATTGTTAGAAAGAAAAATTTATGGGGAAAAAATAAACACGTAAGACCAAGAGAGGTCAATGTTCAAATAACAGAAGGTAAGAGGTTTATGTACAAATGATAAAATGACCCCTAGGGTTTAGAGGATTAATGTATATATTTTATAAAAGGGTTAAACAAGAAAAGTTGGATTTTTCTTGCGTAAAAATCACCTACTGACCAATTTAGCACTATTAAGTATAACACTCAATCCGATCATCGGACTGGACTAAACATTTATGAGGGCCTCCTTCACATATAGTTTCATATACAGTTAAAATTTTAAGGTGATCAAAGTTCGGTAAGGTTGTCAAATAATGTCAACAATTAGACTGAAAATAGCATGAAAATCATTAATGGCAATTTTGTAAATATGCTTAACTAGCTGGAAAATTTCAGCAACTCTCTTCTTCATTAAACCACTGCTGGACAAAAAAATAGGAGGAGAAAAGAGAGTCTGGGAGAGAAAGAGAGAGAAAGGCAAGGAGGAACCCAAAAATTGTGTTAGGAAAAGTGTTTTTAGCAAGAAATCAACAAGAAACAAGAGAGAAAAGAAGGAACAAGGGAACTTGGGAGACAAAGAGAAGTTCTAGAGGGAGAAAGTAGACTTTGAATGAGGAAGATGATGAATAGGAAACTAGGGTAATGTAGTGAGCTTTGATTCCTGCTTAATACACTTGGGTAAGTTGTTTTAAAGTGATAATTTCTTGATTTGTTATGTTTTACACATAATTATTTGAAATTCCTAAATTTTGGAAAAGTTAGGGTTTGTGTTAATGTTGGTAGAATATTCTTAGATATTGGGTTTTTATGGTTTATGTTGATATTGTGAAATTAGATAATGGTAAAAAAAAATTGATGGAGGAGAAAAATTGGGCTAGATGCCCGACCATGGAAGAAGGAAAATTAAATGAATATGGGGTGTGATTATTTCATAAATTTAAGAAAAGGATATAACAAGGAAAAAGAAAAGAGGGAAGGTGGTTATGGCATTGATGATAAAAGGGAATGAGGTTACGTGGTTTTGTTTAGAAATGTCATGAATAATGCATGTTAAGGTTAATATTATTAATAGAAAAGTATACAAAAAAAATATTATGAATGTCATGAATAATGCATGAAAAAGGGAATGAGGTTATGTGGTTTTGTTTAGAAATGTCATGAATAATGCATGTTAAGGTTAATATTATTAATAGAAAAGTATACAAAAGAAATATTATGCATGTAATAAATAATGCATGATTAAAGGGAATAAGGTTATGTGGTTTTGTTTAGAAATGTCATGAATAATGCATATTGATATTGTTGACTTACAGGTTGGTACTAATAGGAATGCCTTCCGATAAATGTTTGGAGTAGCATTCGGAGTCGGGACATCGGCGAAAGGAGCTCGAACATCAGGAACTGCAAGTAGGTGTTTACCACCTCATCTCTTTATATTTTGAAGAGTTTAATACATTCTAAAATTTTATTTGTTCATGTTACATGTTGATTTATGATAGTAAAGGATGAGAAATTTGATAGTGAAAACAAGATTAAACATGATGGTTGGTGTCATGAGTGTTGCCGGGGAAAAAATTGTATAAGGTTATTGTGCTTGTTATCCTAATTTCTAAGGACACCTTAGATTGATATAAAGAGCTGGCCACATGAGTGGGGGCAAGGAAAGTTAGCTGGCCATTTGAAGAGCAAAGAGGAAAAGGGGGAAATTGTGGTTTTCCTTAATGAATTTATTATAAAAGGTTGTTTTTTTTATATGAATGTGTGTGTGAATTGAATGAAATTAGCATGAAAGGAATGAGGGAACTCTTGGTTCCTTAAGGCTATGCTTTTGGTCAATTATGCATCAAAGGGGGAGGATGTTTAATTTAACATATTTAGCTTGATGATATGTGTTTAATTGTGTCAAAATGAGGAAAATTGCATGTTGAAATGTTAAGGATTATGTTTAGAAGAATATTGTTCGGAAAGTTCGTAAAATCAATAAAAATGTTCTATTTTGATGTTAAGAGGGAAGATTGAAATAAATAGGATAAATTGGATCTTAAAAAGATATTTTTAACACTCTTATATGGTATGTGATATGGCTAGGGGTTGAGATAAAAGAGAAAAAGTTGAATTGTGGATGTTGTGTGTAAATAGAAAGGTTAATGAATCTGGCCAGATTCGTCTCCTGACTTATGAAGAGAATTCAAGTTGGAGGATGAGGGAGTTTGGACCAGGTACCTCATAGTAATTGTCGTTTTGGATGTTGACTAACTAAGGAAACTGATCTTACTTAATTTGGAGCTATATAACTCCAGTTATGGGTTACCAACCGAGACTGGGTCATTACAGACCCTATATGGAAGTAGGTCTGATTTGTTGATGAATAATTTCGAGTGTCTTGGGGGCAGAAATGGGCTCTCCTCCCTTAATGAGATGTGTAGCCTCATGTCTTATCTTTCCAACGAGACCAACCTTGCTTAAAATAGGATCCTAAAACTTTGGATATAGTAAAATATTTGAGGAGAGGTCGGAATGCGATCTCTGCTGGCAGATTCAGAAGTCGCTAAAGCGACTATTTAGACGTGTTAAAGGGTGAAAATTTAAGTCCTTTCCCTTTGGGGAACATGTGATATTATATTTTAACTTCCAAAAGAAATGAACCATGTTCAAAATGGAAATTTGTAATGATAACTATTGTCGGAAAAAAAATGACAATATTAATGGGTGGAATTGGCATGGACTAGCATATATTTAGTGTATGTTAGGATCCCGGGTAAGGGGATCACCATGCATCGATGTCTATGGGGCATGGATTAACATATATTTAGTGTATGTTAGGATCCCGGGTAAGGGGATCACCATCTAAGGGGCATGGACTAGCATACATTTAGTGTATGTTAGTGTAACATCCCCCATTTCTGGGATAAAACAACAATCTCATGTCAATAAAACAAACAGAGTAGTTAAATTTTTTTTTTTTGTATATACGTATTCATGGTCTTCGTATTAACATCTATCGGAATTTCGACGGAGTCCCCCCTATACACTTGTAACAGTTCGCATCTCATAAATTAATTCCCGACCCAATCATCCTGGGTTTCAATTCCACAATTATGCTCACACCTATCAACCATAATATTTATGATATGCATTATATAACAAAAATATCATTATGGATGGATAATTTAAATAAATATAGATACATAGACATGAAATATGGATATATAAACTACAGCGTTAAATTCATCCAATCAAGTTTAAACATTTATTATACAAATTAAGTTATACAAACATTTTCATGTTTACAAAATACAAGGGTATACTCCCTAGAACCTAGATTTCGAAAAGGGAACATAAGCTAGGATCTACTCCTGTCGTGCATGCGATGATCCTGAAACAAAATGCATATTATTGCAAGGTGAATATCACGATAAATATAACAACATGAATATCTAATAATTTCAACAGGGTAACATGCATTCATATTTCATTTACTTCTCCCTTCTAGTTTTTTTTTAATTAAAATCTCTTCCTTATTCAATCTATTAATAACCGTTCCCTCTGCCACTATCAACCTTCATTCCAGACCTTATAAGATTAACGTGATTACTTTTGCTTATCACATTACCGATACCAATTTCACTGGTATCGTCATCACCACCCCATAGGAGTCGATATAAGGCGATCCCTTTACCCGGGATCCTAACATACACTAAATGTATGTTGGCCAATACATGGTCATCCCCTTACCCGGGATTCTAACATACATTGAATGTATGTTAGCCAATACGTGGAGATCCCCTTACCCGGGATCCTAACATACACTAAATGTATGCTAGTCCATTCGTGACGATCCCCTTACCCGGGATCCTAACATACACTAAATGTATGCTAGCCAATACAGGGTGATCCCCTTACCCGGGATCCTAACATACACTAAATGTATGCTAGTCCATTCGTGACGATCCCCTTACCCGGGATCCTAACATACACTCAATGTATGCTAGACAATACATGGTGATCCCCTTACCCGGGATCCTAACATACACTCAATGTATGCTAGTTTATGCCTTAAATCACACTTCTCATATTTCCTTTGTCAGTGATAATTTCATCACTTGGCAATTCACATAACAACTTTTCACCTTGAATACACATACATTCAGTAATTCACATTTCACATCAAAAATATATTAAATCATGGAATTTAACTAGAAAGCATAGGTGTGAATCACCTACCTGCAATAGAAGCTCTACTCGTGCTCCCCTACTGCTGCTGTTGCACCACGTCTGTGGTCCCTCCTGCAAATCACAGGTTTATCTCATAAATTTTTCTCACTCAAGGATATGTTTTATAATAACCATATCAACAACCAATAAGTCTTTCTTTCAGTCATTTCTTAGTATTTTATGTTTTACTCATTTCACTCATTATTACTGTCGTTCTTAGTCCAATCCTAGTTATCATTCCTTTCTTTATATTTGGACTATCACTGTTCAACTGTTACTGTCTCGTTTTTGAACTGTTACTGTCTGACCTCTTCTCAGATTTTTAACTATATCTGGAGTTATAGAACTCCAATTCAAGCGAAATTTATGGCGTTGGAAAGGTAAGACATGAGGCTACAAGTTCTATGTAGAAGAACCCAATTCTGCCTCTAAGATAGCCAAAATCACTCATTAACAAACACTTGGACTGTTACTGTCCAACTGTTACTGTCTCGTTTTTGAACTGTTACTGTCTGACCTCTCCTCAGAGTTTTAACTATATCTGGAGTTATAGAACTCCAATTTAAGCGCAATTTATGGCGTTGGAAAGGTAAGACATGAGGCTACAAGTTATATGTTTTGGGAAGAACCTAGTTCTGCCTCTAAGGTAGTCAAAATCACTCATTAACAAACGCTTGAACTGTTACTGTCCAACTGTTATTGTCCATTTTTGAACTGTTACTGTCTGACCTCTCCTCAGATTTTTAACTATATCTGGAGTTATAGAACTCCGATTCAAGTGAAATTTATGGCGTTGGAAAGGTAAGACATGAGGCTACAAGTTCTATGTTTTGGGAAGAACCCAGTTCTTCCTCTAAGGTAGTCAAAATCACTCATTAATAAACATCCAAAACTGCAATTTCTATGAAGGAACTTGATCCTAATTCCTTCATTCTCCTCCCCAAAATCTCTTTGAAGGTCAAGAGACGAAACTGTCCAGATTCATCAATCTTTCCATTTACACACAACACATGAAGTTCTTTACTTTAACAACTCTTACTTTTTCCTCAATTCAAGTCTAAGAACTCAATATATAAATTAACATCCAGGTATCAATTCATAATTGACTTGAAATGACTCATAAGACCAGGTTTAGAATATCTTACCTGATGCGAATCAAGGCTTCGCACCCTCCTTTTTTTCTTGTTAATCCCTTTCCCACCAGGGTTTATTTTACCTATAACCCTCAATCTGGGATGGGTTCTTGAAATTTTGGTGTTTCTCTCTTAATTTCTAAAAATAGATATAAAAACTCCCTCTTTTCTTTCTTTACGTAGCTGCAGATCTGTTTTTGGTGAGAATAGGAGTATTTATGCTCTATAATTATTCTTATTTGCATTTAGGCCCCATTTTCTTTAAGTGTATTGGTTCTTACCCCCACTTCTTTTTAGTTTAGTTTATTTTCTTTAATTTAATCCAACCTTGGTTTTTCTCGGGATTTACAATCTCCCCTCCTAATAAAAATTTCGTCCTCAAAATTCAAGTTACGTACCTATGTCGGAGAATAAGTGCGGAAACTTTTCCTTCATCTCAGATTCTCTTTCCCATGTTTCTTCTTCTATTTGAGAGCTTCTCCACAATACTCTCATCAAGGGAACTCTTTTATTCCTCAATAATTTCTCATCTCGATCTAAGATCTTGACGAGCTTAGTTTTCATGGTTAGATCCCCTTTAATCTTCATAGGAACTAGTGGTAATACCCGTGAGGGGTCTATCTTGGCCTTTCGTAGCAATGATACATGGAACACATTGTGAATCTTATCCAAATATATAGGCAATTCTAATTGATATGCAACTGGCCCGATTCTTTCTTTAATCTCAAAAGGGCTAATATATCTCGGGGCTAATTTCCCTTTTACTCCAAATCGAATGAGGCCTTTCTAAGGAGCCACCTTCAAAAATACTTTATCCCCTACTTGGAATTCCAATGGCCTTCTTCGGCGATCTGCGTAACTTTTTTGTCTATCCTGGGCTTCCTTCATTCTCTTTGTCACCATTGCCCGTTGCAAGCAAGACCATAATCTCGATGTGAACCTTGGATCCCAATCCGATATAATTGAAACTGGCACTCCGTAAAGTCTGATTACTTCATCTACATATAATTTTGCCAGCTTATCCATTGAATCAGTTATCTTCATAGGCAAAAACAAAGCAGATTTTGTTAGTCAATCCACGACCACCCATATGGCATCATTCCCCTTCTTTCCCCTGGGTAATCCCGTCACAAAATCCATAGAAATATCCTCCCATTTCCATTCCAGAATTGATAATGACTGTAATTCCCCTGCAGGTTTCTGGTGTTCTATCTTTACTTGTTGACAGATCCCATAATTCGACACAAATTCTGCTATTTCCCTCTTCATATTTGGCCACCAGTAGTTTTTCCTTTAAATCCCTATACATCTTTGTACTCCCAAGATGAGTAGCAAATCGAGATTCATGAGCTTCTCTTAATACTTCATGTTTCAAAATCTTATCCTCAGGCAAATAAATTCGCCTACCCATAGCTATTAGCCCATCGGATAACAATTGAAATGATGTATTTATACCCTTGTTTACCCTTTCCTTGATCTCTTTTACTTTCCCATCTGCTTGTTGAGCCACCAAGACCCTGTCTCGAAGCACAGATCGAATCTTTAACTAAGCTAACAGTGATCCTTCGGGCCCTACACTTAGCCGCAAGCCCATTTTCTTTAATTCCACTATACTTTCTTGTTCCTTAAGCTCCATATCATTCATCACTATTTTTCCCTTCCTACTCAAGGCATCGGCTACTACATTAGCCTTACCAGGATGGTAATCAATAACACAATCTTAATCTTTTATTAACTCTACCCATCTTCTCTGCCGCATGTTTAACTCCTTCTGTGACATCAAATACTTCAAACTTTTATGGTCTGTAAAGATTTGAACTTATGTCCCATATAAATAATGTCTCCATACTCTCAAGGCAAACACCACCGCTGCAAGTTCTAGGTCATGAACCGGGTAATTCACCTCATGCGACTTTAACTGTCTTGATGCATAAGCAATGACACGCCCATTTTGCATCAATACACATCCCAGAACCCTTTTTGAAGCATCACTATATACCACAAACCCTTCTGTCCCTGATGGAAGGGCCAACACAGGAGCAGAAGTGAATCTCTCCTTCAGTTCTTGAAAGCTTGCTTCACACTCTTCCGACCAAACAAACCGGACTTCCTTGCGGGTCAGCTTAGTTAAAGGTGATGCTATGGTGGAGAATCCTTCAATAAACCTTCGGTAATATCCAGCAAGACCCAAGAAACTTCGGATTTCTGTCACGTTGGTAGGCCTTTCCTATTTTAACACGACCTCAACCTTTCTTGGATCTACAAATATTCCTTCTGCGGATATTACATGGCCCAAAAATACCACTTCCTCGAGCCAGAACTCACACTTATCCAGCTTTGCATATAATTGATTTTCCCTTAAAGTCTGTAGCACAACCCTTAGATGTTGTTCATGCTCCAAATGAGAGTTTGAATACACCAAAATATCGTCAATAAATACAACCACATATTGGTCCAAGTAATTCCGAAACACCCGATTCATCAAGTCCATAAACATGGCCGGAGCATTGGTTAACCCAAATGGCATCACCAAAAACTCGTAATGCCCATAACGGGTTCGGAAGGCAGTCTTTTGTATGTCTTGTTCCTTGATTCTCAACTGGTGATATCCAGATCTCAGATCTATCTTAGAAAATACCCTAGCACCCTTTAACTGATCAAACAAGTCATCTATTCGTGGGAGTGGGTACCTGTTCTTCACCGTCACTTTATTCAATTGACGATAATCAATGCACAAACGAAGGGTGCCATCCTTCTTCTTTACAAACAATACCGGAGCTCCCCAGAGTGAGTTACTAGGCCGGATGAAGCCTTTATCTAACAATTCCTGAAGCTGGACCTTCAGTTCCGCCAATTCCATAGGTGCCATCCTATAAGGAGACTGGGCAATAGGAGAAACTCCTGGAATAGTTTCCATGGAAACTTCAATTTCTCTAACTGGAGGTAATCCAGGCAACTCTTCTGGGAATACATCTTGAAACTCCCTCACAACAGGAATACTAGCCAAACATATGCTACCCTTTTCCAGCTCTCTTACATGGGCTAACCAAGCAGAACAACCTTTCCTCAGTAATTTTCTAGCCACCAAGACTGAGATTACACAACTTGAAATTACCTTTCTTTCCCCTTTAAACACTACTCTTTTATCACCTATTCCTTGGATTGTCATCGTCTTGGTGAAACAATCCACTTGTGCCTTATGTTTACTTAACCAATCCATGCACATAATCACATCAAAATCATATAACTCTAACGGCATAAGATCTGCCCTCAACTCTAATCCTCCAATATATAGTTTTACCCCTCTATAAATATCATCAATATGTATATTATCTCCCAAAGGTGTACTAACCATCACCCCTACTCCCAAGTTACTAGATAACACATGCAAGTTATTCACAATTCTATAAGATACAAAGGAATGACTAGCTCCAGGATCAATTAAAACATAAACTTGCATTGTATCTAACTGTAAAGTACCTGTCACCACATCAGGTACAGCTCCCACATCCTCGTAGTTCATGTGATATACCCGACCCTGAGTCCTCCCCTCCTGATTTTTGGGCCTCCCGCGTGTAGCACTCGTGCCTGACTGGGTAGGCCTGATAGGACGATTGACTGTCACTGATTGCTGTTGGCTCTGAACCTCAATCCTCTGACCATGGGCTCCCTCGGTAGTTCTACGAGGACAATCCTTCTTTCGGTGACTCGTGTCCCCACAATAGTAACAACCTCTTCCTACATGTGGGCACTCTCTCCATCGATGCCCCTCACTTCTACAGATATAACATCTCCCCGGCATCGCAGAGTAATCTCCCGGGTGTCGCTGCTCACACCTCTGACAAAACGGATATACTGGTCCCTTTTGCTCTGTAGACCCTCCAGCAGTTTTGACTCCCTGTCTAGACTGTCCTCCCCAAGCTCCTCTTCCACTGACTTGTCTAGATCCTCCTGAGCTCCCTCCTGGGGTGAAACTCCCTCCCTTTCTCTAGAACTGTCCTGATGATGGCCCGCTCTTCCCCTTCTTTGGGAGAGGAGGTCTCCCAGTTATAAACTCAAAATCTCTCCTCTTAGCTCCCATTGCCTGACTCTGCTCGACCACTTGCTTCGGGGTATCCTTTATTACCCTCTCCATACCCTGAGCAGCACGTACCAATTCCCGTACCGACTGAAACTGCATGGCTATTAATATCATCCTCAATTCCCGCCTCAGTCCATCACGGAACCTTTCCACCCTGTGACGCTCTGTGGGAAGGTAAGTGGAGGCAAAAGCTGCTAAATCCTGAAATCTCCTCTCATACTCCAGCACTGTCAAATCTCCCTGCTTCAATTCCAAGAACTCCTGTTCTTTCTCCCTCTTATGCTCCCAAGAATAGTACCTCTCCTCAAACTCTTCACGAAATTCCCTCCATCTCAATACTCCCCTGATCTCCTTTCTCTAATGGTCTCCCACCAAAAGTGGGCACCTTCAACCAATAGCTGAGTCACACAATCCACCCGTAGCTCCTCTGGCACCTGTATCTGATTTATAACTCTTTCCACTTTCCTCAGCCAATGCCCAACAACCTCAGCATCCTCTTCACCCCGGTAAGTCATACAACCCATCTCTCTCATACCCTTCACCCATTGCACTATGGTGACTATTCCCCCTGATCTAGGAGTCGTATTGGAGGCCCCCGCTACCATTCCTGCTGCCACAGCTCTCACTATATGTTCCATAAAAGTAGGATCCGAAAATAGGTTTGATTCAGCTACCAGTGTCGCTGGTGGAGGTATATTATCTCCCCCCTGTCTGTCTGATCCCTCGAGCATGGATACATCTGCCTAACGGAACGATGAATCATCTCGAAGTCTCACTGACTCGCCCCCTTCTGAGTACATTGATGCTGCAGGTATATGAGAGGAAGTGTCTGCCAAGGGGTCCCAGTCTGGATCACTTTCATTACGAATACTCTGGCCACTTCCCCGAACTGGGGATGGATCAGTCCTGGCTCCTTGCCTTGTTCTCACCATCTTGAAACACATTCCAAAACCATATAATCATTCCTATCCCCGGAATAGCAACCTGAGCTCTGATACTAAAATGTAACATCCCCCATTTCTGGGATAAAACCACAATCTCATGTCAATAGAAAAAAACATAGTTAATTTATATATATATATATATATATATATATATATATATATACATATTCATGGTCTTCAGTATTAACATCTACCGGAATTTCAATGAGTCCCCCCTATACTGGAAGGTCTCAAGTTACCGACATGTAACCGGTTTACACTTCTAACAGTTCGCATCTCATAACTTAATTCCCGACCCAATCATCCTGGGTTTCAATTCCACAATTATACTCACACCTATCAACCATAATATTTATGATATGCATGGTATAACAAAAATATCATTATGGATGGATAATTTAAATAAATATAAATACATAGACATGAAATATGGTTATATAAACTACAACGTTAAATTAATTCAATCAAGTTTAAACATTTATTTTACAAATTAAGTTATACAACCATTTTCATATTTACAAAATACAAGGGTATACTCCCTAGGACCTAGACTTCAAAAAGAAACATAAGCTAGGATTCTACTCTTGTCGTGCATGCGATGATCCTGAAACAAAATACATATTATTGCAAGGTGAAATATTTCCATAAATATAACAATATGAATATCTAATAATTTCAACAGGGTAACATGTATTCATATTTCATTTACTTCTCCCTTCTAGTTTTTTTTTTATTTAAAAATCTCTTCCTTATTCAAACTATTAATAACTGTTCCCTCTGCCACTATCAACCTTCATTCCAAACTTTATAAGATCAACGTGATTACTTTTGCTTATCACATTACCGATACCAATTTCACTGGTATTGTCATCACCACCCCATAGGAGTCGATATAAGGCGATCCCTTTACCCAGAATCCTTACATACATTAAATGTATGCTGGCCATTCCATGGTGATCCCCTTACCCGGGATCCTAACATACACTAAATGTATGTTAGCCAATACGTGGAGATCCCCTTACCCGGGATCCTAACATACACTGAATGTATGTTAGTCCATTCGTGACGATCCCATTAACCGGGATCCTAACATACACTAAATGTATGCTAGACAATACATGGTGATCCCCTTACTCGGGATCCTAACATACGCTCAATGTATGCTAGACAATACATGGTGATCCCCTTACCCGGGATCCTAACATACACTCAATGTATGCTAGTTTATCCTCAAATCACACTTCTAATATTTTCCTTTTTCAGTGATAATTTCATCACTTCGCAATTCACATAATAACTTTTCACCTTGAATACACATACATTCAGTAATTTCACATTTCACATCAAAATATATTAAATCATGGAATTTAGCTAGGAAGCATAGGTGTGAAACACCTACCTGCAATAGAAGCTCTACTCGTGCTCCCCTGCTACTGCTGTTGCACCACGTCTGTGGTCCCTCCTGCAAATCACAGGTTTATCTCATAAATTTTCTTACTCAAGGATATGTTTTATAATAACCATATCAATAACCAATAAGTCTTACTTTCATTCATTTCTTAGTACTTTATGTTTTTCTCTTCTCACTAATGATTACTGTCATTCTTTGTCCAATCCTAGTTATCATTCCTTTCTTTATATTTGGACTTTCACTGTCCAACTATTACTGCCTCGTTTTTGAACTGTTACTGTCTGACCTCTCCTCAGATTTTTAACTATATCTGGAGTTATAGAACTTCGATTCAAGTGAAATTTGTGGCGTTGGAAAGGTAAGACATGAGGCTACAAGTTCTATGTTTTGGGAAGAAACCAGTTCTACCTCTAAGGTAGTCAAAATCGCTCATTAACAAATGCTTGGACATTCTTGTCCAATCATTCCTGTCCATTTTTAAACTGTTATTGTCTGACCTCTCCTCATATTTTAAACTATATCTGGAGTTATAGAACTCTGATTTAAGTGAAATATATGGCGTTGGAAAGGTAAGACATGAGGCTACAAGTTCTATGTAGAAAAACCCAGTTCTGCCTCTAAGATAGCCAAAATCACTCATTAACAAACACTTGACTGTTACTATCCAAGCTATTCTCGTCCATTTTTGAACTGTTACTGTCTGACCTCTCCTCAGATTTTTAACAATATCTGGAGTTATAGAACTCTGATTTAAGCGAAATTTATGGCGTTGGAAAGGTAAGACATGAGGCTACAAGTTCTATGTTTTGGGAACAACCTAGTTCTGCCTCTAAGGTAGTCAAAATCGCTCATTAACAAATGCTTGACATTCTTGCCCAACTATTCCCGTCCATTTTTGAACCTATTCTTGTCTGACCTCTCCTTAGATTTTTAACTATATCTGGAGTTATAGAACTCCAATTTAAGTGAAATTTATGGCGTTGGAAAGGTAAGACATGAGGCTACAAGTTCTATGTAGAAGAACCCAGTTCTGCCTCTAAGATAGCCAAAATCACTCATTAACAAACACTTGGACTGTTACTATCCAACTATTACTGTCCATTTTTGAACTGTTACTGTCTGACCTCTCCTCAGATTTTTAACTATATCTAGAGTTATAGAACTCCGATTCAAGCAAAATTTGTGGTGTTGGAAAGGTAAGACATGAGGCTATAAGTTCTATGTTTTGAGGAGAACCCAGTTCTGCATCTAAGATAGTCTAAATTGCTCATCAATGAACCAGACCTACTACCCTATAGGGTCTGTCATGACCCAGTCTCGGTTGGTGACCCAGAACTGGAGTTCTATGACTCCAAATTGAGCAAGACCAATTTCATTAGTTAGTAAATATCCAAAACTACAATTTCTATGAAGGAACTTGATCCTAATTCCTTCATTCTCCTACCCAAAATCTCTTTGAAGGTCAAGAGACGAAACTGTCCAGATTCATCACCTTTCCATTTACACACAACACAAGAAGTTCTTTACTTTAACAACTCTTACTTCCTTTTTTTTTTCAATTCAAGTCTAAGAACTCAATATAAATTTACATTCAGGCATCAATTCATAATCGACTTGAAATGACTCATAAGACCAGGTTTATAATATCTTACCTGGTGCGAATCAAGGCTTCAATCCCTCCTTTTCTTTCTAATGACAGCCGACCCTCCCCTCTTCTCTTCTTGTTCAATTTTTTCTTGTTAATCCCTTTCCCACCAAGGTTTATTTTACCTATAACCCTCAATCTGGGATGGGTTCTTGAAATTTTGGTGTTTCTCTCTTGATTTGTAAAAAAAATAGATATAAAAACTCCCTCTTTTCTTTCTTTACGTAGCTGCAGATCTGTTTTTGGTGAGAATAGGAGTATTTATGCTCTATAATTATTCTTATTTGCATTTAGGCCCTATTTTCTTTAAGTGTATTCGTTCTTGCCCCCACTTCTTTTTAGTTTAGTTTATTTTTTTTAATTTAATCCAGCCTTGGTTTTTTTTCTCGGGATTTACATTTAGGATCCTGGGTAAGGGGATCACCATGTATCGATTAGCATACATTTAGTGTATGTTGGGATTACCATACATCGACTAGCATACACTTAGTGTATGTTAGGGTCCTGGGTAAGGGAATCACTATGCATCAATGCCTACGGGGCGATGATGATATCGGTGAAATTGGTATTGACAATGAGTTAGGCAGAAATAGTTGTGGTTAATCTTATGGAATCTTGAATGGAAGTTGAAAATGAAAGATGAAATGGTTTTAGTAGTTGAATGAGAAAGAGTTCCAATGGAAACAACAATGGAGAAGTGAATAGAATATGAATACATGTTTGCATTTTTAAATTGTTGGATATTTATGCTACTATATTTATTGTGATATTCATGTTCAATAATATGTATTTTGTTTTAGGACCAGTGTATGCACGACAGGAGTAGATTCTAGCTTTTGTTCACTTTTTGTTATCTAGTTCTAGGGAGTATATCCTTGTATTTTGAAATATTAAAACATTTGTATTTATTCCTCTATAATGATATTTCTTGTTCAATGGATGTTATAAATATTATGGTTGTGATGATGATGATGATGATGTTTGTGGGATTGAGACCCAGGATGACTGGGTCGTGATTGAGTTATGAGATGTGAGATATTAGAAATGTAAATAGGGTATATGTCAATAACTTGGGACCTTCTAGTATAAGGGAGACTCTGCCAAAATTTCGGTGGAAATTTCGATAAACTTTTATATGAGAACTGTAAAAAAATCAATAAATTAATTACCTGTATTTTTACGTACCAAATCGTAGGAAAATAACTATAAACGCATATGAAAGTACGGGGCGTTACACCATTCATCATCAACAACACATAAACTTCTCCCTCAGCATTTCCTCCACCTCATGACCCAACCTCACCTGCACCCAAACTCCAACCCACACACAAGAAAAACAAACCTTAACCTCCAGAGCCCTCCTCCCCTGGCCAAACCAACTACCCTGCATTTACTACAGCTTTTGCCACTGCAACCTCTCTCTTTCTCAATATCTTCACCACCCCAACATAACCTCTCTCATTAAGCTGCCTTTATCTCCTCACCAACACTTCTCTGCCCAACTCTCTCATGACCTAGCAGCATCATCTCTTTCTCCTAGCAGCAATGTCTTTTTCAGTGTGTCCACGTCCACGACCATCGTGACCCATCTCCACCAGCTATGGCAACACTCTCTCTTCTCGACCATCAAGACAACATCAAGCAATGGTGGCATTGAACCTATAAAGAAGGAGAAAAGATTAGTGGAGAGAGAGAGAGAGAGAGAGAGAGAGGTGAATTTGGAGAAAAGGAAAGAAAAATTAAAACAGACTGTTTGTGGATTTTTCTTGGTTTTGCAGGTGGTGTTGCTCCTCAATGCTGGCATAGGGAGTTAGAAGAGGGGAAGCCGTTCCAGATCCACCTATCTCCTGGGCTTACCTATGGCGGCGCGTGAACCCACGCACCGTCAATGGCGGTGGTGTGTGAGACCACGCGCCACCACTGTTCGTGCAACTCATAAGCCTTCCAACATTGTTCTAGAATTCCCAGCAGATTGATTTGTGAATTTTTGCAATTGTTCAAAGTGTTGTTTGGTTTATTTTAAATTTTGGTAATTTGTAAATTGATAATTAGAGGTGTGAGTAAAATATAGTAAAAAGAAATCGGTGTGTGTGTTTGTATTCTTTTTATATGTTTTTGAATGTTCGAAACCAAAAGGACAAAAAGAATTAAATGTTTTAATTGCATATAACCAAGTGTCTCAAAAATACAAAGAAAATCATATTGCGTAGTATTTCCATACGAAAATTCAAAATACATATTTGCATGCATTTTAGGATATAATAATTAGTATTAAATTCATGAGAATTTAGCCAATATTTCAATGAATCACCATTTGTTTTTAATTCATGAGAATTAACAGTTAAAAATCTTGATATAGAGCGTTGGACCTACAAGTGAGGTTGCTATTTGAAATATCAAAGTTAACTAGAAAGTTCTCATAGTTTTTCTAAAGTTCATCAATTTTAATTGGGAGTATTTTCACCATAATACACAAATTACAAAGAACTTTTTCCTAAGAATTTATTTGAGTACACGAGTCCATAATAAATTCTTAAACACTGGGTTTATTTAGATGCGTAAATCTCAAATTCTAAACCACAAATAAACTACTAACTAAAGAACCATCAAAACCCCTAAACCACATCAAACCACAAAGCAGATTACCTCAGTTAAGGTGCGCTAGAGATGTTAATACCTTCTCTAGCCATAATCAGTCTCTTACCCTCGAATCTTTAATAAGACCAAAATACCCAGGTTTCCTAACAACCGTAAACCAAACAACTAGGTGGTGACTCCAAGTGAACGCCCCTGACAGTACTCGTCCACGTGCGATAGAATGAGGACTCCACTAGGGACAATATTATTTTTATAGGATTGGATTAAGCTTTGTGTATTTATTGTGGTTTATCTGTTTTGATGTGTTTAATATTTTGTATTTTGGCTTATTTTATTTTATTTATGTTTTAGCTCATGTGTATATGTTTTCAAGCATCATTAGTTTATTTTCGATATATCGTTATAAGATGAGCACATGGAAACTTTAGGTTAGGTGGGGAAGTAACAAAAGCCCTATGACTTTCAGTCAGAATTTAAGTTTGTGAAACCATCTAACTCTTTGTTAAGTGCTTGGACTGGTATTAATTGGTATACGAGTCATCCCACTACCTATTAAACTCTTATATTGCCTTTATGAGGGTGATCACTAGGATAATGAGAGACCCTTTTTAGAGACCAAGTAATAAACCTACTCCATGTCTTATGTAAAAGGATTAGAACCAGCTTTTAGGGTGTATGCTCCTTACACATTGTTTTGCATCAAAACAAGCCCTTTTTAAAGCATCTTGAATTCAGGACTTATGGGTGACACAATGGTCGTCACTTAGGAAATTTTTGTTATGGAGTTTTGGTAAGAATCAAAATTCTTGTTCATCATGCAATCATTACGACCACATGTCACCCCTTGAATGACGAGTTTATCATATAAAAATATGCTCATACATTTGACATGCATGTAACCTTACATGCATATATCCTCAAATAGACTGAAACGTAGGTCCCCCACTTAAGGTCTACTACACATGATAGAGAGAAAAGATAGAAAATGGAGAAAGGTCTTAGATAAAGGCTCATTATCAAAAGGAAATTGAGACCATCAAAGGTGAAGTAGCTAGACTTACAAATTTGCTCGAACAAGCATTGAGTTTCAAGAATGGAAAGGGAACGTCTGCACAGGCTCCTGTGGAAGCACCGTCAGCCCACATCCCTCGCATATCTTAGAACTTAGGGGCAAACTCAGTAAATGGGAAACATTTTATCCATTATACCCTTATCTAGCCAACTCAAGCTCATATCGTTGTGGATCTAATAACAGAAAGATGGTCTGATGATAGGTCTACCAGTCTTATTGACCATGATAAATGGGTTGCTATAACAGAAATATAAAGAGCAATTGAAAGAAATAATCTGACTGACCTGTTTTTAGGAGCTGAAGTTTGTTTGGTTAAAAAAAAACTACGGTGCTAAAGGAGTTTAGCGTGTCAGATTTCACCATGTACACCAAGCTAGAATGCTCGAACTCTTATCTCTGGTCATACTAAAACAAGATGGCTGAAGTGATCTATAATGATAAAAGACTAATCTATTTCTTTCAAGATAGTCTTACAAGGTCTATATTGAGTTGGTATATAAAACTGAATGGTACAAAAATTAATAAGTGGAAGGATCTGCATATGCCTTTTTGAAGTAGTTAAATTCAATCTGGAAACTACATCTGACAAATCAGCCTGATGTCCATGGAGAAGGGAAACAAAGAGTCTATGAGGTCATATGCATAAATAATGGCGAGATAAGGCAACAGATGTCCAACCTTCACTAATAGAAATAGAAATAGTGATTTTGTTCGCCAACACCTTCCAATCCTCTTATTATGAGTATTTGATGGGAAGCTCAGCATTTCTATGAAGTCATGAGGATTGCCAAAAGAATTGAACAAGCTATCAAAATGAAAAATTGGAGGTCCTACAATGGATTCCAGAACAATTATGAGAGATTAATTAAAACACGGCTCTCAAGTAGGAAACCTTAGTTATGTGGTTTAGTCAAGTCTTGTTGTAGCATCAACTGCTTAAATACCGTTGTTAAAGATTAGCATACCTCTGTCACTCGAGTTTGTCTACTAGCATCTGTTAGATTTTGGATTTATTGCCTCGACTCCATGAAATCGCATGCAACCACCATTTTCTAGGTGGTATGATCCAAATTAGCGATAAGAATATCATGGTGGGGTCTTTGGCCATTAGATTGAAAATTGCAAAAAAAAAATTCAAGTATCAAGTTCGGAATATGGTGAGCAAAATTCAGGTTGAGTTTGTGAATGATGGTGTCATCAACCATATAGTTACTGGATCTTCATGAGCATAACAAAAGTTGATAAGCGATGACAAGACACAGATGATTGCTAGAGAAGCTGATTAGGGTGTCACATTGCCAACAATTTTGTTATGGAATTTTGGTACTCATCACTTTTATTTTGGGATCACACCTCATGTTTTCAAAAAATATGTCTTTTCCTTGTCTCTTTCTTGTTTCGAAGTTAAGAGATGTATAGCATTTTATTTTGACAAAATATTTTGATCAAATTCCAATATGTAAAATTAAGATTAGTTAATCCTGAAAGATTAAAAATGTTTTGATTACAAAAATAACTCGATGTTTATTAAAATGACATGATAAACAAAATGGGGTGACCAAATAAATTTGAGCTCACATCTAAAATTGAACCATACATCATGGAGCTAAGTTTTAGCAGTATGCAAAATGACATTTACTGGATTCAGTAGTTATAGACTCACGAATCATGACTCTTTACAAATCCAAATCATTTCATTAGACGAGATCAAAATTTATCGGCGTTAGTTGACCTTGCTTGAAATGAGAAAATGCCATATTTTTTTATTCCCTTCACTATTCTTAAAATGTATATTCCTTGCAAATCTCAATTTGAGCCTAATGAAATCTTTCTTTCAAAAAGGAACCTTAACATGGATCACACCCCACACTAGGGGCAAATGAGGATTTTTGGTTGAAAATATGATGACAATTGACAAGATCAAAAGATTGATGTCTTATCCCAAGTGCAGGAGTGTCAAAGTACTAAATAACTCGGTAAGACCGGGGTCAAACCACAGGGAAGTGAACTATATAAATTATAAATAATATATATAATTTAACAAAGAGTTAAAGAGATCTTTGAGATGTGATAATGATGAAAACAGTTGTCAAGGTTAGAGGATCCACTAATGGTATTAGAAGTAAATATAATATAAACTCATTTTATTACTCAACTAGAAACCACACACAAAGGAGGTTCCAATCGGATGATAAATTGTTAACATGATTACATTAGTTATCTTATTCGAATAATGTTAATACTTGTAAATGTTATCAGGTATTCATGATGTTAATTTATGTTAACAACAAATCAAGTTTCTTTTATAGCACAAGTGTTAGTTAAACCATAGGCTATGAAAGGGTCAAGCATTTATTATACCAAGGGTTATAAAACATAAATCTAGATTAACCATTTAACAAGCAAAGTATTAAGAGTGAATAAGATAACAAATACGAAACATGTTAGTATCAAACATTAAAGTCCATATTGAGTTTACAATATACTTATTCTTACACCATTAGTGTAACCTTTCACCTTGACATAATTAACTTAGCTAAACATAATGAAGAAGAAGAACATAAATAAACTAGATAAGAACATAGTTATGATGAAAAGCATAAACAAGAGAGTAATATAACATGAAAGAAAACTTGAACATTATAAAGAGAGAAAACAAGAAAATGATCTTGATCTGAAAACCAAGATGCCTAAATGCATTGTAAATGCCTCATTTTATAGGCCAAAATTCAAAACTATTGATTTGATGACTAATTGTTGAGTGGGTGGCCACCTCTTGACTTGGTAACAATCCTTATCTTCTTATCTGCAGAAAACGTCATTATTAACATCATAATTTGAACAGATAGTCTTTATGCAAGTTCTAGGAAATTATCTCAGCTTTCCAACAAAACAAGAATGAGGTCATTTAGACTTCTATAACTCAAGATATGGGCTGAACACTGAATAGTATCTGGGCTGCACGACAGATTTTGACTTCTCTGTTGTTGCAATAATTTGAACTTGAAAACGGTCCTTTTGAATCTTGCACTCTTCATGAAAGTTTTAGGGTTATGTCTTAGCTTTCTATCCATATAAACCACACCTAAATCCAAGTTCTACAGCTCCAGTTAATATCCAATAACCGAATGGTGTTCCAATCTGAATTCAACCAGCACCTTTTTACTAAGCTTAACCCTCTCTTTGTCTTCTCAATTTCAGTAGTTAAACTCATCAATCAATCCTTCGATTTATGCGATAGGCTTGCATTTAAAATGAACATTTACCATAAATTAAAGGTATCTTATATTATCAGACTTCTTATTATAAAACATGCTTTAGTTAGGGAATTTAATGATACTTTAGTGCAATATGTTGATATAAAACCTTAATGAAAATGCACTTTTAAGTACTAATCAACAATGCTAGAATCAATGGTGGAATAGAATGCTAAGAATGGAAGACCAACGATTGAGAAAGGGCTAAAAGTGAAAAAAAAAGCTAGAAAACTTTAAGGAAAGCTATGTGAAAGCCATAAATTTGGAAATCACCCACACTTTAAAGCAAGTCAAGGGTGAAGGTAGAAAAATTCCTATAAAGTCTAGAAAGAGAAAAGGAGGTTAAAAGTTGATGCTGAGGGCGAGAGTTAAAAAAAAGATAAAAGAAAAGAAAAGAAAAGAAAAAAGATATAAAAAAAAGAGATATTAAACCATGAACATGTCTTTTGGTATCTGTGAATGAAGCCTCTCGCATCTTCAAATGTTTAGATTCGGCTATCCATTAATAGTTATATGTCATTCTTTTATAAAGATAGTGAAAAAGAAATAAGGAAATGACGAGAACCTTGGCCTTTCCTTTGAATTGAAATTTAAGCCAAAAGAATATCATGGAGATAAAAGATGGGCATTGAGTTTTATTATTCTCTTTAAGTTTGAGATTGACAATGAAAGGAGTGGTATGGTGATACGCTAATGTTTGACCTTGATTGATAACACCAAAAGTTTTGACTGACCAAAAATCTTGTTAAGAGTGAGACATGATTATTGCTTGATTATGATGGAGGTTCTTGTCCAGTTTTAGGAAACAAGATTTATTGATGAAATATATGGTATGTCACTTTCTTCTACAAAGACAACAAAAGAAAGAGAGTTAATGAATAGTTGATGGTGATCCTATCTTTGAAACCCTAAAACATTTTTGAGCCTATGAATTTCATTTTCTTTCATAACCATAAACCATAGCCTACATTATATGCTTTTAAAAGCTCTTTTTAATCAAGTAAGTGATTTGAACCGATAAATAGTGCTCTCAAAACTTAAAGAGCTTTTCCATAAAAGTTGTGGCTTCATGAACTAAGTTACCGGTTATTATGCATACTGATAAAATAAATGCTTAAAAGAGACAAATTTTCAATGGAACTGTCGCACGTGTGTGGCGTCGCGGCGATAAAATCCACTCTCAAATCCTATATGTTGGTATCCTGGAAAAATGGGGAGACAAGGAATTCTTGTCTTTTATTAGTAGAAAAATAGAATGTGAGTCGCCACCTAATATTTTGGTCACTAGGAACCCTAATTGGTCTTAGAGATCGGGTACGGGGACTGATTGCATAAAGGAAAGATATTAGCACTCCAAATACGCCCTACCTAAGGTAGGCTGCATTGTTTTATTGTCTGAAAAAATATCTAAGGTCTTGTCACAGTTTCTAATTGTTGGTCAGTCTAATGGTTTAAGAAAAGTTTACCTCGGTAAGGAGATCTTTATCTTGTCGGGCAAAACCTAACCGTTCTAACGTCAACCAAAAAAACTATATATATATATATATATATATATATATATATATATCAAAAATATATCTTACGTATAAGGTCGTAATCCCAGATACTAAAAGAAAAAAATAATAATTCTTTTGCATTTTTTAAATATTGGTCTAGTTCTCGTAACTTTAATAAACTAGTTATTAAAACCAAAATGCATGTTAATACATATTTTTGAATTTTTGTTATATGAAAATATGACGTGATTTTTTTTTCTCTGAGATACTTGGGCAAATGCGTGAAAATAAAAACGTGATTTTTATTTTTTAAATTTTTCAATATTTTGATGAAAACTAAGTATTTCGATATCAGATTTATATCTTTACGGTATAAAAATACAAACTAATACTAAGCAAAATTCAGTAGAAAAATACACAGGAAAATCATAGTTTTTTTTTTAAATGATATTTTTTTAGAAATTTTTTTTGAATGGGCCAAACCAGGCCTAAAAAGAAACTGGGTCGAGATCAGCCCAATAAAAATGCACACAATCTCATATTGGGTTGGACTCAACCCAGCCGTATGGACCAAGCTGATGATCCAGCCCGGATTGGTTACTCCAGTTAGCGTGGTCACGTACAATAATAAGGTAATTGACACGACCAAAAGATTGATGTCTTTTCCCAAGTGTAGGAGTGTCGAAGTAATAAATAACTCGGCAAGACCGTGGTCGAACCACAAGGAGGTTAATTGTATAAATTATAAAAAACAATAATACAACAACAATAGTAACAATAATTTATAATAATAATAATAATAATAATAATAATAATAATAATAAAGATGAAGAAGAAGAAGTTGATGAGAACTTTGAGATGGAAGATTAACGTAAGGATTAAACAATAATAACAACAAATGTCAAGGTTAGAGGATCCAATAATGGTATTTCAAACAAGTATAGTATAAACTCTTATTATTCAATTGGAAACCACACACAAGGAGGTTTCAATCAGATTATAAATTGTTACCATGATTACTGTTGTAACCCATTTTTGGGTCCCCACAAAATATATATAAAAATATATAGCCAAAGGAGGTTAGAAAAATAATAGGAGGCAGAAGCACTCAGAAAATGGTTGGAAAATTGGTCAATAAGGTTAAAAATACAAAGATTGGATTTTTGACAGTATATTCTTGAAGGAGGAGAACCCTGTTGAGAAAGAAAATTTGAAATTTGAGGAGAAAAGCCCAAATTTGGATGTTTATGGACTTAATTGGATTTTTAAATGAATTTATAGGAGATTTGATTGTAAGAAAAATTGATTTTTAAGTCAATTTGGGCTTTAATTAGAAGAAATTTAAGTTCTGGGGCCAAAATATATTTTTTAGGAATTTATTAGGTCAAATCAGGGGCCTAATTACATAAATATTGAAGTTTAAGGGCCAATTGGGGACTTAATTGAGAAAATCCGAAACCAGGGACCAAATTGGAAGAGGCGCGTAAATGGAGGGGCTGGAATTAATTGATTCAGGGGCCTAATTGAAGAAATTGGAAGTTTTTGATCAATTAAGGGCTCAATTGCATAAATCAGAGGCCAAGGACTAAAGTGAAAAACGCGGCCAACACGAGGGGCGAAGACCGAAATTGGCAGAGATGCAATTGAAGGGAAAAAAGATGATTGAGGGCTGATTTGAAACTTGGCGCGTTCTGGCGCCACTTTTAAATGAAACGGCGCGTTTTATCCAAAACGACGCCGTTTCATATATATTAAAAAAAAAAAAGAAGAGAAAGAGCAGAACGGTGTCGTTTTGAACGACACTGTTCATCTTTCTTCTTCCCCCCCGATCACGCAGCGGAGAAGAAGGAAAAAGGGTTGCTTTAATTTGAATTTTTTGCCGGCCACTCTCTCGCCTGGAGCCCACCGACCGGACACAATGGCCGACCACCCACCGCGCACCTACCAGAAAACCGAGGAGGGGGGGCCGAGCCTTGGCAGTCGCGCCCAATGGCCGACCGGCCGGTTGCTCCCCATGCTCCACAGCGAAAAGCCACTCACTTGGCTCTATAAATAACAGCCAACACAGCAGCAATGAGGGAGGAGAAGAGAATAGAGGAGAAGAGAACAGAGGAGAAGGAAAACAAACGAGAAAAACAGAGGAGTGGAGGAGAACGAAAAAACCGAAAGAGAGAGAAAGGGGAGAGGAAAAGAGAGAACCGAAAGAAAGGAAAAAGGGGGGGAAGAAAACCAAAGAAGAAGAAGAAAGGGGAGAAAACGAAAGGGAAAGGAAACGGAGGACAAGGGAAGAGGAAGAACCTCCCTCTCGGCTACTAACAGCCATATCGCTTTGCCGTCCGAAAGTCAGCCGTCTCCGCCTCCAGCAGGACCAACACCGGCACCTCCTCCAGCAGCAGCAGCAGCACCAGGGCCACCGCCTCCTCTGCGCCAGGTAATTCTTCTTCCTCCCTTCATTACTGCACTTTCTTTTTTTTTTCCTACATGCAGAACGAATAACGTTCTGCATGCAGAAGGGTGGGGGGGAAAATAATTCCCCGCCCGCGTTGTTCTCCGGGCAGTGGTCTGGCGCCAGCCTTGCCCTTCTGGGCGGTCCGCCAGAAGAGGATAATAGTATTTGGGCTGAAATCGGCCCAATTCATTTTTGGGCCAAGATCGGCCCAACACATTTAAGTGAGTCCCCGCTTAGTTAGTGGGCCCGACTTGAATTTAATATTATATATTATTTATATTATATTTTGTATTATTTATATATATATATATGTGAAAAATTACAAAAAAATTCTGCAAAAATTATTTTAAAAAATATGTGATTTTGTTGTAATTTTATTACTGTATTTTGATTAATATCGGTTGGTATTTTTATACTCTAAAGCTACAAAATCCAGTATTAAATACCCGGTTTTCATCAAAACATCAAAGATTTTCAAAATAAAAAAAATGTCTTTTGCTTTCAGAAAATTTTCTTAAAATATCTTTAAAAATATTGTTGATTTTTCTGCATTTGTTTTATCAAAGTGGATTAATATTTGGTTGTATTTTATACCGTAAGGATACAAATCCGGTATTAAAATACCCGGTTTTCGTCAAAACATCAAAAAAATACATAATTACAAAAAAAATATTTTGTTTTCATGCATACGGCCTAGTCTCTCCAACATATATATATATATATATATATTATATATTATAACATCATATTTTCACACAACAAAGGAAATTTCAAAACGATATATGTATTAGCATGCATTTTGGCTTTAATAACCAGTTTATTCAAGCCATGAGAACTAGGCCAATATTCCAAAAATTCTAAAAAATCTTTTTGTTTTCTTTTAATATTATGGGATTACGAATTTAAACATAAAATTTATTCCTGATATTTAAAAATATAGTTTTACATAGAAATTAGAACGGTTAGGTTTTACCCGATAAGATAAGGACCTCCTTATTAAGGAGGACTTTTCTTGAACCATAGACGGACCAACATACATAGACGTTAGAATGGTTAGGTTTTACCCGATAAGATAAGGACCTCCTTATTGAGGAGGACTTTTCTTGAACCATAGACGAACCAACATACATAGACGTTAGAACGGTTAGGTTTTACCCGATAAGATAAGGACCTCCTTATTGAGGAGGACTTTTCTTGAACCATAGACGGACCAACAACTATTTTACCCGATAAGATAAGGACCCCCTTATTGAGGAGGACTTTTCTTGAACCATAGACGGACCAACAACTAGGAAACACAACGAGACCTTGAATTTTATCAGACAAATAAACAATGCAGCTTACCTTAGGTGGGGCGTATTTGGGGTGCTAATACCTTCCCTTTACGCAACCAGTCCCCGTGCCCGATCTCTGAGACCAGTTAGGGTTCCTAGTGACCAAAATACTAAGTGGCGACTCCCACACCATCTCTCACTGCTAAGAGACAAAGAATTCCTTGTCTCACCATATTTACTAGATATATACCCCCCACCATTACATTTACATTTATTTCATTTGAGGGTGGACGATCGCCGCGACGTCGCGCACGTGCGACAATTACATTAATTATCTTATTCGAATAATGCTAATACTTATAAATGTTGTCAGACATTCATGATTATAACTTATGTTAACAACAAATCAAGTTCCTTTCATAGCTCAGGTGTTGGTTATACCATACAGTATGGGTTATGAAAGTGCCAAGTATTTGTTGTACCAAGTGTTATACAACATAAATCTAGATTAATCATTTAACAAGCAAAGTATTAAAAGTGAACAAGATAACAAATATAAAGCATGTTAGTATTCAACATTAAGGTCCATGTTAAGTTTATTTTATACTTATTCTTACACCATTAGTGTACCATTTTCACCTTGACATAATTAATTTAGCCACACATAATGAAAGAAATAAACATAAATAAACAAGATAAGAACATAAATGAGAAAGAAGTTAACTAAGTAAAGAAAAGGAAATGAAAGGCATAAACAAGAGATTAATATAAATAAAACTTAAGTATTATAAAAGACAGAGAGCAAGAGCATGATCTTATTCTGAACACCAAGAAGCATAAATACATGGCAAATGCCTCCTTTTATAGGCCAAAATTCAGAACTATTGATTTGTTGACTAATTGATGAATGGGTGGCCACATCTTGACTTGGTGACAATTCTTATCTTCTTGTCTGCCAAAAACATCATTGATAACGTCATAATTTGAATAGACTTCAATCATGAAAGTTCTAGGAAATTGTCGCATCTTTCCAAGGTAAAAATTTGAGATCATTTGGACTTTTAGAACTCGAGATATGGGCTGAACACTGAACAGTGTCTGGGCTGCAGGACAGATTCGAACGTCTTTGTTGTTGCTACAATTTGGACTTGAAAACGGCCTTTCTAAATCTTGGACTCCACATGAAAGTTGTAGGCCTATGTCTTAACTTTCCAACCATATAAATTAGACCTAAATCCGAGTTCTACAGCTCCAGATATGACTCGATTACCGAATAATGTTCCAGTGTGGACTGCACCAACATCTCTTTTCTAAGTTTGGCCATCTCTTTGTCCTTTGAATTTCAGTACTTCAACTCATCAATCAATTCTTTCATTTATGTAATAGGCCTGCATTTAAGATGAACATTTACCATAAATTAAAGGTATCTTATATTATTAGATATGTTATTATAAAATATGCTTTAGTTAAGGAGTTATTGATACTTCAAGTGCAAAATGATGATATAAAACCTTGATAGAAATGCACTTTTAAGTACTAATCACACCCCCCAACCAGCTTATTACTAGTCCCTAGTAATCAAAGCGTTAAAATAGAAAAACAATTTGCAAATTCCACAAAGAAAGGCTTTCATTATTCAACTTCCATTAATCTATCCAGATAAATAAACTCTCATTAAGTTTATATATCTGCTCAATACCTCTTAAACAAGATATTAATAAACCTTTTTTTTTATGTGCTCAATGTATGAAAACATAGATGATGGGGCTTTTATTGGAGGAAAACAATATTATGTTTTAATGTTTAAGGTTAACTTCCTTGGGTTGGGATTATTATCTTCTTCTTCTTCTTCTTCTTCTTTTAATATATATACATATAACTTAAAACACAATGCATCTTTAACCCATGTAATGAGCTTTCGGCTAATGACTCCCAGACCAGTTGGTCTTAGGGCATTAGGTGTTGAGACACCCCTACGAGCTTAGTAACTCGGGTTGAAGATACTGATACGTAGATAGTGCAATGTTTGATTCCCTTAAGCTTTTCTCCTTAACCCATGTAACAAGCTTTGGGCCAATAGCTCCCAAGTCAGTTGACTTTAGGGTATTAGGTGTTAAAACACCCCTTTAGGCTTAATTGCTTAGGTTAGGGAGGCTACAAAACCAAACTTATCTACGTTTTTATTATCATCATTTTCTTTTTGTTGTTTTTTTTTTGTTTTTTTTGTTTTTTTTTTTTTGCAAATTATAGAATATCCCTATCCCTTAGTTGTTACCTAAACAAAAGAACATAAATAATGTAATAATCCAATGTGCAACCCACAATCATATGTTAAAGTGTGTGTGTGAAAATGAAGGTTTAAAAATATTTGTTAAATGAGTATATGAACAGAATCAAGTGATAACAATGCGAGAGTTTGTAAATCTGAATATTTCAAGAAGTATTCTAATAGGCCTTGTTATGAATATTGCATATAACCATCAGAAAATTGTTTACTAAGATGCGTCTCAAGAGTCAATAAAATTCCCCCTTACTTTGCCATCCTAGTAATAACAGTTTTGCCAAATGGTTTTATTAAAAACAAAAGCAGTTAGTTGGTTAGTTTTTTTTTTTAATGTCAACTACTACTCTCTCTACCCAACCAAAACGAGACATTGTCCTCAATGTCCTAAGGTAGAAAGATAGAGTATAGAAGACATCACTTGAAGCAGCGAACATTGACAATCTTGAAACACACTTAAACAAATATAAGAGATAACAAAACAAAAAGATATTATGCTATTAATAAAACCAAAAGACATAAATTTTTACAAACTAAGACTCAAATCGTAGTTGTGATTGTGGCTCACATCTTCCCTTGGTTTTACGTCCAAGAACGGCTTAAACGCCCTCTACGGGTCGAGGATAGGCTTCCCATCTAGTTTTCTAAAAAAACTGGCAAATAGGGTCTTTTATAGTCAGATTTCCAAGATTGAGTCGATCATGTTCTTTATGAAAATGGGGCCATAAATCATGAATTGCACGATGTACATCTCCACTAGGATGCGTCTCAAGAGTTAATAGAAGATTATCTAAAGACTCCTTACTCAGGCCATCCTTAATGAATTGTATTTTATCTTCATGGTATATAGATACCATTCCTAAAGAACGACATGTTGCATTACAAGTCCATCTAGCACATCGATGATAGACTTTCAGTCGTTTTGCACGACGTTTCTTTGCAAAAGTACTTTTACCTATTCCAGGTATGTATGAGATGAAAGAATTGGAGGACTCACCTGATAATCAAACCTTTACTTCGAGCAGCCACCGAATATCTTCAAGAATTCCATGATTCATTAACAACCTCAATCTTACACACCTAGTACGGTAAATTTTTGTAATCGCATTCTGAGGCAGAGCGGGAAAGTACTTTTTCAATTTTTCAAGAGTGGTGTCCATTTTCAAATGAGAATTGGAGAAGAGATTCAAAGAAGGGAGAAAGAGCAAAGAATATTACAAATATATACAGATATCAGTTATTATGGGAAATTGAAAGAACCGACTAAAGTCACGGAGTACCATTATCCGCCATTTAACCAGGGTGAGAGAGACTAGCAAAACAAAATTCATACCAAAAAGAAACACAAAACAATGTGAGAAAAAGAATCATTCTTTATATACAGGATCACTCAATTCAATAGTCATTTTCAACTGAAAAATTGTCAAAGTAAACTTTTAAACAATGTCCATTTACCTTGAAAACATTGTCATTCTTTGGATTCTCGATATCACAGGCCCCATATGGATACACATGTTTCACAATAAAATGACCGCTCCATCTTGATCTTAGCTTTCCAGAAAATAAATGGAGTCGAGAATTATAAAGCAAAACTTTTTTACCAGTATCAACTTTTTGACAATTTCCACAAGTTTTGCAGAATACATGCGTGTCCTTAAACATGGTGGGCCAATAAAATCCATTTTGAAAGATTTTTGCAGTCGTCTTTCTTGATGAGAAATGACTCCCACATGCTTTAGAATGATAAAGTTTAATGACACTACTTACCTCATTATCCGGAATGTATCTTTGAAATATTTGATTAGGACAATATTTGAATAAGTTAGGGTCATCCCAATGTTCTTCACTTTGTTCAAAAACTTTCCTTTATCTTTGGTACTCCAATGAGCTGGCAAATCTCCTAAAGCAAGAAAATTGATATTTTTAGCAAACCAAGGCATTGAACTAAGAGAAAGTAAGGATTCGTCAGGAAAGTAATCATTGATTGGTGTGATGTCGGATGTCGAATCTGTTGTCACTTTTGACAAAAGATCCGCATCAACATTTTCGGTGCCTTTTTCATCCATGATTTCTTCCTGAGAATAAATCATTTACAATTCTTCAGATTCATCAAACTCAGTTTTACTCAAGGTAGATTCAAATTAATCATAAACTAATTCTTCAATAAAATCTACTTCTTGTAAATCATTATCATCTTCAGGTTGCTTTCAAATGCTGAAAATATTCATCTCCAATGTCATGTTTCCAAAAGATAGCTTCATCAGTCTATTCCTACAATTAATCAATGCATTAGAAGTTGCAAGAAAGGGACGTCCTGAAATAACAGGAAATGAATTACATGCTTCAACAGGTTGTGTATCCAAGACAATAAAATCCACAGGATAAATGAATTTATCGACTTGTACTAACACATCTCCAACTATTCCTTTAGGCACTTTTACAGATCTATCGGCAAGTAAAAGAGTTACAGAAGTTGGTTTTAACTCACCTAGATTGAGACTCTAAAAAACTGAATATGGAAGTAAATTCACACTAGCTCCAAGATCAAGTAAAGCTCTTTCAATTTTATGTTCTCCAATAAAGCATGAAATTGTAGGACAACTAGGGTCTTTATATTTCAAAGCATTATTGTTCTGAAGAATGACACTTACTTGTTCGGCTAAAAAGGCTTGCTTTTTCACATTCAGTTTTCTCTTAACAGTGCACAAATCTTTCAAAAATTTAGCATAAGAAGGAACCTGTTTAATAGCATCCAATAAAGGTATATTGATCCTTACCTGTTTGAAAGTTTCAAAGATTTCAGAGTTATGATTGACTTTTCTTTGTTTGGTCATGGCATGAGGAAATGAAAGTGCTGGTGAAGAATCAGTCTTTTCTTTGCAATGTTCAGATTCAATCCCTTCCTTACCCTCAGAGATTGACTCATCATCTTTCTCACAAGGTTCAAGAATGGGTTTTTCAATAATCTTACCACTGCGAAGAGTGATGACTGATTTGGCTTGATCCATGTGTTGGCTTCCAGAACTACTTGCATTCACATTGTATTGCCCCTTGGGATTTTGTTATGGTTGAGATGGAAACTTACCTTTCTCTTGAAAACTGAGAGCAGATGTCAATTTTGCAAGAGTATCTTTAAAATCTGTCATGCTTTGAGCAAGTTGAGTGTTGATTGTCTCTTGCTTTTCAATGAATGCATGCAATGTTTCCTCAAGGTTTCTTCTAGGAGGTGGAGCATAATGAGGTGCATATCCATGAGAACTTTGAAAATTATGATGTGCTTGAAACGGTGGCTGTGAAGTTTGTGCATTATTGTTATCACTCTTCCAATTGAAATTTAGGTGATTTCTCCAACCAGGATTATATGTTTGCGAGTATGGGTTATGATTAGGCCTTTGAAAACTGTTTAAAGCATGGGCTTGTTCATGGAGACATTCCTTAAAAGAAGGCAAAGTTGGACAGTCATTGGTTGAATGTTCATTGGTTTCACAGATTTGACACACAATGTCTTGAACAGATTTTAGTTGACCACTCTTTTTTAATTCTAGTGCCTCGACTTTTTTTGCTAACGATGCAAACTTGGCTTGGAGGTCATGATCTTCCCTAAGGTTGTACATGCCTCCACTAGATGTATGAGGTTGGGTTTTACTTGGTGCCTCATAAGTTCCTGTAGTGTCCCAATTTTGCGCATTTTCAGCGAGCAAGTCTAGGTATTCCATTGCTTCATTAGGGTCTTTATCCTCAAAAGTTCCATTGCACATCAATTCAACCATTTGCCTATCTCTAGGAGTTAACACTTCATAAAAATGTGACACCAATCTCCATGTTTCAAAACCATAATGAGGGCAAGTATTAAGCAAGTCTCGATACCTATCCCAACATTGGTAAAATGTTTCTCCTGGTTTTTGAGTGAAAGTGATTATTTGTCTATTGAAAGAGTTTGTTCTGTGAGATGAAAAAAACTTCTTTAAAAATTGTTGTTGCATTTCATCCCAAGCACAAATGGATCCAGGTCTCAAATTTTGTAGCCATGTTTTAGCTTTATCTTTTAATGAAAAAGGAAAAAACTTCAACCTGATGGTGTTCATGCTACAATTTGAGTCATTATAGGTGTTACAGACCTCCTCAAATTCCCTTAAATGCAAGTATGGATTTTCTAAATCTAAGCCATGAAAAGAAGGTAAAAGTTGAATAATGTCTGGCTTAAAATTAAAATGAGATGCATCAGGAGGAAAAACTATGCATGAGGGTGCACTTGTTCTTGTGGGATTCATATGGTCTCTAAGTGTTTTAACCCGAATATTCTCATTATTCTCATTATGAAGCGATTGGTTATCTTCTTCGGCCATATTTTCTGAAAATGATGAAGATACCCTACAAAGTCTACCACTTAATGTACGTGACCACACTCTCATGCACGTGTAGGAAGAGAATAAAAGGAAGATGAAAGTAAAAGAAAAAGAAACAAAACAAAAAAAACAAAGTTAGATACACGAAAAGTGAAAAGAGAAAATAAAATAAATATTATAATTTGTACAAGAATTTACCTACCCGGCAACGGCGCCAAAAACTTGACACGACCAAAAGATTGATGTCTTTTCCCAAGTGTAGGAGTGTCGAAGTAATAAATAACCCGGCAAGACCGGGGTCGAACCACAGGGAGTTTAATTGTATAAATTATAAAAAACAATAATACAACAACAATAGAAACAATAATAACAATGACAATGACAATAATAATAATAATAATAATAATAAAGATGAATAAGAAGAAGTTGATGAGAACTTTGTGATGGAAGATTAACGTAAGGATTAAACAATGATAACAACAAATGTCAAGGTTAGAGGATCCATTAATGATATTTCAAACAAGTATAGTATAAACTCTTATTATTCAATTGGAAACCACACACAAGGAGATTCCAATTAGATTATAAATTGTTAACATGATTACATTAGTTATCTTATTCGAATAATGTTAATACTTGTAAATGTTGTCAGGCATTCATGATTATAACTTATGTTAACAACAAATCAAGTTCCTTTCATAGCTCAGGTGTCGGTTATACCATAAAGTATGGGTTATGAAAGTGCCAAGTATTTGTTGTACCAAGTGTTATACAACATAAATCTAGATTAACCATTTAACAAGCAAAGTATTAAAAGTGAACAAGATAACAAATATAAAGCATGTTAGTATCCAACATTAAGGTCCATGTTAAGTTTATGTTATTCTTATTCTTACACCATTAGTGTACCCTTTTCACCTTGACATAATTAACTTAGCTACACATAATGAAAGAAATAAACATAAATAAACAAGATAAGAACATAAATGAGAAAGAAGTTAACTAAGTAAAGAAAAGGAAATGAAAGGCATAAACAAGAGATTAATATAAACAAAACTTAAGTATTACAAAAGAGAGAGAGCAAGAGCATGATCTTTATCTGAACACCAAGATGCCTAAATACATGGCAAATGCCTCCTTATATAGGCCAAAATTCAGAACTATTGATTTGTTGACTAATTGATGAATGGGTGGCCACATCTTGACTTGGTGACAATTCTTATCTTCTTGTCTGCCAAAAACATCATTGATAACATCATAATTTGAACAGACTTCAATCATGAAAGTTCTAGGAAATTGTCTCATCTTTCCAAGGTAAAATTTGAGATCATTTGGACTTCTAGAACTCGAGATATGGGCTGAACACTGAACAGTGTTTAGGCTGCAGGACAGATTCGGACTTCTTTGTTGTTGCTATAATTTGGACTTGAAAATGGCCTTTATAAATCTTGGACTCCACATGAAAGTTGTAGGCCTATGTCTTACCTTTCCAACCATATAAAGTAGACCTAAATCCAAGATCTACAGCTCAAGATATGACCCGATAACCGAATAATGTTCCAGTGTGGACTGCACCAACATCTCTTTTCTAGGTTTGGCCATTTTTTGTCCTTTTAATTTCAGTACTTTAACTCATCAATCAATTCTTTCATTTATGTAATAGGCCTATATTTAAGATGGACATTTACCATAAATTAAAGGTATCTTATATTATTAGATATGTTATTATAAAACATGCTTTAGTTAAGGAGTTATTGATACTTCAAGTGCAAAATGATGATATAAAACCTTGATAGAAATGCACTTTTAAGTACTAATCAATAATTATATTTCTTTGTTCATAAAAACATGCACAGTGCACGTTCTGCATGCAAGGAGAGGAAATAGGAAACAAGGACAAGGCGAAGAGAATTACCTGGAATGGAGGCGTTGTCGTTCACAGTGCTGGTGGCTCACGGTGGTGTTGGTGTCATGGCAGCTGGCTGTGGTGGCAGACATTGGTTCTCTTTCTTCTTTCTTCTACTTCATTGTGCTGTCTTCTTCCTCTATTTTTTTTCTTTGTCAGCATTATTCTTGCCTTAGTTTCAATGGCTTCAGTGTGCTAGCGGGGCTGCTGGTGGCGGCGAAGAGGAAAACTGGTGGTCGTACGTGGAGGAGACTTTTTTGGTTTCTCTGTACTTTCTTCTTCTTCCTCCTCTCTAATGGCTATGTTTTGGCTGGCTGGTTTCTAGAAACTAAAGATGATGACAATTCTAGTCTTGCGTTCCTTTTGTTCTTCTGGACTTTCTCTCTCTGTTTCTTCCTTTGCTTTTGTTTCGTTTTTTTTATTTCCTTGTCTCTGGTTCTGTAGGTCAAAGGACAGTAGCGATGGATGCTAATTGCTGGTGGGTTTCTCTTGCTTTTGTTCCTTTGTTCCTCTGTTATCATCTCGCTATGCTGCCCAGTTCTCCTCCGTCTCCATCTGTTTCTTTTTATTCTACATGTTATCACTTTTTTCTCTCCCATTCCTCTTTCTGTTTTTCTCCTTTTTCTTTCTGCCTCCCTTGTCCTCTCCCCCTCTGTCTCGTCTTTCTTCCCGTGTTTCCCTCCTCTTCCCCTTTCTGTCCATCTCTCCTCTGGCTTTTATAGTTAGAGGATGCAGGCATTTTCGATAACGATCGGCATGCATCACGGTAGTGAGGAACATCAGCCGCGAGACATGCCTCCGCTTGATTGCAGCTCCACTATCTTCCCCTGTCTTCATTGCCAGTAAAGAAGACAATGAATAGTTTCAGCGCCTTTTTTTTCAAATTCAAATGGATTTTTCTAAATTGGTCCTTGGATGTTTTTACAATTTTATAATCAAGCCCCCGGGTAAATTGTAATTGGATCCTTGAACTTTGATTTCTTCCAATAAAGCCCAAATTGACATAAAAACATTTTTTTCTTGCAATCAAACCCTCCATAAATTCAATTAAACCTTCTATAAAATTTAATTAAGTTCATAAACATCTGATTTTGGACTTTTCTTCCTCAAATTTAATTTTTCTTGTCAATAGGGCTCTCATTAGTCAACGAATATATTGTCAAATTTTAATTCTTGTATTTTTGAACCTCCTCAACCAATTTCTAGTCATTTTATGAGCATTCCAGCATTCTTTTCTCACTCCTATTATTTTTGGATTCCTTCCGAATATATTATTATTATTATTATTATTATTATTATTATGTATTTTTTTGTATTTTTTCATTTTTTTTGTGTAGGAACCCAAAAATTGGTAACAACAGATCCCCCCTCTTTACAATACTTATGGAGCAAAGACTTTGCGTAGTAAGTTTTGTAAAGATAAACAAAACTGAACTTCCAATCTTCATCTTCTCAAAACTTGGTTGATCTAAAATTCCATCTTTACCGCAATCTCCTTTCAACCAGGAACTTGATTATCTTAAGAACCCGATCTAGGCGCCCCTCTAAATTTTGTCTCCTCTTTTCTTCTTCTTTTTTTCAAAATTTTGTTTTAACCAAAGCTAAAATCCTCTGTGTGGTTGGGCCAACCCGAGATCCCATCTGGTGAATCTATTTAACTAGAACCAAAATCTGCGTGGTTGGGCTAGCCTGAGATCCTATCCGGCGATCCCCTTTAGCGAGAACCAATATCCTGTGTGTAGTTGGGCTAACCTGAGATCCCATTTGGCAATCTTCTTTAACCAGAACCAAAATCTGTATGATTGGGAACTTGAGATCCCATCCAACGATCCCCTTTAACTAGAACCAATATCCTGTATGTGGTTGAGCTAACATGAGATCCCATTTGGCGATCCCCTTTCACCAGAATCAAAATCTGTATGGTTGGGTGATTAGTACTTAAAAGTGTATTTTTATCAAGGTTTTATATCATCATTTTGCACTTGCAGTACAATAACTCCTTAACTAGAGCATGTTTTATAATAACAAGTCTGATAATATAAGATACCTTAATTTATGGTAAATATTCATTTTAAATGTAGGTCTATCACATAAATCAAAGGATTAATTAATGAGTTTAACTACTGAAATTGAGAAAATAAATAGAGGGCTAAGCTTAATGCTGGTTGAATTCAAATTAGAACACTATTCGGTTATTGGATCATAACTAGAGCCGTAGAACTTAGATTTGGGTCTGGTTTATATGGACAGAAAGATAAGATATAGGCCTAAAACTTTCATGAAGATTCCAAGATTCAAAAGAACCGTTTTCAAGTTCAAGTTGTAGCAACAATAGAGAAGTCATAATCTGTCCTGCAGCCTAGACATTGTTCAGTGTGCAGCCCATATCTCGAGTTCTAGAAGTCCAAATGACCTCAATCTTGTTTTGTTGGAAAGCTGAGACAATTTTCCAAAACGTTCATGAAGACTATCTGTTCAAATTATGATGTTAGCAATGACGTTTTCTACAGACAAGAAGATAAGGACTGTTATCAAGTCAAGAGGTGGCCACCCACTCAACAATTAGTCATCAAATCAATAGTTTTGAATTTTGGCCTATAAAAGGAGACATTTGTCATGCATTTGGGCATCTTGGTTTTCAGATCAAGATCTTGCTCTTGCTCTCTTTCTTTGTACTTTGTAATGTTCAAGTTTTATTCCATGTTATATTTTTCTTAATCTTTTGTTTATGCTTTTCGTTTCCTTTACTGTACTTATATAATTATGTTCTTATCTTGTTTATCTATGTTTCTCTTATTCATAATGTTCAGCTAAGTTTATTATGTCAAGGTGAAAAGGTTACACTAATGGTGTAAGAATAAGTATAGTATAAACTCAACATGGACTTTAATGTTTGATACTAACATGTTTTGTATTTATTATCTTACTCACTCTTAATACCTTGCTTATTAAATGGTTAATCTAGATTTGTGTCGAACAATACTTGGCACTTTCATAGCCCAACTGTATGGTATAATTGACACCTGTGCTATAAAAGGAACTTAATTTGTTGTTAACATAAGTTATCACCATGAATACCTGACAACAAGTATTGACATTACTCAAATAAGATAATTAATATAATCATCTTAATAAATTATAATTCGATTGGAACCTCCTTTGTGTGTGGTTTCCAGTTGAATAATAAAAAGAGTTTATATTATACTTATTTGAAATACCATTAGTGAATCCTCTAACCTCGACAATTGTTTTATATTTGTTTAAATCCTTACATCAATATCACATCTCAAAGCTCTCTTCAACTCCTTTTTTGTTATTATCTATTTTTTTTATTTGTAGTTTATACAGTTAACCTCCCTATAGTTCGACCCCGATCTTGTCGGGTTTTTGACATCGTTGTCGGGGAGGTAAATTACTATATAAATTATATATTTTATTTTATTGTCTTTTCTTTTCTTTTCTTTTCTTTTATCTAACTTTTGTTTCTTTTATTTTGTATCTTTTTCTTTTTTTTTTCTTTTCTTCCTTTTATTCTCTTCCTACACATGCATGAGAGTTTGGTCACGTACATTAAGTGGTAGACTTTCTAGGAAATCCTCATCATTTTCAGAAAACATGGCCGAAGAGGATAATTAGTTTCTTCATAATGAGAATAATGAGAATAATCAAGTTAGAACACTAAGAGACCACATGAATCCTACAGGAACAAGTGCACCATCAGTTTTCCCTCCTAATGCATCTTACTTCAATTTTAAACCAGGCATTATTCAACTTTTACCTTCTTCTCAAGGCTTAGATCTAGAAAATCCATACTTGCATTTGAGAGAATTTGAAGAAGTTTGTAACACTTATAATGACTCAAATTGTAGCATGAACACTGTTAGAGAATAGTATAAATCATATCCTAGGACCTCACCTAACAGCTTAAGCTTTTAGGTTGAGATGGTTCTTTGACATGGTATCAGAGCCTTGATGACCAAGTGGTCTCGAGTTCAAATCTCACCATCCCCATTTATTTGATAAAAATTAAGCACAAAGGTAATGTGGGCCTGTGCAAGTTTCAAGCCCAAAGGGCTTTCACTTGAGGGGGTGTGTTAGAGAATAATATAAATCATATCCTAGGACCTCACCTAACAGGTTAAGCTTTTGGGTTGAGATGGTTCTTTGACAAACACCATTAGATTAAAGCTTTTTTCCTTTTTCATTAAAAGATAAAGCTAAAACATGGCTATAAAATTTGAGACTAGGATCTATTCGTGTTTGGGATGAAATGCAACAACAGTTTTTAAAGAAATTTTTTCTATCTCATAGAACAAACTCTTTCAAAAGACAAAGCATCACATTCAATCAAAAGCCAGGAGAAACATTTTACCAATGTTGGGATAGTTATAAAGATTTGCTTAATACTTGCCCTCATCATGGTTTTGAATCATGGAGATTGGTTTTACATTTTTATCAAGGGTTAACACCTAACGATAGACAAATGGTGGAATTGACGTGCAATGTAAGTTTTGAAGAAAAAGATCCTAATGAAACAATGGAGTACCTAGACTTACTAGTTGAAAATGCTCAAAATTGGGACACTACAGACACTTATGAGGCACCAAGTAAAACTCAACCTCATACATCTAGTGGAGGAATGTACAACCTTAGGGAAGATCATGACCTCCAAGCCAAGTTTGCATTTTTAGCTAGAAAAGTCGAGGCACTAGAATTGAAAAAAGAGTGGTCAATTAAAATCTGTTCAAGACATTGTGTGTCAAATCTGTGAAACCAATGAACACTCGACCAATTACTGTTCAACTTTGCCTTCTTTCAAGGAATGCCTCCATGAACAAGCCCATGCTCTAAACAGTTTCCAAAATGCCCAATCATAACCCATACTCGCAAACATACAACCCTGGTTGGAGAAATCAGCTAAATTTCAGTTGGAAGTGTGATAACAATAATGCACAAACTTCACAGCCAGCGTTTCAAGCACACCATAATTTCCAAAAATTCTCATGGATATGCACCTCCTTATGCTCCACCTCCATTGAGGAAACATTGCATGCATTTACTGAAAAGTAAGAGATAATCAACACTCAAAATGTTCAAACTATGGCAGATCTAAAAGATGTTCTTGCAAAATTCACATCTGCTCTCAGTTTCCAAGAGAAAGGTAAGTTTCCATCTCAACCACAGCAAAATCCTAATGGGCAATACAATACAAATACAAGTAGTTCAGGAAGCTAACATATGGATCAAGTCAAATCAATCATTACTCTCCACAGTGGTAAGGTTATGAAAAACCCATTCTTGAACCTTGTGAGAAAGAAGATGAGTTAATCTCTGAGGGTAAGGAAGGGGTTGAACTTAAATATTACAAAGAAAAGATTGATTCCCCCACCAGCACTTCCATTTCCTCATGTCATGACCAAACAAAGAAAAGTCAATCACAATTCTGAAATCTTTAAAACTGTCAAACAAGTAAGGATCAATATACCTTTGTTGGATGCTATTAAACATGTACCTTCTTATGCTAAATTTTTGAAAGACTTGTGCACCTTGAAGAGAAAAATGAATGTGAAAAAGAAAGTCTTTTTAGCCGAACAAGTAAGTGCTATTCTTCAAAACAATAATGCTTTGAAATACAAAGACCCTAGTTGTCCTACAATTTCATGCTTTATTGGAGAACATAAAATTGAAAAAGCTTTACTTGATCTTGGAACTAGTGTGAATTTACTTCCATATTCGGTTTTTCAAAGTCTCAATCTAGGTAAGTTAAAACCAACTTTTGTAACTTTTTTACTTGCTGATAGATCTGTAAAAGTGCCTATAGAAATAGTTGAGGATGTGTTGGTACAAGTTGATAAATTCATTTATCTTGTGGATTTTATTATCTTGGATACACAACCTGTTGAAACATTTAATCCAATTCCTGTTATTTTAGGACGTCAATTTCTTGCAACTTCTAATGCATTGATTAATTATAGGAATGGACTGATGAAGCTATCATTTGGAAACATGACAATGGAGATGAATATTTTCAACATTTGCAAGCAACCTGAAGATGATAATGATTTACAGGAAGTAGATCTTATTGAAAAATTAATTTATGATCAATTTGAATCTACCTTGAGTAAAACTGAGTTTGATAAATTTGAAGAATTGCAAATGATTTATTCTTAGGAAGAAATCAAGGATAAGAAAGGTACCGACAATGTTATCGCAAATCATTTGTCAAAATTGACAATAGATTTGACATCTGACATCCCACCAATCGATGATTACTTTCCTAACGAATCCTTACTTTCTCTTAGTCCAATGCCTTGGTTTGCTAATTTTGTTCATTTTCTTGCTTTATGATATTTGTCAGCTCATTGGAGTACCCAAGAGAAAAGAAAGTGTTTGAATGAAGTGAAGAACTTTTATTGGGATGACCCTTATTTATTCAAATATTGTTCTGATCAAATATTTCAAAGATGCATTCCTGACAATGAGGTAAGTAGTGTCATTAAATTTTATCATTCTGAGGCATGTGGGGTCATTTCTCATCAAAGAAGACAACTGTAAAAATCTTACAATGTGGATTTTATTGGCCCATCATGTTCAAGGACACGCATGCATTCTGCAAAACTTGTGAAAATTGTCAAAAATGTTGATATTAGTCAAAAAGTTTTGCTTTATAATTCTAGACTTCATTTATTTCCTGGAAAGCTAAGATCAAGATGGAGCGGTCCATGTGTATCCTTATGGGGCCTTTGATATTGAGAATCCAAAGAATGACAATGTTTTTAAGTTAAATGGACATCGTTTGAAAGCTTACTTTGATAATTTTCCTAGTGAAAATGAATCCATTGGTTTGAATGATCATGTATATAAAGGTTGATTATTTTGTTTTTCTCACATTGTTTTTGGTGTGACTCTTGTTTTGCTAGTCTTTCTCCAACCCCGGTCAAATAGCGAATAACAGTACTCTGTGACTCTTAAGTTAAATGTTAATGGTTTGTCCAACTTCACATTCATCGTAAACCTATAGGTTTGTTAAATGTTAATGGTTTTTATGATAATTTGTTATCTTTTCTTGATCAATCTGTGTAACATAAATTTCTAACATCTTCGGTATGACAAATCATAATATCTGCTGCTACTGCTGAACAATTGATTAACCAACTACAATCTTTCATCCCTATAATTGATCCCTGCATGAGTCGCATAAACTGGTCAACCATGGACAGTCGTAAAAAGCTTAGATTGGATTTACGTCTTCGTTTGTAAAAACTTTGTGTCTTTTGGTTTTCTTATTGTGTTTTGTTGTTTCTTATATTTGTTTAAGTGTATTTCAGGTTTGTTAGTGTTCGTTATTTCAGGTGATGTCATATATACTCTATCTTTCTACCTTAAGACATTGAGGACAATGTCATTTTGGTTGGGGGAGAGGGTAGTAGTTGACATTAAAAAAAAAAAAACCTAACTTACTAACTGTTTTTTGTTATTATTAAAACCATTTAACAAAACTGTTATTAGGATGATAGAGTAAGGAGGAATTTTATTGACTCTTGAGACGCATCTTAGTAAATATTCTTATCAAGGTCTATCAAAATACTTCTTGAAATTTCAGGTTTACAAACTCTCGCATTGTTATCACTTGATTCTGATCATATACTCATTTAACAAATATTCTTAGACCTTTATTTTCACACACACACTTTAATATATGATTGTGGGTTACACATTGGATTATTACATTATTTATGTTCTCCTGTTAAAGGTAAAAACTAAGCGAAAGGGATAGTATATAATTTGCAAAAAAAAAATTGATAATATTGATGATAATAAAAACGTACACAAGTTTGGTTTCATAGCCTCCCTAACCTAAGCAATTAAGCCTGAAGGGGTGTTTTAACACCTAATACCCTAAAGTCAACTAACTTGAGAGCTATTGGCCTAGTGCTTGTTACATGGGTTAAGGAGAAAAGCTTAAGGGAATCAAATATTGCACTATCTACATATCAGTAGTATCTGCAACCCGAGTTACTAAGCTTGTAGGGGTGTCTCAACACCTAATGCCCTAAGACCAACTAGTCTGGGAGTCATTAGCCTAAAGCTCGCTATATGGGTTAAGGATGCATTGTGTTTTATTTTTTAAAAAATAAAACTAATTAAAAAAAATAATAATAATCTCAACCCAAATGAGTTAACCTTATAAAAACATTAAAACAAAATAGGCTAGTTTTAGCTTGAGATGATTATTATTTAAATTGGGCTTATGTGAGACCCATTAGGGAAACTAGGGTTTTGGCTTCGAGTTTAAATATTCTTTATGAATAATTTTAGAGCAGACTTTTGATAATATTTTCAGCATTGTAGCTGACTTTTGGTTGCTCAATCTTGGTTCTTGATTGAACTTTCAAATCTTCAAAGAATTGACCATTCTTTGTTGTGAATTTATACTTCTTTTGCTTGTCTCCAGGTGTAGGTGTTGTGATCGAGTTGGTTTATAATCTTGTTGCCTTGGAGCAAGTCTTTCATTGTGATAAGCTCATTCAAATCTCAACAAACTTGGATTAGATTGATTTTGGGGTTGCAAATTCCATTAAATTCCGCTAGGGTTCACATCAAGACCTATAGTATCTATGCATATGAATTGAAGTAGGCCTACATCATTGCATATCATCTACGTATATGAATTGGATTGGGCCTAAATCGCATTTAGCTATGCATCTACCATCCCTGAGTTGATCACAAATAGCTTATCATCTTCTTTAACTATCTCAATCGACCTATCTAGTAACCAAAATATCATAGTTTGATTTAAGGATGATGGCACACACTAAAATACTTAAAAAGCCTAAAAGAAGGGTAAATTAGGGCTTTATCCAATTTTATGAAACTTTAAAATATTAATATCCAATTAAACTAAAATAACCAAAACACTCAAGCAATATTAATGAGCACAAATTCAAAGAGATAAGGATAGAGAGAGAGATGCAACAATTTTTATAGTGGTTCAGACAATCACCCACTCCACTCCTTGAACCTTCATTCAAGTATTCATTATTACATAGGGTCTTCTTTATGGATGAGACCAAACCAATTACATAATCTTTTTTCAGGCTCAAAATTAAACCTAATTCTTTTACGAGCTCAAAGTTAGACTCAATCCTTTTATGGGCTAAGGATCAAACCTATCCCAATATGTTTTTAGGCTTAAGATTAATCCCAATCCTTTTACAGGCTTAAGATCAAACCCAATTCTTTTATGGGTATAGAATCAAACCTCTCACCTAATCTTTTCATAGTCTAAAGATTAGAAAATCTTACACATAATTGTTTTTCAATGATTAAGATTGAAAACCTCTTTTTAGCTCACACTTAAATCTCACACTTGAATAATTGTTACTTACACTTTCACAATTAGTTTATATTTTACAAGAGAAAGACCACTCCTTGCAAAATGAGAAGATTATAATAGATAAGCTCAAGTCTTTATAGAATGTAGAGAAAGACCACTCCTTGCAAAATGAGAAGATTATAATAGATAAGCTCAAGTCTTTATAGAATGTAATCTAACTCACAAAGATGAAAAGTGAGAAATTAATTTAATGTAATATAGGTTTCAAAACTTTTCAAGATAGTACAAAGATGAATGAAAGCTTTTTAGAATAAGAGAAATTCAAAACATCATGTAAGATTATAAAATAGTAGGATTGTGAGAGAGTTATTACATAGAAATCAAGTGGGTATTTATAGCAAAATACCAAAACTAGTTGTTAGTCACATGGAATAAAAAGGAATAAGAAATCTTACTCTTCCAAGTGTTTTTCACCATTGTTAGAAATGACTAGGAGAATATTGTTTAGAGAAAAGGAGTTGTTGCAAGAACAAGAAGAGTATTGAGCACACTTCTTTTAAAATTACAAGTTTACCACCTTAGCTAATAATAAATAAATGGTGTGGAAACTCATGTGATACGATTTTTAGATACTAGTGATCATTAAAATATTTTAAAGTGCAAGAGCATATAATAAGTATCATAGTCTTAATTTAAGTGAAAATACTATATCATATGAAGAAATAATTTTTCATGATGTAATTTTCACTATGTAATATTTTATGCATTTTAAATTTTTTTATATAAAATTTGGCAATAAAGTATTTTAGGGTGATGAAATTTGTTTTATATGCTGATTAGTACTTAAAAGTGCATTTTTATCAAGGTTTTATATCATCATTTTGCACTTGAAGTATCAATAACTCCTTAACTAAAGCATGTTTTATAATAACATATCTAATAATATAAGATACCTTTAATTTATGGTAAGTGTTCATCTTAAATGCAGGCCTATCACATAAATGAAAGAATTGATTGATGAGTTGAAGTACTGAAATTGAAAGGACAAAGAGATGGCCAAACTTAAAAAAGAGATGTTGGTGCAGTCCAAACTGGAACATTGTTCGGTAATCGGGTCATATCTAGAGCTGTAGATCTTGGATTTAGGTCTACTTTATATGGATGGAAAGATGAGACATAGGCCTACAACTTTCATGGGAGCCCAAGATTTAACAAGGTTGTTTTCAAGTCCAAATTGTAGCAACAACGAAGAATTCCGAATCTGTCCTACAGCCCAGACACTGTTCAGTGTTCAGCCCATATCTCGAGTTCTAGAAGTCCAAATGATCTCAAATGTTTACCCTAGAAAGATGAGACAATTTCCTAGAACTTTCATGATTGAAGTCTATTCAAATTATGATGTTATCAATGATGTTTTTGGCAGACAAGAAGATATGAATTGTCACCAAGTCAAGATGTGGCCACCCATTCATCAATTAGTCAACAAATTAATAGTTCTGAATTTTGGCCTATAAAAGGAGGCATTTGCCATGTATTTAGGCATCTTGGTGTTCAGATCAAGATCATGCTCTTGCTCTCTCTTTGTTTTGTAATGCTTAAGTTTTGCTTATATTAATCTCTTGCTTATGCTTTTCATTTCCTTTCCTTGTTTATTTATGGTTCTTTCTTTCATTATGTTTAGCTAAGTTAATTATGTCAAGGTGAAAAGGATACACTAATGGTGTAAGAATAAGTATAATATAAACTTAACATGGACCTTAATGTGGATACTAACATGCTTTATATTTGTTATCTTGTTCACTTTTAATACTTTGCTTGTTAAATGGTTAATCTAGATTTATGTTGTATAACACTTGGTACAACAAATACTTAGCACTTTCATAGCCCATACTGTATAGTATAACCGACACCTGAGCTATGAAAGGAACTTGATTTTTTGTTAACATAAGTTATAATCATGAATGTCTGACAACATTTACAAGTATTAGCATTATTCGAATAAGATAACTAATGTAATCATGCTAACAATTTACAATCTGATTGGAACCTCCTTGTGTGTGGTTTCCAATTGAATAATAAGAGTTTATACTATACTTGTTTGAAATACCATTAGTGGATCCTCTAACCTTGACATTTGTTGTTATCATTGTTTAATCCTTACGTTAATCTTCCATCTCAAAGTTCTCATCAACTTCTTCTTCTTCATCTTTATCATCATCATCATCATCATTATTATTGTTGTTGTTGTTGTTACTATTGTTGTTGTATTATTGTTGTTTATAATTTATACAATTAACCTTCATGTGGTTCGACCCCGGTCTTGCCGGGTTATTTATTACTTCGACACTCCTACACCTGGGAAAAGACATCAATCTTTTGGTCGTGTCATGTTTTTGGCAAATAAAATCTTATAAAGACTTGATTACATAAAGTTATGAGATTGAGAATCTTCAAGTCAAGTTTACATCCAAGGAGTCCATAGCTTCAATTTGATGTAGAAAAATTCCTACAACAATAATACTTTGACATACACATTAAATACAATAATATGTTTTTATCATAAAAACAAATAATCCCTAGGTGATTACAGACCTTTAGGCTAACACACACATGCTAGCGTGTTTCCAATCTCATCTAAATAAGGAGTTGTAATTTGTCTTTTCTTTAATCACAAAAAAAAAAGTTGTTTAGAAGTATTGGACCCAAAAGTTAGATCCACCTATAACACTCCTGCAATGTCTCTTATTCTTCCTATACAATCTAACATGACCACTCCAAATAGAATCATATCAACATTATTGTGGTCAATCTTCTTGATGATATAATATTGAGTGTTCCACCATTATCGACTAGGACCCTCTATACTAGTACACTAATGAAGTTTGTTGTCATGTACAAAGATTTTAAATGGTGACTTATTCGTAATATTATCTTAGGAAATGTAAGACTTGGTTATTGGTCAACTATAAATTCTAACTAGTTGATTTCAATGATCTCTATCTTTTTCTCCACATTGTCTTCACAATCATTATCTAGATAAGGCAATTGGACAGGTTTGGCCTTAAAAGAGTAAGGAAGAGTGAATACCATATCATTAAATATGGTTTCATCATGATTGCTCATCTCTATGTTAGAAGAAATTTTAAATTTGATATCTTTTTTATGTGCATTTTGATCATCTAATTGTTGCATAAAGATTCAAAATTCAAGATTTTCCCCTTCTCCTATTGTGTACTATCATCCAAAAAGGTATTAGGGTTCTTACACCTATGACTAACAAGGATTAGACAAAAAAACATCACTTTCTTACTTGTTTCTTTGAGATTGCAGGACAAAAGGGGGAAGGAAACCTCAAGGGAATGGCTTAGGGTTCTTACACCTATGACTAACAAGGATTAGATATAAAGATTGAAGAGAATGAGGCTGAAGGGGGATATAATTCCAAAACCCTTAACAAAAGAAATGGATGTATATGGATGAGCAAACCTTAACTAAGGATTGGTCAAGGGAGATAATGAAAGGAGATGAAATGAAATGATAAAAATCATAATTGTGACCTTGTTAAACTCATAAAAACATGAGCTGAAATAAAAATTCATGTTATGTTAATGTATTGAATGTGCATATATGATTGGAGAGCTTGTGTGAAAATGAAATGAAATGAAAGAATGTGCAAAATTGTGATCTTGTTAAAGCCCCAAACGAATGCTTGTGCTGAATCAGAATTGATACTATGATCAATGCTTTAATTTTGCTTGTATGATGAATGAACTTGTATAATTATAAGCCAAAAGGATGGATATGTATTTATGACTTGTTTTTATGAACATTCTTGTGATAAAAAAATAATGAATTTCATGGGCACATTAGGTAGAAATGGACAACAATGTTCGGCCATTAGAAAAAGAGAGAACCATAAAGGGATTTGTAATGATAAACACCTTAGGGGAAACAAGTCATAGGACGGAAATGAAACCCTTATGTAGTATGAAATTGTTATTAGTTTGTGTTGGTATATTGTCATGATGCAATTGAAAACATAAAATGAATGAGTGTGGCAACTCTAGGTGTTGGCCTTGAAGTGATGATTAGGGGAACCTTTGGAAAATGTACATGTTGAGACTTGGTTGTGTGTTGCTGGATAACTTGTGATAATTTAGATGTGATTAGTGATGTTCTATGTTCAGCTAGGTTGGGATATGTGGTAAGGGGGAAGCACAGCGTAAACTTTACGCTTAACCTAGGGGAAAAGTAAAACCAGAAAGGACTTAACTGTTGCTGATGATTTCTGAATCGGTAGTGACATAGTTTCCATTAACGATTCCTGGGTTGGCAGTAACTCAGTTTCGTTAACGATTCTTGAGTCAATAGTGGATTGTATTCGCTGATGATTCCATGTGTCAGCTGTGAAGTTTGTTTTCGTTGATGATTTTTGGGTCGAGAGAGACTCAATTTTCATTGATGATTTTTGAGTCAGTAGTGAATTATACTTTCGCTAACGATTCCATGTGTCAGCCGCAACTCAATCATCGTTGATGATTTCTATGTCACCAGTGACTCAGTTTTCCCTGACAATTTCTGTGACAGCAGCGACTCAGTTTTATTAACGAATTTTATGCTAGGAATGACTTAATTCTTGTGATGATTCAGCAACGACTTAACTTGACCCAACTTACCCCAAACATAAGAATTAAAAACTAGGACGTCCGTGGGCGACCTACATTTAAAAATTAAGAGAAAGGTCTTGGTATGATGACTTTCATTGTATGATTATAAGATGTGTGGGAGACCTGAATGTGGACATATGTATTCTTGGGATATGTATGGTAATGATTTATGTGATTACTAAATGTGAATATACTGATTAATGATTATTTGATATGTCAGGAGGTGCGACTGGGACCGAGCCTTTAACTGGACGAGGACACTCCATAGGAGGAACAGGCAGGTGGTTTCCACCCTCTTCTAACATAATATAAATTTTTCGAAATGAATCCATTATGAAAGATCTATTACTAGCCTGTGGTGAATACTAAATTGTTCATAGAATATTTGATTGGGTATGATGATTAGCTTTGACTAATGGCATCCTAGATGGATGACTGAGTTGAGTATTATGATTAGCTTAGGTGGATGGTCGGGTTAAGTGTTGTGATTAGCTATGGCTAATGGCATCCTGATGCGATCCAAGCACGAAAGGATCCATTAGAGGTTCTGGTTGGTCTAGTTATAAGGCTTAGAGCTAAGAGGTTCAAAGAGGCTTTCAATGGACTTCTTCAAGAAACGTGGGCTAAGGTGGACTTCAAGAGGATATTAAATAATGAGGATCAACCCATGATTAATCTTATTTATGTTCAAGAGGGGCTTGTTGGTGGAACCAACACCTTTTGTTACCTTTTTTTATCATAACTGGAGCTGAAGGTATAATATTGAGGTGATTCCCATTAGGCTAGAAACTAGACTTTCATACCTTTCCAACAGTATATGGCACGCCTTCTAATTCTTTAAGCCGAGAGAAAACCATCCATTTGAAGTTGCGTTTGCTGCTGCCAGACATATTACGGAAATAACTGAACTTGTGTTATTAAATTAGTTGGGCTATTAAACTTTCTTTATTTTGTGAGGAAACACTTGTGTGGGTTTCATACTTGTTTATTTTAATTATTTTAATTAGTTTAGGCTAGTTTTAGCTTAGGTTGATTATTAGTTAAATTGGATTTATATGTGACCCATTAGGAAAACTAGGGTTTTTGGCTTAGGGTATAAATGCTCTTGAGAATAATTTTCAACACAATTTTTTTGGCTAATAATATTCTGATTTTGCAGATCTTTGGTTGTCAATCTTGGTTCTTGATTGAACTTCCAACTCCGCAAAGAAATTACCAATATTTTTTGTGAATTTATACTCCTTTTGCTCATCTCAGGTGTAGGCATTGTGATTGGGTTGGTTTATAGTCTTATTGCCTTGGAGCAGGTCTTCCATTGTGAGAAGCTCATCCTATTTTCAGCAAACTTGGATTAAATATATCTTGGGTTCGCGAATTCCATTCAATTCCGCTAGGATTCATATCAGTTGGTATTAGAGCAGATGTAATCACAAGTTATATCTTTCAATTTGTGTCTTTTGTTTCTTGATTTTTTCTTGATTAGTTTCAGCCACATATATTAAACAAAAATTAGGGCTCTTGCATCCTTTTGAATTGTTGAACACAAAATCATAAGGTAGTGTTCTTGTTGAATTCTTGATCTTGACGCAATATATACATAAAAAAAATGTGTTCTTGAATTTATTTTTTCTTGATTGCCGACTTGGTATACAAAAAAGAGAGGGGGCTTGATCTTGAAAATTTTGATTGTTGTCGCAAAAAGAAAAAAAGAAAATCAACATTTTGGAGTTTGGCCGAGAGCTAGGGAAAGAAAATTGGACAGTAACAGTTCGAGATTTAAATAGTAACAATTCAAATATATATTAAGGAATGATAACTATGGTTGGACAAAGAACGACAATATTAATGGGTGTAATGAGAAAAACATAAATATAAAGAAATGATTGAATGAAAGACCTATTGGCTGTAGATATGGTTATGATAAAACATATCCTTGAATGAGGAAAATTTATGAGATAAACCTGTGATTCGTAGGAGGAACTATAGGCGTGGTGCAGTAAGAGCAGAGGAGCACGAGTAGAGCTTCTATTATAGGTAGGTGATCCGCACCTATACTTTCTAGTTAAATTCCATGGTTTAATATGTTACTGATGTGAAATGTGAATTATCGAATGTTGGATATTAGGTAAAAGGAGGAAAGTTTGCGTAATGATGTCGATATTTTGGATAGTATTCTGAATGTATGTGTATTCAAGGTGAAAGGTTATTATATGAATTGCCAAGTGATAAAATTATCGCTGACAAAGGAAATATGAGAAGTGTGATTTGGACCGTGAACTAGCATACATTTAGTATATGTTAGGATCCCGGGTAAGGAGATTGTCATGTTTGGACTAGCATACATGTAAACCCCTAGTTATAATTTTTCGGGTTATTAAAATATGAGAAATTTATCCAATAATAAAATGGGTTAAATTAAATTAAAGAAACCTAAATCAGGATAAAAATAGTGAAATTAAAGAAATAAAAAGTGAATATAGTACTAAATTGTTGAAAAGAAAAACATTTTTGGGAATACAATGAATACGTAAGACCAACAAAGGTCAATATTCAAATAACAGAAGGTTAGGAGTTTATGTACAAAAGATAAAAAGGGGTGGGGATAAATGTGCAATTAACAAGATGATAGCACTATAAATATCATTCTATTTTCTCTCTTGGAGTGACTTGCAAGAGTAAGAGAGAGTTTAGGGAGAGGCTGGAGAGAAGACATATTAATGGTAGAAAATCCGATAGCTATAACTCCACCTTCCACTGTTGGATCAGAACGATATTCAGATATGTTGTTCTCCTCCATGTAGTGTACATTTTCACTGGAGGGATCTTGTATATCAATCACCATTTAAGAGATATCGTGGGAGGAAAATTTCTAGGAAAATACACTTCTGGACAGTCTTCGTCGCCAACTGTTTTCTCCTCGGCCACCGTTGGATCGAGCTATAATTTGGATATGTTGTTCATCAGTATAGAAGTTGTGCTTCTCGCATAGTAGGTCTGCAAGTTTGAGGTCAATTTGGTTAAACCCATGTTTCTAGAAATTTCATCATTTAATGAAGTTGATATTTGGATATGCTATACTCATAAAAATGGATTATAACTTGACCGTATGGATTGTTTGGAATATTATTCATTTGTTATTTATAGTTGATTGAAACTGTTGTCAAAATTGGTTTTTTGTGAACAGAAACAACCATAAAATTAAAAGGAAATGGAGCATTAGAGAAACTTAATTTTTTCAAGACTTTAGGGCTGCTGTAACAGCCCTAAAAGTGTATGTTTATGGGGGGTAAATACCTCTCCAAAATAAAATAAAAAATGTATAAGGTTATTGTGCTTGTTATTTTAATTTTTAAGAACAACTCGGATTGATATAAAAAGCTGGCTACTTGAGTAGGGGCAAGGAAAGTTAGCTGACCATATGAAGAGGAAAGTGGGAAAGGGGGAAATTGTGATTTTCCTTAATGAATTTATTATAATAGGTTGTTTTCTTTATGTGAATGTGTGTATGAATTGAATGAAATTAGCATGAAAAGCATGAGGGAACTTTTGGTTCCTTAAGGCCATGCTTTCGGTCAATTAGGCATCAAAGGGGGAGGATTTTTAATTTGATAGCTTGATGACGTGTGGTTAATTGTGTCAAAATGAGAAAAAGTTAAATTGTGGATGTTGTGTGTAAAGGGAAAGGTTGATGAATCTGAACAGATTCGTCTCCTGAGTTTTGAAGAGAATTCAAGTAGGAGGATAAGGGAATTAGGATCAGATACCTTCATAGTAATTGTATTTTAAGATGTTAGCTAACTAAGAAAATTGGTCTTGCTTAATTTGTAGCTGTAGAACTCCAGTTATGGGTCACAAACCGAGACTAAGTCATGACATTGTAAGGCAGTAGGACTGATTAGTTGATGAGCAATTTTGACTGTCTTGGGGGCCAAACTGGGTTCTCAGTCCTACAGAGAACTTGTAGCCTCGTGTCTTAGCTTTCCAATGAGACCAATCAAGCTTGAAACGGAGTTCTATAACTCTAGATATAGTTAATAATCTGAGGAGAGGTTGGACAGTAACAATTCAATTTATAGACAATAACAGTTGGACAGTAACAGTCCAATGTTTGTTGATGAGCAATTTTGACTATCTTGGGGGCAGACATGGGTTCTTGTTCTTATAAGAAACTTGTAGCCTTGTGTCTTAGCTTTCCAACGAGACTAATCTCACTTGAAACAGAGTTCTATAACTCTAGATATAGTTAAAAATATGAGAGGTTGAACAGTAACAGTTGGACAATAACAACTAATATTTGTTGATGAGCAATTTTGACTATCTTGGAGGTCGAACTGGGTTCTCCTTCCTACAGAGGACTTGTAGCCTTATGTCTTAGCTTTCCAACAAGACCAATCTCGCTTAAAATAGAATTCTATAACTCTATATATAGTTAAAAATATGAGAAGAGGTCTAACAGTAACAATTCAATTTCTAAACAGTAACAGTTGGACAATAACAGTTCAATGTTTGTTGATGAACAATTTTGACTATCTTGGAGGCAGAACTGGGTTCTCCTTCCTATAGAGAACTTGTAGCCTTGTGTTTTAGGTTTCCAACGAGATCAATCTAGCTTGAAACAAATTTCTATAACTCTAGATATAGTTAAAAATATGAGGAGAGGCGGACAATAACAGTTCAATTTCTGGACAGTAACAGTCCAATATTTGTTGATGAGTAATTTTAACTATCTTGGGGGCCGAACTGGGTTCTCATTCCTACAGAGAACTTGTAGCCTCATGTCTTAGCTTTCCAATGAAACCAATTTCGCTTGAAACAAAGTTCTATAACTCTAGATATAGTTAAAAATCTTAGAAGAGGTCGGACAATAACAATTCAATTTCTAAGTAATAACAGTTGGACAGTAACGGTTCAATATTTGTTGATGAACAATTTTGACTGTCTTAGGGGCAGAATTGGGTTCTCCCCTACTGAGAATTTGTAGCCTCGTGTCTTAGCTTTCCAACGAGACCAATATCGCTTGAAACAGAGTTTTATAATTCTAGATATAGTTAAAAATATGAGAAGAGGTCGGACAGTAACAATCCAATTTCTAGACAATAACAGTTGGACAGTAACATTCCAATGTTTGTTGATGAGCAATTTTTACTGTCTTGGGGGCCGAACTGGGTTCTCCTTCCTATAGAGAACTTGTAGCCTCGTGTCTTAGCTTTCCAACGAGACCAATCTCGCTTGAAACAGAGTTTTATAACTCTAGATATAGTTAAAAATTTGAGGAGAAGTTAGACAATAACAGTTCAATTTCTGGATAGTAACAGTTGGACAGTAACAGTCATTAGTCTAGACAGTAATAATTGGACAGTAACAGTTCAAATATAAAGAAATGAATGATAGCTATGGTTGGTCAAAGAACGACAATATTAATAGATGTAATGAGAAAAATGTAAAATGTAAAGAAAGGGATGATTGAAAGAAAGATTTGTTAGTTGTTGATATGATTATTATAAAACATATCCTTGAATGAGAAAAATTTATGAGATGAGCTTGTGATTGTAGGAGGGACTATCAGTGTGGTGTAACAGCAGCAGTAGGGGAGCATAAGTAGAGCTTCTACTGCAAGTAGGTGACTTTCACCTTTCTTTTTAATAACGTTGAATAATGAAATACTTTATCATGAATGTTACCGTATTGTATTAATTCAGATATCAGATTGCTAAATGCTTAAATGTTGATAAATGGTTTAATAGCTTCGGGTAATGGCATCCAAATGGATGACCGGGACAAACAATTGATTAGCTTTGGCTAATGGCATCCGAATGGATGACCGAGACAAATGAATGATTGGCTTCGGCTAATGGCATTCGAAGGGATGACTGGGATAAACGATTGATTAGCTTCGGCAAATGGCATCCGAATAGATGACCGGGACAAATGAATTATTTAGCTTTCTGTTAAGCGGAAATGATCATAGTTGATCTTATGAAATCTTGAATGGAGGTTGAAATGGAAGAGAAAACGGTTTTTAGTAATTGAAGGAGAAAGAGTTTCTAATGAAAACCAGAAGGGCGAAGTGAATAAGATATAAATGCATGTTTGTCTTTTTAAATTGTTGGATATTTGTGTTGCTATATTATTGTGATTTTCATGTTTCAATAATATGTATTTTGTTCCAAGACCATCGCATGCATGACAGGAGTAGATCCTACCTTATGTTCACTTTTTGTAGTCTAGGTTATAGAGAGTATACCCTTGTATTTTGTAATATTACAAATTTTATATAACTTAATTTCTATAATTGATGTTTAAACTTGAATAGATGAACTAAATTCTGAAATTCATATAATCATATTTCATGTATGCGTGTTTATCCCATTTATTCCCCTATAATGATATTTGTTGTTCAATGTATGTTATATATGTTGTGGTTGTGATGATGATGATGACTTTTGTGAGATTGAGACTCAGGGTGATTGGGTCATGATTGAGTTATGAGATGTAAGATATTAGAAGTGTAAACAAGGTATATGTCGATAACTTGGGACCTTTCGGCATAAGGGATACTCTGTCGAAATTTCGATGGAAATTTTGGTAGGCTTTTATATGAGAACTGAAATAAAAAGAAAAGAAAAACAAATTACTCCTATTTTTATGTACCAAATCCTAGGAAAGTAACTATAAACACATATGAAAGTGTGGGCGTTACAATACATTTAGTGTATGTTAGGATCCCGAATAAAGGGATCAATCATGTATTGGCTAGCATACATTTAGTGTATGTTAGGATCCCGGGTAAGGGGATCACTATGTATTGGCTAGCATACATTTAGTGTATGTTAGGATTCCGGGTAAGGGGATCGTCTTGCATCGACTCCTACGGGGTGATGATGATACCAGTGAAATTAGTATCAGTAATGTATTAAGCGAAAATAATCATGATTGATCTTATAAAATCTAGAATGGAGGTTGATAATGGGAGAGGAAACGGTTTTTAGTAGTTGAATGAGAAAGAGTTTCTAATGAAAAAATAAAAGGGAGAAGTGAACAAAATATGAATGCATGGTGCCCTTTTTAAATTGTTAGATATATGTGTTGTTATATTTATTGTGATATTCATATTTCAATAATATGTATTTTGTTTCAGAACCATCGCATGTACGACAGGAGTAGATCCTAGCTTTTGTTCACTTTTTGTAATCTAGGTTATAGGGAGTATACCCTTGTATTTTGTAAACATGAAAATGTTTGTATAACTTAATTTGTATAATCAATGTTTAAACTTGATTAGATGAACTGAACTTTGTAGTTCATATAACCATGTTCCATGTATGCGTATTTATTTTTTTATCCATCCATAATGATATTTGTTATATAATGTGTATCATAAATATTATGGTTGATATGTATGATGATGTTTGTGGGATTGAGACCCGGGATGATTAGGTCGAGATTGAGTTAGGAGATGCGGGTTATTAGAAGTATAAACAGATTAAATGTTGATAACTTGGGACCTTCCGGTATAGGGGAGACTCCGTCAAAATTTCGGTAAACTTTAATATGAACACCACGAATATATATAGAAAAAAAATTTAATTACGCTATTTTTCGGTTGACATAAGATTGTTGTTTTTATTCCGGATCGGAGGATGTTACATAAAATATTGCGTATTTTGTCAAACAAGTGTACTAGCTCTGAAATTTTAGCATCGCATTTATTTTGTACTTGATATCCTTAATACCTAAGGGTGTACTCTAGTGTGTAGTTTTATACCCCCAAATATTAAAGTCTACATCTAAACCCTAATATAAATTGAACAAAATGAATGATGAAGGGTTTTTGACATTTTGACCAAATCGTAACGGATAATCATAAACTAGCTATGATATCCAATTTTTTTTATTTTTAAAATATGAGAAAGATATCCTTTTTTATTTTTTATGAAAACGTGCTTGGAAAACCTTTAGGATTTGGTCGCATACATGAAAAAAAAAATTTTATAGAGGAAATTAATTTAAAAATTTTCAGACTTTTTTTAAATTTTTAAATTTTTTTTAGAAATATTTTGGAGAAAACTAGGTATTTTAATATCGGATCTGTATGTCACAGTGTAAATATATAGCCCAATATTGTCTAAAATTGATAGAGAAAACATGCAAGAAAATCATAAATTTTTTGAAATGACTTTTGAATTTTTTAAAAAACATATTACATAATATTATATATTATTATTATATTGGGCTGGACTGGACCTTGCCAGGTTAGGTCAACTGGCGGCCCAACAGGTCTGGCTTTGTTTTTTTTTTTGGGTAGGCTGACATGGGTCCAGCCCAAGTCATGGGTTAATTATTTTGGTCGTTGCATGCAAAATTCATTCTACATGCAACGACCAAGAAAGGGAAGGGGGGAAGGAGAAGGAGAGGAAAGTAACCTAGCACGGTGGTCATTACCGTGATGAGGAGGTCCAGTTGGTGGCTCAAGAGACATTAGTGGAAGAAATGGTGGTCAGCGTCATATGTGGAAAAAAGGAGAAGAAGATTGTAGAGGAAAGGAAGAGAGAGAGAGGAGCTCATAGTGGCTATTCTATCACTAATGAGGAGTTAGGTTGGTGGAGAAGGTTGGGTCGCTCTTGTTCACGATGATGTTGAGGTGGAAGTGGCTGAAAAAGCAACGGAGAGAGAGGGAAAGAGAGAAGATCGTAGTGCAAATAAAACTAGGAAAGAGGCTATTTTTTACCAACTTTGGACCTGATTTTCTCCTCTCTCATACCATGGAATCCACCTATATTTATAGAAGGTGGAAAAGGGATATTTCGTCTTTACTGGTGTCAAATATTGGCTTTTGATTCGACCTGGAAGGATCTCAATTATTGGCTCAAAGTAGCTATCATGGAATGAGGCCACTACAGCAGCTTCTCTAGAGAAGAAGATGAACAATTAACTCAAAACTTTTAAATTTGTTCAATTTTGCCCCTGAAGAAGTTCAATTTTAGCCCCAGATTTCAACGCTCTTTTTATTTTGGTCATTGGAATCCGATTTTTTCAATTTAACCCTTAATTGGCCATTAAACTTTCAAATCTCTCCAATTTCACCCCTGATTTCAGCCAATTGGGTCCCTAGAGTTCGACATCTTTTCTAGAATGATCCTTGGTTGTGAATTTCTTCAATTTTGCCTTTAATTGACCCCAAAACTTTGATTTTCTTGCAATTTTACACCTGATTTCAATCAATTGGCTTGGTAAAAATTAAATTTGGTCTCCTAAAATTTCAATCTTTTTAATTAAGCTCATATTGGGCTCAAAACTTAATTTTTAACCAATTAAGCTTCTAATAAAATTAATTTGACACATTTAAAGTATAATTAAATCCTTGCACCTAATTAAATTCTTCAATTGGATCCAAATTAATTCTTAAATATAATTAAACTTTAATTTGGCCCATAATTAAATAAAATTGGCCTATTAAAAATCTAATTATGTCCTTAGGCTTAAGTTTTATACAAATTCGTCTAATAATCATGTATCTTGACCTTGAATCTGCTTTGTCTCTCCAATTTTAGGTAAAATGGGGTATAATATTAGGCTCCCGATTCTATACAAAATTAAAGCTTGATTTTTTCTACATGTGAAATCCTCTAAAGTTTTTTTTGCCAAAATACCAATCTTTATTTTTTTTATTTTTTTTATTTTGAAAAGGAAGAAGATGAATTTAGGGAATAGCCCAAAAATTGGTTATGACATCCTTCATCTAACATATCATCATTTAAAAAGCCATTAACATCAACTATCATGTTGTTATCTTCTTTGAGTTGTTCTTCTATTTAAATAAAGGCCTATGTTGAATAAATTTCACATAATATGGGAGCTAGTTAATTTAGAGTCTAGACACTGTTGGTGTCCTTAGTTTTCTCCACCATTATTTTTGCTACAATAGATAGTTGTTATTACCATATGTTATTAGAGCAACAGTCTGGTTTATTTTTTAATGACAAGATGATTGTATCCTCTTATCCTATTATAGGGATATGGAAGACTTAGGCCAGGATTGTAATTCTCATTTCCATCACTCAATCTCCTTATTTGTTGACCTAATACATTTGATAACTTTTTCCTATCACTATTGTTGGTCGATCTTTTTCTTTATCAAATATAAGAAATATATAGATCAAAAATAAAATAGTGCTAGGAACCAACAAGTCCACTATACAGGCATATACAATAACAGGGAACAAACTACCAGCAACAGACCCCAAACCAAGCTGTAGGAAGGGATCAGCAAAGCAGAACACAACTTGCAACATAAAACATGAACAAAAGGGGAACAGGCTGCCACAGCCAAAGTAGAACAAAAAGCAAAATATTTCTACCAAAGTAGGTCGATCTTGGTATATTCTTTAGTCTTGGCATTAGGTGTAATTTTCATTTCCCTAGATCCTAGATGATTGTTCTTCACAAACTTCTTAGTTATCTTTGTGATAGCCTTATCTACCTTTTTTGAAGATTTTTTCAGTAATGTCTCTTGAGTGAATGAGGATGGTGTTGGAGTAAAAACCTTCTCCACTCTTTCTACCAAAACCTTTAATTGTTGTATATTCTATCTTTAGTAAAAACCAACCATTTATTATTACTATTGATTTGTATAAGATTAGGAGAAATTATATCCAACATTGATTGATCTTGTGTGTCTTTCATTACCGGCCTGAATGGTGTCTAAAGCTATTTATTATTGACCACTAGCTATTTATTAGTGACCACTAAATTGGTTTGTTCAACTTCCAAAACTTGTTTTTTTTTTCTTTTTGTAAGGTGTGTGATTTTACATAATATTTCCTTACTAATGTGTTTAAGCCTTGCATTCTCCTAAACTAAGTTATAAACAATTGTTCTTGTTTCCATCTCTTTTTTAGATTTAGGAGATGATAATGGTTTCTAACAGGGTCATCATCCTCGTTATTAGGTTTAGATGATCTATGTTGTGCCTGGTGTTGATGCCACTCATTTTCAACTAGTCTTTTAGATTTACATGTTTTGACTTATCTCTAAGTCACTACTTGTGTATCTTTTCACTCTAAGTCTTTTCCTTTAGAAAGAATGGTACAACATGTAGGACTTACATATACTTTATAAAAATATATTTCTTGAAATTTTAGTTTCAACATCTTGGCTTTGCTGTTATTGGTGTATCTCTTTCTAGTAGTAGTATCCGTGATCAATTTTAGCCTCTATCATGGTTGACAAGTTCAATATTTTATAATCCTCCATTACCAAGAAGTCCTTCTAGTTTAGGGGTAGCCATTTTATTGTAACTTTCAAGAATGGGTTGTTATGCGTCTTTATTTTCAGTTCTAGAAAGAGAATGCAACTAGCTTCTAATAACTTTTGAATTTTGTTTCTAAAAACAAAACAACTATTAATGTCATGTCTTCATGATTCATGCAACTTTCAATACTTGCTTTCTTTGAATTGATCAGCAACAAGGACTGTATGATTTTCAAGGAGCTTGATTTTCCCTTCATGCATTAATTGGTTGAAGATTTCTTCAACTCTTCTGATATAAAAAAAATATTTTTTTTATCGTTATCAATCACTTTGGTAGCTTTTGAATCTTTGCTACCATGTTTAATAGCCTCTTTAGATTTAATGAATCCATCTCCAATGGTCTTCTTTCTTGAGTTCTATGAGAGAAAGTAGTTATTGCTAGACTTACTTAATCTCTTCATCAAATTTTGAGTTAGTCATTGAATGAGCAATTACAATATCATTCAAATAGCTAACTTGGTATGTTCCCCTTAGTAGCTTATTTTCTGCTTATTTTGTTATATTTTTTTATAACGAGCAACATCATTTATTAGGGTATATATATCTAAGTACCATACCTTTTTATGATATTCAATGATATTTTTTCTAAAATGTTTAATATACACTTACTCTATTATGGTTGTATTACATTTGTTTTGTAAAGTCCCAAGTTGAAGGGCATAACTCACAATAGAGTCACCTCTAGTTCTTTTCTATAAAAGTGCTCATGAAAATGAGTTCCCTTCTCTTTATAACTATTAATAGAGTTGAATGGTGTAGAGAAACAGTGAAAGGCTAATTTGGTTAGTGGTGAATCAAATAGTCTTAGCTTTATACAAGAATTTGTTGCACTATCATACATTGATTAGTGAATTTAATAATGTACTCCCTTGTAGATTGATTATCTTCCCTAGATAACTATTTAAAATTAGCTATTTTTATTCCTTTAGGAACTTGGTCAAACCTATCCACCCACTCTAGGTATAGACAATTATATGCAGGCTTAGCTATTTGTCCAATTTCTAGCCCTATCTTTTAGGTGTTAGGCTAGCTCAACCATGTCTATTTATCCTTGTGTTTGCTGTTCAATAGTAATTTTTTGAGGTGTAAAAGAGTTGTCCATTGCATTGTATTGTCCATGTACAAGTTGGGTTGCATGTTGATAAGGTTATTAGGCCATATAATTGTCCTGAAGATGTGTATACACTTACGTGGTGAGTGGCACCTTATGTGTAATCATATTCCAATGTTGTTGGGGTTTTGTTTATGTTTACTGTATTGGTATGTGATATTTAGGATATGTGTAATCGTATTCATGGGAATGTACCTGAAAACTTGCCTTGTAAGTGTTTGTGTGAGAAATCGATTATATCTTAACTTATACTGAATCAGAATTAGCTGACCAACCATGGCTTGCATGGTTCTATTAACTACTATATTATGATTATGGTAATTTGTGTTTTCTATGTTTTTCATCTCAATCTAGATAGCCCTTATATTAGCATTGGAAAAGTTTAAAGCCTGATAAAAGGATGCTCCCTTGGGAGGAAGCACTATCAGCTAACTAGAACTTGGTACAACTATTTATATACACCTAACCACCCATTCTAACCCGTAAAAGGGGTAATCAAAAGTTTGTTATAGAGGTATGGTCATTCTTACACCAAGCGTTTGTATAGGTAAGGACGTTGAGAGAGGTGAGAACACGAGAGCCTACATGAAGACACTAGGGTTCTACCCAAGTGAAGTTCTCTATTGTTGCGTAGAATTATAAAAACAATGAAGCACCATATTGTGACTTGTCTAAGATATGTCATCCTATAACCTGGGGTGATAAAATTATGAGATTCGTCAATGCCAAACATCAATTTTACTTGTATTCTTTTTTGGTGGCATGATTGTTGATTAATGAGATAGAAGTTAAATTTAGTCCTACTTGGCATGCCAATATATTGATTTGATAGATAATCATGTGATCAACAATTTACTAATAAATTGACCAATTGTTAATTATCTTATCAATATACTATCTATTCTTTGTTTCTTCCTTTCAAATAAGAAAAAACTACAATTTGATAGATGAAAAAGTTTCATCTTTTCTTGCTAGTTTCAGAGTGGTTTGTCATAGCTTGATCTCCTTTGTTCACCATTGGATCGTTACCATTTTTGAGTATGTTGTTCTTCGGAACCCACTCTACATCTTGACCGAACGGATCATTATTATAATCAGTGTGCTGGGAGATATTGGCCTCGTAATTTTGTAATTCTCTCCTTCCTTCATGAACTATTCTGCATCTTGTTGTTTATGAGTTAGGTTGCTGTTATTTCTGAGTTTAGGTTGCTTCTTGGACTCAGTTTATCTTATTAGAATTTTGTTCTCTCTAGTATTTGTATGCTACCATAATGTCTCTATGTTCTTCTATGGAAAATGTTCCAATGGTTAGCTCTAACTTTGAACAACACAATCAAGTTAAGTTTGGACATACATTAAGATTAGAATTGCAAGATATGTTGAATAGCCATGGGATGAGGATTTCTCACTTTCAAGCTGATTCTGATGTTAGTATAGAGAACCACTCTACTGTCCAAGCTCCTAATGTTGTTCCAGGAATGAACCATGTGTTGGGTTCTAAAGTTGATGAGGTGAAGGTAGGGTCTCCTCAACAAGAACAACTAAAACCTAGACCCAAATTGAACTTTTTAACTGCTTTGAAGGGTTCTGATGTTGATGACAATGAGGGTAGCAAGACCTTTGGCATTAGTTCAGTCCGTAATCTGCACTTTGCTCCCCCTACTATGACGGATGGTCGTGTGACAGTAGCTCCTCCACTTGATGTGTTTGAAGATGGCTGCGAATTTTGGAAATCCACCCTAGTTGGTCATTTTGTGGGGCAGAAATTACCGTATCCCATGGTTAATTCTATTGCCAACAGAATATGGAGCTCCTACGGGCTATCAGAAGTTTTGTCTTCGGATAACGGTTTCTACATCTTCAATTTTGATTCTGTTGATCATGCCACTAATGTGCTGGAACGAGCCCCATGGCACATGGCCAAGTGCCTTTGGTGCTTAAACGTTGGCGGTACCGAACATGCAATTTTTGAAAGATGATTTGGCCAGAGTTCCGGTATGGGTTCGGCTGTATAATGTCCCTCTCGAGTATTGGACTATTAAGGGGTTGAGCTATGTAGCGAGTGCTATTGGAGTCCCCCTTCATGCGGATCATACGACAATGTTGCGTAAAAGGCTTAGTTACGCAAGAGTTTGCATTGAGATAGATGCTTCGAAGACGTTGGTTAAGGAATATGATCTTCATTTGTCCAAATGGGTTATTCATACCGATTTCGGTTGAGTACCGAATGGATACCGTCGAAGTGCAGTAATTGCAATGTCTTTGGACACACCACAGCGCTATGTGCTACTAATAACATTGATAATCTTAAAGTGGTGGCAGAGGGTAAGAGGAATCTAGGAGCTATGAACTCTAAATTTGCGGATAACAAGCAGAATCAGTTTCAGTGGCAGGTAGTTGGTAAAAGAAACAAGGGTTCTGTGAGTGGGGAGAATGCCCCCTTGGCATCTAAAGTGGGTAATTGTAATGAGAATGGTTGTTCAACATCTGGTATACATATGTCTGATTGTAAGATGATTGATCATGCGGCATCAGCTGTGCACAACGCTGCTTGTCATGAAAATCCTTCCTCTCCTCTTGTCTTGAAGAGTTTACGAGAAGACATGAATAAGGAGCAAGGGCCTGCAAGTACTGCTTTAGATCAAGATATGGACGCAATGAGAGGTGATACAGATGGGGAACAAACCGATAAGGAGTCAACATCAATGATCCTGACAACCCCTCAAACCCTGAATTCCACCGAAAGGGAAACTGTTAATCAGTTAGCAATTAAGGCTAGAGACTCTCTAGAGAAAAAGAAAAAGGGTTCAAAAGCCTCTTCAAAAAAGCATAAGAAATCTAGCTCCTCTCCAGGAGGCACGTCAAGGTAATCTTTGTGTTGCTGTTTGTACTCCTCTCTATTTCCTATGATTATTGGATGTTGGAATATTAGAGGTTTGAATGATCCTATAAAGCATTCGAGTGCGTCGGCTCATCCATCAAGAGAGGATAGCTCTTTTTGGTCTGGTTGAAACTCGAGTTAAAGACAAGAATAAAGCTAATGTTTCTCAACTTCTTCTGCGTTCTTGGTCCTTCTTGTATAATTATGATTTCTCTTGTCGTGGGCGTATTTGGGTTTGTTGGAAGTGCGATACGGTGAAGGTGGATGTTTTTGGAATGTCGGACCGGGCTATTCATGTTTCGTCACTATATTAGCTACCAATATCAGTTTCAATACTTCAATTATTTATGGAGACAATAATGCTTCCTTACGTGAGGCATTATGGTCTGATATTGTGAGTCGTAGTGATGGATGGGAGTCAACCCCGTGGATTCTTATGGGTGATTTTAATGCTATCCGCAACTAGTCGGACAAAGTTAGGAGGGTCTACTACGTGGTGGGTACTATGGACGATTGGATACATGTATTCGAGAAGCGAAAGTAGATGATCTTCGGTATTCGGTATGCATTATACTTGGTCGAACCAATGTCCCGAGAATCGATTATGCGGAAACTAGATAGAGTGCTTGTCAATGAGAAGTGGAATCTGAAATTTCCATTATCGAAGCTGAGATTTTTGCCTTGGGTATGTCGGACCATTCTCCTATGGTGGTAAGGGTTATTGGCAATGATCGAACATAAAGAAACCATTCAGATTCTTCGATATGTGGATGGATCATGACGAAGTTCATGCCCTTGGTGAAGAAGGTCCGGGATCGAGTGGGGGTTGTCCAATGTATCGGTGTGTTGCAAACTAAGAAAGCTAAAACAGGAATTGAAACTTTTCAATATGGCTCACTTCTCCAACATTTCGGGATAGAGTGAAAGATGCAAAAACAAAATGGATAAGGCTCAACAAAGCTCGTGCATACCGCATGAGAATCCAATTTTGTGCATGCGAGAAAGGGATCTTTGTTCATAAATACGCTTCTACCCGTCGGTCAAGAGAGTTTTTTCAAACGAAGGCAAGGATACAATGGCTTAGCTTGGGGGATCGAATACTAGCTACTTTCACAAATCAAGTAAATGGAAGACGAATAGAAATAAGCTTCTATCACTTACAAGGGAGGATGGAGAGGTTGTCGAAAGACACGAGGCGATCAAATCGAAGTAATTGCATACTTCCATCATGTGTTAGGTGTTGATCGGATGCCTAGGGTTCCGAACGAGGAAGTGATGGAATCGACAATTAACTTGAAACCCGTCTTCAACGCAAAGCAGATGTTCTCGCACAAGATGTAACAAGGGAGGAGATTAAGCATGCTATGTTTAGTTTGAAGAACAACAAAGCCCCCCGGTCCGGATGGCTTTAACGCAGTTTCTTCAAAAGAATGTGGCACATAGTTGGGGAAGATGTAATCAAGCTGTTAGATCCTTCTTTCGGACTCGTAGAATGCTTAAAGAAATGAATGCTACATCCATTTCCCTTATTCCTAAAGTTGCTAATCCTACAAGGGTAGAGATTTCCGCCCTATATCTTGCGCAATACGGTTGTACAAATGCATCGCTAAGATTCTAGCTGGGAGAATCAAAGTTGTTTTGCCATCTTTAGTTGGCCCATATCAGACTGCTTTTATCTCAGGACGGAGAATCAGTGATAACATTCTTTTGTCTCAGGAACTAATGAAAGGCTATCATAAATCTACGGGACCGCTTCGTTATGCTATGAAAGTTGATCTGATGAAGGCTTATGACTCGGTGCGGTGGGATTTCGTTGACGCTATGTTAATAAAAATGGGATTCCCTAGAACAGTCATTGATTGGATCATGGTTTGTGTTACATCATGTCAATTCTCTATCAACGTCAATGGTGAGCTTGCAGGTTACTTTCAAGGGGGAAGAGGGCTGAGACAAGGGGATCCATTGTCCCCATATTTGTTTGTCCTATGTATGGAAATCCTGTCGGGGCTATTTTGCAAGATGAGTGCCAACCAAGAATTCAAGTTCCACTGGAGATGCAAGAAGGACAGAATTTCTCATCTTTGTTTTGCTGATGACTTGATGATTTTTAGCAACGGGGATGTAAACTCAATCCGTATGATCGAATGTGCTCACAAAGTTTCAAGATCTATCAGGTCTGTATCCAAATCCAAACAAAAGCGACGTCTTCTTGAGCGATGTGTTAAATGCTGAGAGGGAACAAATTATTCATATTCTTGGGTTTAGAGAGGAGGAGCTCCCTATGAAATATTTGGGAGTACCTCTTCTCTCGCCCGCACTAAAGGCTATTTATTGTAAGGGCCTCGTGGATCGAATCACCTCTAAAGTTCGACATTGGACTTGTAGAACACTCTCGTATGCGGGGACGGGTACAACCGATTAATTCAGTCTTATTTTCCATACAAGTCTATTGGGCATCTCTCTTTCTCCTACCGGGCAAGTAATTAAAAATGTGGAGCAAATTATGAAATCCTTTCTTTGGTGGGTTCAGATATGAGAACTACTGGGGCTAAAGTGGCTTGGGATTAGGTATGTCTTCCAAAAAAGGAGGGGGGGCTAGGAATAAAAAGGATAACAGAATGGAACAAGATTGCTTTGTTGAAACACATTTGGAACCTGTGCAATGACTCAGATGGCTCAATATGGTCTACTTGGATCAGATCCAATGCATTGCGAGGTAGGAATTTCTGGACAATCAAGACGCCACAGAATTGCTCTTGGGCTTGGGGAAAGATTCTAAAGCTCAGATCCTTAGCATGGCCGAAGATGAAGTACATCATAGGAGATGGAATGACAACATCTTTATGGTTTGATAATTGGCATCCTCACAGCCCACTCGCGGATTCTTACGGGGAAAGATTCATCTATGATTCAGGTATGGCCAAGAACGTGAAGGTGAATGTGCTAATTCGGAACTCGAATGGAAAACTCCTACCACCCAAGCTATTGGCTGACACCCCATTATAGAAGCCATTCCTTCCAATTCTAATCCTAAGATGGGGCAAAAGGATGAGATAGTTTGGTTGGATTCGCCAAATCACAGATTCTCGGTCAAAGTAGCTTGGGAATAACTAAGACGTCATCGTCAGATGGTTGAATGGCATGACATTGTGTGGTTCAAGAATGCTGTTCCAAGACATTCATTTCTTCTATGGATGGTTGTCCAACGTGAAACTCACAACTCAAGATAAACTTCATCGGTTTGGTATACATGGTCCCAATAGATGCTCACTGCTCTCCCGCAACAATGAGGATCATAACCACTTGTTCTTTGAATGCTCCTATACTAAAGTGATCTGGTGGGATGTTTGTGACAGATGCGACATTCCAAGAATGACAAAAGGCTGGGATGAATGGATTCGATGGGCCACCATCTCTTGGCATGGCAAGAGTTTCGTCAATTTTTCTCGAAACCGAAGTTTTTGCGGCTACAGTGTATCATGTATGGCAAGAACGGAATGCAAGGATCTTTGCTGGAATGTCTAGAACTTCGAATTTGGTCTTTAATCAAATCGAATGTATCATTCGTGATAAGCTTGATTTGATGAGGAATGTCGTACCAACAAATGAAAACAAAAGGATCCAACGAGCTTGGAGGGTGAATACCATAGATTCTTAATTTGTTAGTTAGCTGGTTGTATTGGTTTCCCTCACGAATCTAGTGAGGTTTCAGTTTTAGGGTCGGTGGCTAGCCTGTAGCCATCTGTTGTTTTATGTTTCTGTTATCATTGTCAATCTGGGGTATGCCCCTTATAATGTTTGTATCTTCTTCTTTTAATACATACGTCAACTTACCAAAAAAAAAAAAGACCCAGCTTTTTCAAGGGCAAAATTGATGGAATTTTTTTTTTATCGTCTAGTTTCTGGATGTTTTTAACCACATCATTCTTCAGATGTATTACTGCATTTTGTTCATTATCAAGGCACAATCTATGTAGGATAATCTAAATCAACATTCTCATAAAACGGATTCTCAATACACGTGCCCATAATATTATATTTCCAAACTCATAGGTTTATATTACATCGTATTGACATACTCATAAATTCACATTCTTGTTCTAGTCTCGTTAATATTACAAGATCATACAAAAGTGTCGAACAACAAGTTACACAACTAGTACTTTTGTTATCCTAACCTCATGTAATTTCACAACACGACATCCTCATTTGATGAATACCTTATATGTATATCCATACACATCATATCAACTTGTTCGTACATTCACATCCGTGTTCCATTTCAATTTTCATTACTAGTCTTTACAAAAGGAGTCGGACGACTAATTTAGTGATTAACACATCCATTCATATAGAACTCATATCACTCGTAGCATGTGAATATATAGTTCTTTTCAAAATGTGTGAGCTGCGAAATGGATTTCCCTACACACCATGGTAGTATGATGCCCCTGTTACAACACAAGATAATTTCAAGCATTATAGGTAATTTAAAGAAACATAATAAAACAATATTAGCGTAAGATTTCATTCATAGACCAAAAGAGCGTAATTCTAGCATTTCTCCTTACTTATGTAAATACAACCATTAATAATTCATCAATTACCGAGGCTAATTACAATACTCAAACTCGATCATTCATCTCGAATACCGTTAGCCAAACTAACGTTATTCTCTATTTAAAGCATAACAATCATTGCTTTTTCATATACTTAGTATATATAAAACATAGTATACATGAACGCATCAATTCTTGAAATTAACTCCTAACTCTCAAATCCGACCATCCTCTTAGGATGCCATTAGCCGAAACCAATCGTTTATTCATCTCGTTCATTCACTTAGGATGCTATTAGCCAAAGCTAACTCTCAAATCCAGCTATCCTCTTAGGATGCCATTAGCCGAAGCCAATCGTTTATTCATCCTGGTCATCCACTGAGGATGCTATTAGCCAAAGGTAGTCATTTATTCATTTTGGTCATCCACTTAGAGTGTCATTAGCTGAAGCAAATTATTTACTCATCATGGTCATCCACTTAGGGTGCCATTAGCCAAAGCTAATCATTTGTTCATCCCGGTCATCCGCTTAGGATGCCATTAGCCGAAGCTAATCATTTTTTAATCTCGATCACCCCCTTAGGATGCCATTAATTGAAGCTAATCAATCATTTGTCTTGATCATCTATTCAGATGCCATTAGCCAAAGCTAATCAATTATTTGTCCCGGTCATCCATTCGAATGTTATTAGTCGAATCTAATCAATCATTTGTCCCGGTCATCCCTTCAGATGCCATTAGCCAAAACTAATCAATCATTTTCCTGACCATCCCTTCAGATGCCATTAGCAGAAGCTAATCAATCATTTGTGACGGTCATCCATTCAGATGCCATTAGCCGAAGCTAATCAATCATTTGTGACGGTCATCCATTCGGATGCCATTAGCCAAAGCTAATCAATCATTTATCCTGGTCATCCATTCAGATGCCATTAACCGAAGCTAATCATCAACCAATCAAACATTCCAGAGGCAGTTTATGAACACACTACAACATGGTAATATCCTTTGAATTACTCATTCAAATGATTCATAACAACTTGACATTCACTGCAACATAATAGCAAACCATTCATGATACTCGTATAGGCATTCCGTAATAGTTTAACATTTAGTAAACACGATAATAGATCCTTTGTAATACACAAACAAAACATTTCATAACAGTTTAGCATTAAGTAACACAACAATACACCCTTCGTATTACTCATCCAACCATTCATGACAATTAATGTTCAATACAATACAACAATAGATTCCTCGTAATACTCATACAACCATCCGTGATAATTAACATTCAATATAATACAACGATAGATATTTTATAATACTCATACAACCTTTCGTGACAAATTCATTCAATATACTACAACGGTAGATCCTTCATAATATGCATACAACCATTCATCACAATTACATTCAATAAAATACAATAATAGATCCTTCATAATATTCATACAACCATTCATCACAATTACAGTCAATAAAATACAATAATAGATCCTTCATAATAGTCATGCAACCATTCGTCACAATTACATTCAATAAGACACAACAGTCCTTCGTAATACTCATACAATCATTCGTCACAATTACATTCAATATAAGACACAACAGTAGATCCTTTCTTAATACTCATACAATCATTCATCACATTTACATTAAATAAAATACAATAGTAGATCCTTTATAATACTCATACTACCATTCATCATCAGCCCAAATTCATAATAGCCCAATCAACATCTCATAGTCGGTTTAATATTCATCGCAACACAACAATATATCCACCTCTAACAGGTCATTTCAGAACATTAATATTTTCGTCATTGTTTCAACATTCAACAAAAACCCAATCAACATTTCATAGTCGTTTCTACAATCATCAAGACTGCAATCAAACACTTCATCGTCGTTTCATCATTCAACAAGGATTTAATAAAATATCATCATAAGTAAATTATTTCAAAACATAAACATCATACAAGAAAAAGGTGGAAACCACCTACCCGTTCCTCCTATAGGGTGTCCTTGCTCGATCGAAGGTCCGATCATGGTCGCTCCACCTAACATGTCAATGGTCACAAATCAGCACATTTGCATTCTGAAAACACATTCATCACCATACCTATTTTAAGAATCCATATGTTCACATGCAAATGTTCCATATTTTACACAATTATACATGAAATTGTTACAAGCATATAAGTCATTTATGACCGGGGAGTCTATTGTAGAAAATCGACAGCGGAAACTGGTTCGCTGCTAGCTGCATAATTCAGCAGCGAAATTGATTCCCTACAAGCACCACAATTCAGCAGCAAAAATTGGTTCGCTGCAGGCCACACAATTCGCTAGCGAAAGCATATTCGCTGCGGACAACACAATTCGGCAGCGAAAGCAGATTCATTCGTTGCGGACGACATAATTCGATAATGAACACTGATTCGTTATGGACAACACAATTCTGCAGCGAAATTGGTTCGTTACAGGCAATACAAATCAGCAGCAAAACTGATTCGCTGCAGCCACCACAATTCAATAGTGAAAACTGATTCGCTATCAGCACCACAATTTGGCAGCAAAAACTGGTTCACTGTAGGCCATAAAATTCGGCACCCAAAAATAGATTCGCTGCGGATAACACAATTCAGCAGCGAAAGCAAATTCACTATGGACGACATAATTTGGTAGTGAACACTGATTCGCCGTAAACACTAGAATTCGGCAGAAAAAACTGATTCCTTTTTCGCTACGGATGACACAATTCGGTAGCGAAAACTAACTCACTGTAGGCAACACAATTCAGCAACAAGACTGACTTGCTGCTGACATAGAAATTATTGACGAGAACTAAGCCGCTACTGACTCAGAAATCATCAACGCAACCCCCGTCGCTGCCGATTCACAAATTAGCAGCAGCGACGAAATCGTTTCTGATTCGAATTCTTCCCTTTGGCCAAGCATTAAGCTTACGCTAGGCTTTTCTCCTTTGTAACACTTCCTAGCTGAAACTTGTACACATAACGACAACAGTCATACTCCAATTCGTATCACAAAATCATGAACAATGCACCATCAAATCTCAACATGCATATTTGATTTAGGTTCTTCTAACTACTAGCTCAAGTTATACAAATCCATTCATCACACAACAAAATCAATGCATTATCAAGGGGTAATTTCCGTTTCAACTGCAGCATGTTTCTTCAAGATTTATTATCAACATATTTTCATATAACCAAACATGTTGAATCACACCATTAACATAAGTATAATTCTGTTTCGGTTTCACATGATCTAACATCTCTAAAAAGGTTATCATCTATGCATTTTATTCCTTTAATCCCTATTATGTCCATCCCTCACCAAGGCCGACCAACTTTCCAAGTTTGTGCATTCAAATTTGCAATATTTCTTTTGTTAAATATTCTGTAATTAGGTCCCCCATTCAGCCCTGTTTTTTATCCCTCCTTTTAGCTTAGTTCTTTCCTTAACAGTTGGAGTAAAATTCCTAGGCCATGCATTTATAGTTTTCTTCTTCCTTTCAGTTTCAGGGCCTTAAGAACAAGAGGAGAAGGACATGGTTCATACCTCACAAATTTAGTATCACTACCAGAAAACCGGAGAAAAGCAACGGAATTACCGACGGACATATTCCGTCGGTAATGTATACCGACGAAAATAATTCCATCTCCAAATATGTCGGTATATACCAACGGATTTATTCTGTCGGTATATACCGACGAAATATGTCCATCGGTATATACCGACGGTTTTGCCAACGGAGTATACAGTTCGTCTGGAAATACGCAACGGCATGGTGACGTCAGGCGATTTTACCGACGAACATTACCAAGGGATTCAAACTGAGATAGCCGTACAGTGACGTGGCGCTTTCACCGACGGCATCACCGACAGAATACGTCCGTCGGTGATGCCGTCGGAAAAAACCATTATATACCCCCATCTCCCGACACTCTCTTCCTCTGTTTCTCCTTCTTCTTCTTTCTCATCCCACCTCTCCCCTCCCAAACTGCAGCCAAACACCCATCCCAAACTCTCCACTATTCTCAACACGAGCACTCAAGTTTCTTATATCTTGTACGTGGTCACAATATCCGTTTCTTGTAGATTTTATCATTTTTTTGTAAGTAAATCTATCCTTTTTAGTTTTAATATTTAATTGTGAATTTTAATATTTTAGTATATGTATTTTGTTAACGTTTGTACTTGTTTAATTGTTATTTGTCAAAGAAACTTGTAGTATGAATGTATAATTTTGTAGTTGTTATAGTTTGTTTTAGATTTTGTCAAATTATATTTGTTTGTAAATTGTTGAAATTTTGTTTGAATTACACCGAATTAAATGTGTCGTTGTGATGAAATAAATAATTAATAGCTTGTTTAAGTGTCTTGTTTAATTGTTATCAATTATATTTCAAAGTTGTGATTAATTCTGTAAATTTATATATGTATAAATTTGATAGTTGATAGTTGATAGTTGATAGTTGATAGTTGATAGTTGATAGTTGATAGTTGATAATTGATAATTGATAATGAATATTTAACATAAGTGTTGTTTTAGTTTGTTGGATAATGTCGGGGAAAACCAATATTTTTGTTATGTTTTATAAAGGTTCAATAGAAGTCATGGATGTATCGGGACTCACCCCAAGGATTGCGGAGGATGGATTATTGTAACGGTGTCCAGGGTTTTATTAATTTCGCAACATCTATTCCGAGAAATTTTACTGATGGCGGTATTAGGTGTCCGTGCAGGAAGTGTAAAAATTTAAAGTTTCTGCATCAAGATGTTGTAACGATGCATCTTCTAACCAAAGGGTTCATGGAAGATTACATGTGTTGGTATGCTCACGGAGAACTATTTGTTCCCCGATGAGAGCATGGAAGAACAGGTGGTTGGGTCAACTTCTAGTGCTAGTAACATGCATGAAGTTGAAAATGAGAACAGTAATCCTTACAGGAATATGGTTATGGATGCAATGAGAATGAGTGAAGCTAATGTCAGGGAATGTCCAATCGTAGAAGAAGAACCTAATGCGATGCAAAGAAGGTTTTTGATCTGTTGAGAGATTCGACGAACCATTATGGGATGGTTGCACCGAACCACGAGAAATTATCACCGAGTATACGGTGTTCACCATCAAGTCGGATCACGGGTTGAGTGAGGCCGGTTATGACAAGATTATTGAATGGGCGATAAGCATTTTACCCGGGGGAACAGTGAAAGAGAACTTCTATCGCCAAGTCCATGATGAAACCCCTCGGTTTAGGATACCGGAAAATTGATATATGCCCTAACTCGCATGTTATACTACCTTGAAAATGCCGAGATGACCGAGTGCATGACATGCGGGCATTCCCGTTACAAACCCGTAACCGGTAGAGGGAAGACTCTCGTGGCATATAAAAAACTTAGATACTTCCCAATCACACCTAGGATCGCAGAGGTTATTCATGTCACCAAGGATGCCGAGCACATGACATGGCACCAATCACACCATGCGGTTGATGGAGTGATGGTTCATCCTTCCGACGGTGAAGCCCGGAAACACTTTAACAGTATGCATCCTCCCTTTTCAGCTGAATCAAGGAACGTGCGTCTTGGGTTGTGTACAGACGGATTCAACCCATTCAGGTCATTTACTGCTCCTTATTCTTGTTGGCCGGTCATACTGACGGTTTATAACTTGCCACCGGGGATGTGTATGAGGCCGGAGTTCATGTTTTTATCTATGGTCATACCAGTCCGAAGCGATCCCAGGGAATATAGATGTTTGTCTTCGTCCGTTGATTGATGAGTTGACGCAGTTGTGATCCTCTGGAACTTTGACTTATGACATCTCGAGGAAACAAAATTTTGTTATGAGAGCGGCTTTGATGTGGATTATCAATGATTTCCCAGCTTATGGAATGGTTTCTGGTTGGAGCACGCATGGAAAGCTAGCATGTCCATATGGTATGGAGAACAACAAGGCATTCACACTAACAAACGGGGGTAAAGCTTCTTTTTTTGACTGTCACCGTCGTTTCTTGCCACATAACCATAGGTATAGAAAGAACAGAAAGGATTTCTTTGTTGGCAGAGTTGAAAATGATGTTGCACCTCCACGTCTTTCTGGTGAAGAATTGTTTGATGTTGTGTCAGAGTACGGTGAAATTGTGTTTGGTCTCCAATCAGGTAAGCAGAAGTTTCCTGGTTTTGGTTTGACCCATAATTGGGTGAAGCGAAGTATATTTTGGGAGCTTCCTTATTGGAAGACCAATCTTCTCCGCCATAACCTTGACGTCATGCACATTGAAAAGAACGTGTTTGAGAACATTTTCAACACCGTCATGGATGTGAAGGGGAAGACAAAGGACAACATCAAGGCTAGATTGGATGTAGCGCTGTTCTGTAATCGTAAAAATATAGAGTTGGTTTGTGATGGGTCACGGGTCGCAAAACCAAGAGCAAGCTTCGTGCTAGACAAAAACGCACAACTACTAGTCTATAAATGGCTTAAGAGTCTGCGTTTCCCCGATGGACATACCTCAAACATATCAAGGCTGGTTAATACGAAGGAATGCAGATTATATGGAATGAAGAGTCATGACTGCCATGTGTTTATGCAAACACTCATCCCATTGGCTTTTCGTGATTTGTTGCCAAAGGGGATATGGGATGCACTAACGAAGATTAGTCATTTCTTCAGAGACATATGCTCCAGCAAGTTGAATGTTGATCACATTGAAAGGCTTAAAAAGAATATCGTCGAGACAATATGCAAACTTGAGATGATATTCCCTCCATCATTTTTTGACTCAATGAAGCATCTACCCGTACATTTACCGTTTGAGGTAAAAGTTGGAGGACCGGTCAGATCTAGATGGATGTATCCATTTGAGAGGTTAGATATTACAGTTGCTATGACATTTATAATTAAATGTTTTTATTTTTATTTTAATGTTTTTAATTTTTTATTAATATATATATATATATATGCAGGTACTTGTTCAATCTTAAAAAAAAAGGTTAAGAACAAGGCGCATGTTGAGGCGTCAATATGTGAGGCGTATATTGTTGAGGAGATCTCAACATTTATCTCATACTATTTCGAACCTCATTTGAGAACGAGGATAAACCGTGTTCCACGGCATGATGATGGTGGTGAAGTGCATTCAAGTGGGAATTTGTCAATATTCTCCAATCTTGGACGACCCACACCTAAAAATGCCGTGAGGGGAAGATATTTGTCTGAAATAGAGTTCAGACAAGCACACAATTATGTCCTATTTAACTGTGATGAGCTGAGACCTTTTATTAAGTAAGTAGATGTTCGACTTAAACTTTGTCAAGAGTGTACTATTTATGTTTTGTGATACCATACACTCATATACTTTGGAACAACCTTGCAGGCAACATCAACGATACTTACTGTCCAATAACTCACAGCTGACCGAATCCCAGATCTTTCAATTACAAGATGAACAATTTGCCACATGGTTTAGAACACATGTAAGTCCTAGCACAAACTCATTATCTCTTGCAATGTAATTAATTGTAGTCAATGTTACATAATATCCGTTTATTGATTATTGTTGTATTTAATTTACAAGCTAGGTTTATCAAATGGGAGGTAGTGCTGCTATTTCACTGTCTTTACTATGTTTGGGCCCTGAAAGAAAAGTCAAGTGCTATAATGGATATTTTGTCAATGGATATGTCTTTCATACTGAAGAATACGGGCATGGAAGAAAGACATACAACAGCGGTGTTTGTATTAAGGGATTGACTTCTAGTGAGTTTGAAGTTGACTACTACGGTAGATTGGAAGAGGTCATTGAACTGCAATATCATAGCGAGCAAAATAGAGTGTTTTTATTCAAATGCTATTGGTATGACACAACTGACAGAGGAATCAGAGTAGATCCTCACTATGGTCTCATTGAAATCAATTCAAAAGCTAGACACCGCAACGTAAACGACGTCTTTGTTTTCGCAAAGCAATGCCAACAAGTTTATTGCACATACACCCCTTCCTGTAGAAAAGACCGATCAAGAGTTGATTGGTTATCCGTTTTAAAAACAAAACCCAAGGGTCGTGTCGAGGTTGTTCAGGATGAGAACGAAGACACAAGTGTGACAGATGAAGTCTTTCAAGCTAGTGAGTTGGTTGAACCATACCGAGTTGCTCCGTCGATTGACTTAGAAGAAAATTCGAATTTTCGTGTTTTCAACAATAGTCTTGTTGATGTTGACGCAGAGGAGTTGAATGTTGTTCTAAGCTCTACTAGTAGAAAAAAGAATGTTGTTGAAGAAGATGATAACGAAATTGAAGAGTGCGATGAAGCTGATGATAACAATTCAATAGAGGACGAAGATGAAAATTCCGACTAACTAAACATGTTATAAAACCTTATTTTTATAATGTAATAATTTGAAACATGAAATATTTATTCTTCTTTAAGGGTCAGCCTTTGTTATTGTGTTGTGTGTGCTATAAGATTGCAATTCAGGATTTTTTGAGAGGGTTACATAAAAAAATAAGAAAAATTTACCTTTTCACCAACGGATATACCGACGGAATATAACCCGTCAGTATTTCACAGAGAGTTGCAAAAAAATTACGGGATTTTGCCACATTCACCGACGGATTTCCGACGCTAATACCGACGGATTTTCCGACGCTAATACCGACGGAATATAACCCGTCGGTATTTCACAGAGAGTTGCAAAAAAATTACGGGATTTTGCCACATTCACCTACGGATTTCCGACGCTAATACCGACGGAATCACCGACGGGTTGTCGCACGCATGCCTGACACGTGTCCGTCTGCACAAATACCGACGGCATTCCCGACGTTTAATACCGACAGCATTACCGACGGACCACGCATGTCTGACACGTGTCTGTCTGCACGAATACCGACGGCATTGCCGATGGACCAAAAAGTTTGGCGAGATTTTCGATTTTTTTGTGCGCATTTCAATTAATTTCCGACGGAATTACCGACGGAAATTAATTGCACCGACAGCAATTAATTTCTGTCTGTAATTCCGTCGGAAATTAAGCTATATATACCGCCCCCCCTCGGGCACCTTCTCTTCTTCTCACTTTCACTTTCACTTCTCCTCTCCTCTTCTCCCTTTCTCTTCTCCCTTGCTCTTCTCCTCTTCTCCCTTTCTCTTCTCATTTATATTTAGCTTTTAGAAGGATTTTATTGTTTTGGTGGTAGTTTTAAAAGATATGTATTTATTTTTCTTTATCTTTTTATTTTTTTTATTTAATTAATGTTATTTTTTTTGGTGTTCTTTGTTTTGTATATTGTTTGTAGATAAAATCTTAAATTCAACACATTATTAAGGTAAGCATTTTTTATTCCCAAATTTATTTTGAATTGATATAATGTTTTTTAGTTTTGTGTATTGTTTGTTAATTTTGTGTTTATGTTGTGTGTTGTGTAGTGTTTTTTAGTTTTTTAATTTTATTTATTAATTTTAGTTTTTTAGTTTTGATATTATTGTTTGTATTGCTATAATTGTTATTGTTGAATTTATGTTAAAAATGTTAGTTTATAAATATAATTGTTATTGTTGGTTTATTTTAAAAATGTTAATTTATATATATAGAATTGCATTTAATTAGTTTATCTTAATTTAGGATATTATTGTTTGTATTGCTATAATTGTTATTGTTGAATTTATGTTAAAAATGTTAGTTTATATCCGTAAATTTGAATGTATGACTTTAATCTAATGTTTGTAACTCTAAGTACCAATTTAACAATGAATGTTCATAGTTGTAATTATATATGATGTTATTGAATAAAATGTTGTGTTGATGATGATGAGTTGGGTTGAGATCCAGGATGATTGGATCGGGATGTGAAATAAAATTGGAAGTGTAATATGATTTTGTCGACAACTTGGGACCCCCCAGTACAGGGGAGACTCTATCGAATTTTTTTTAAAATAATCGAAGTTAATTATGTAATTATTCGTATACATTTGTGTAGATGCGTAGAATGAAATCGACAGCATGTCGTCAGAAGACGGTTGCAGCTAGTTCTTCTAGCAGCGAGGAGGACGTATCCTTAGGTGCTGATCACGGCGAGGAATCTACGCTAACTTGTGATGCTGCCTCTTCTAGCACAGTTTCACAAGTGAAGCGGTGTGCCTTCACAATGGGTTCAATTCACCCGCAAGTACAGGGCACAATGGAAGGATGACCTCTCAATGTAAGTTTGTTTAGGTTTTAGTTTTTTTTTTATATACTTATAACATAATTTATGAACAACTAATTAATATTAACTACTACTTTTATTTAATTTCAGGTTCACAAACATTGAGGCTGCAAGGACTATAACATTGGCGTTTAAATCGTCGATGGAGATTCCATTGTTTCAATGGAGCCAGGTTTCCAAACATCCCCGAGTGGAAACCTAATATCGATGCATGGTTTAAGCGATTTCGGTCGGTGTTAATTTTTAATTTACAACTTATTTTTAATAAATGATTTTTATAATTTTATATCTTGTACTATTTTTATTTTATATGAATTATTTATATACACAAAACAAATTTGAGTGGGATAGGGCGGACAACAATGTTGTGAGGAGGGTATGGGAGAATCACGCGGCAACTAGGTAACATCGAAAATAATATTTATTTTTGTTTTATAATTTTATGTTTTAGATTCTAATTTGTTACTATGGAAGTAGGTTGCGTGATTTTTGGTATGAACCCAAAAAAAATCAAAAAGACATGCGAGGGATAACGGTCTTGAAGGATGGAATGAGGTGGCGGTTTGGCAGGAATTTAAACCGCCATTCATCTCGGGGCAAATATGGACGGCATATATTGAGCACGTGACCTCAGAGCGGTTCTCACGGCGCTCACATTCTGGCGCCGACAACCGGAACCGGCAAATTCATGGTTTGGTGACCACGCACACTGGCGGATCCGTCCCATTCAGCGCACATGCAAAGCGGATGGTAAGAGTAATTTTATTGAAATATATCGTTAATTAATTTGTCGTTCCTTATAATATATTTAACTTTCAACCTATTTTTTATATTACAGGCTGTGTCTCTTGGACGTGAACCGAGTCCAATGGAGCTGTTTCTAGAGACGCATGTGCGGAGTCAAGACCGCCAAAAGGGGGTACAGCAGTTCGTGGACAACCGTGCTTTCAAGACTTCGTGGTATGTTTGTTCATTCATTTTATTTTGTAAGTTATTATTTTCTTGAATTGCATCTTGAATTGCATTTGATGATTTTTTTACCGATGAAATTTTCAGGAGACCTATAATAGCCGGTTGAGGGAGAGATATGGGGACAATCCGTCGACCCATCCAAATTTCGATCCAGATTTGTGGATGGAGGCGGGATCGTCTGGTGGACCCGGATAAAAAGCAGGGTCTACGGGCTCTCCAACACTACGGTCGACAACTTGCGTTCGACTCGTAGTGTCTCAACCGTTGGAAGCTCTCCATCGATGATCGAACACCCGATCGAGGAGTTCATTGCGTTGAAACAACAATATCAACAACTCTCGGACGAATTATGATGAGCTCAGTCAAATAGTCATGGAGATGAGATCAAAGATGGGTGACGATACTTGTGCGACTTCTTTTTTGGCCTTATGGTCCCGGGAACAACCAGCGTCCTCCTCCTCCTCCTCCTCCTCCAGCTCCGCCGCTATTCTAGTTTAATTTTGTTTTTTAAACACATTAAATTTGTAATGAATATTATTACTTTTACATTTTTAATGTTTAATGCATTTTTATTTGTTTATCAAGGTTTTTTTACAATTAATAAATTATTTTTTAAAATATTTTAAATAAGTACCGACGGATATACCGATGGATAATATCCGTCGGCATTTAACAGAGAGTTGCAAAAAAATTACATGATTTTGCCACATTCACCGACGGATTGCCGACAGATATTATCCGTCGGTGATTTCATACCGACGGCATTACTGACGGATAATATCCGTCGGTAATGCACAGAGAGTTGCAACAAAAATTACAAGCCATGCCATCTTTACCGACGGGTTTTCCGTCGGTAATTACCCTTGAAATTACCGACGGAGGTATTCCGTCGGTAATGTTCCCGCGGGAAACTTTTTTTTGGCGCTGGCGATATCCGTCATATTTCCGTCGGTGTTTCCGTCGGTGGATGGTTTTTTTATTTGCGACAGAATTAGCGACGGAAATGGGATTTACCGACGACTGTTATACCGACGGACGTGATCCGTCGGTGACTCCGTCGGTATTATTTTTATCGACGGATTTCATTGCTGTCACTGACGGAATTAGTCCGTCGGTAAAACTGGATAATGTTGTAGTGTATTTTTGGGACAAGTTTGACAGCATTTCTCCCTTTTTGCTCCCAATTTGCTTCTTCCTCTTCCTCTTTTTCGGTTTCTCCTCCTCCTGTCAATTTCCCATCGATTTTAGGCCTCTACTCCCTTCATGTTTGCAACTATCCAGCCTCTTGTCAAGCTCTCCCTTCTCTCTCTCACGCCTGAGGCACATGCACCAGAGTTGTTAAGCTCTTTTTGGGAAGGAGGAAAGAACAAGAGCATGCATCTCATTTTGAAAAGAATAGGGAGTCACCCTTTCTCTCTCCTTGTATTGGTAGCCCCCAAAGTGTGCGGGGGTGTTTGGGACCAAGGTTGTCCTTACCCCCCCTTTAAGTTATCTTGGGTTGGTTTTTATTATCATTCTCCCCTAGGATAGGTTGGTCCAATTATAATTTTTGTTAGGTCTTACACTGTCGCTGCCGATTTAGAAATCGACAATAAAAACTGTGTCGCTATTAATTCAGAAATCGACAGCCAACTATGTTGCTGCCGATTCAAAAATTGGCAGCAAAAAACTTTGTCGCTATTGATTCAAAAATCAGCAGCAAAACTGCATCGCTGCCGATTCAGAAATGGGCAACGAAAAAAATTTTCACTACCGATTTAGAAATCGGCAGCCATCTGTGCCGCTGTCAGCAGGCAACAATTATGTCGCTGCCCATTCAAAAATCAACAGCAAAACTGTGTCGCTGTTGATTCAAAAATCAGCAATCAAAAACTATGCCACTGCTGATTAAGAAATCAGCAACATGGTGGAGTCATTTCGGCTTTAATTCTCTCTTCTTCTTCTTCTTTTGGTGTTTACAATTAGAAACTTAATCTCAAACTAAGGCAGATAGTACCTTCACAATACTAAACAAAGTGTACCCGTCTCATGATTTCAGACCTTAAGAAAGGTAAATCATTCTCACTCAATGAAAAGAAAAAAATGAATAGGAGAAGAAAATAAATAAAGCAGAAAGATAAAAGAATGCTTGTAAAAAGGAAATAAAAAGCAATACTAAAATAAGATAGTTTGAATATAATTGCATAAATAAATTACAAGTATGAAGCTGATCATCTTTTTATTAACTGGATGATATATTTACATTATATTGATATAGTGTTTGAATTCTATCAAAACATCTAATTCAAATCCTATACAAATTGTCTATCATAAACATTGAATCCTAATACAATTTATGTCCTTGTTAATAACTATATGAATCCTAACTAATCTAACACTTCAACCTATTCATTTTATTAAGGACTCCCATTCTAAATAAGATTGAACCTTCTGGTTGATTGTGCAAACTTAAACTCCTATTACCAATTCCATTTGGTTCGATCATGACTCTTAATTAATTAGAACTCTTTAAGCATGATCAATTATATTGTTCAAGATCAATTTTAATGTTTAAAAATAGTGAATACGTGAATATTTATTTTTTTTGCAAGCAATATCATATATAATTATTCTCAAAGCAATTGCAAACATTACCATAAAAAAAACTCTAATCTTATTTTAAAATGCAAGGTATAATCGGATGGATTTTTAAATATCATAGTAATTATTAATTGAAAGAGTATTATATTTTAAAATATATAAAAATAAAAAAGGTGAAGGGCCAAGTTAATGAAGCATGTGTGCTTTTAGGCTTGGGAGACCAAACCTGTGCACCTAACTTTTAGAAGAAAAAAAAGCCTATATACACATGGGCCTGGAAATTCAGGCTTACACGTTTTGAAATTTTTTTCTAAAATGAAGTCGTTTGCTGCAACAATTTTTTCGATCACCTCCAATGGTCAAAAAATCAGAGTCTGGGTATTCAAAACCAAAATTTTAACTTGTTAGAACACATCAAAATGACATCCTCAAAACCTAAATGATCCAACTCTTAACCACAAAATGCACTCTAATAAGCTTAAAAACTCAAAATCAAAACCAAGTTATAACAAAATTTTCAAAGTTGAATCTACCTTAAACAACCTTTGTTGAACTCTTCTCATCAAGACGAAGTTATTGATACCAAGATTGGTGGTTTTGGTGGTCAAAACAAGGCTTATAAAAAATAAAAATAAAAGCTTTATCTCTCCTCTCCTTTTCTAGTAACTTTCTCTCTCAAACTTCAACTTTGAAGGATTGAAAGATCAATGCTCAAAATGAAAAGGTTAAAAACTATTTGGACCAAAATGTAGAAAAACATGCCTCTTGATCAATAAAAAAAAATTATTGTTTTTTTAATTAAGTTTTGTCCTTGTTTTTTCAAAAAAAAATTACTATATCCTAAAATTTTATTATGATAATAGAGATCTTTAATTTAATGTGAGAATAACTTTTCAAGCATCAAATAAGAGCATTTGAAGCAAACAACTCCCACCACATAAAATCATGCCAACACAACTTGCGATGATAAAATAACAAAGAAATAAAGTTAAGTGTAAAATGAATTAAGGGATCAAAAAAGAAAAAAAGATTATATACCGTGATGTGAATAATAAAATGAGAGTTTGTGAACGGTGTTTGCTACAGTAATTTGCTAGGGTAAACACCTAGTATTTTCTTTCATAGTTATTGTAAACTTTTCAACAATATTATTAAACTCAATTAATCATCATAGTGACATGTCGACGTGATTGTTGGGCCTAATCAAGTTTTTAAGCAAACCTTGTAGGAGTTCATCAAGTGTGGTTTAGTTGACTTGACGGGTGTACTTGTAAATTAATTAACATAAAAACTTATCGTGACTTTTATCAAGAAAATATATTTTTTTTAAAAAAGTTGATTTAATATTTTTATAAAAAAAGTTTGAAATGGTAATGATTTTGAATGACCTAGTCAAACAAGTAAATTCACTCAACCCTTGATCTAGGTCATGACTAATCGATTTTAACAACCTTGCTTTCTAAAACCTATTTTTTAATTAAATAAATGATAATAAAAGTATACGTTTGTAAAAAAAATAACAATTAAAACTATTAAGGAGAAATGTATTTTTTTTCATTTATATTTTTGTTTTTGTTATGGTAATTCTTTTTAATTCATAAGTTGTTTTTTTAATAGTAGCATAATTAAATAAATAAATAAAAATAGTAAAACAACTCAGAGAAGCTATATCAATTTGGAATAAAAAGAAAAAAGTGTAAATTTTTAATTAAAAAAAAACTAATTTTTCATCTTCACGAATTTAATCTATGATTATCTCTCCTCAACTATATAAAAAGATAAGGACAGCATATAGAAAAACTTGAATAAAAAGTTTATAATGAGAAAATAAAGAAAAAACTTTTTATTCTCATTTAATATTAATAAGCAAATTATCATAAAAATTCTACATTTAAGAGTAAAATAATAAAAATTGTTAATTCAATTTATTTTTATATGTATTCCAAATAATATAATTGAATTCTATTTTATTATTTAATATTTATTTTAATATAAAAATAATTATTATTATTTTAATTCAGCATATGATTTGATTTTAATGACTGTTAAATTTTATCTTATTTACAAACATGTTTAGTGAGATGAACTCCATAAAAATGGATAGAGATAAAAATGTTCAAGGCTTCAGTGGTGTGTCAAAAGAGTAGACATGGAATGGCATAAAAGGGATCATGTGCGTTCCAGACATCAAAGCACTATCCGACTATCCAATCCTGTATTGTTCATGTGTGAAACGCTAACCTTAGGCATATCCCAGAAGAAATCAGATCTCTTTGATGAAGTAATCTGTGAACATGGAATGTTCACTTGTGAAAGAAATATGACAGAATCGAAAGTAGCTACTTTCCATTAGCACTTGCATGCTTGTCATGCTTATGGAAGGGCCAGAGATTAACAAGGCGCTCAAGGACTGCTGCACTTTTTGAGAAGTAGCCTGAGAATCCTGCAGGGGTGGAAGGTGGAGGAAAGTCTTCCGCTGGCATAGCAAAAGGACGAAACATCATCTCCATTTTCTCTAATGTTAGATAGGATCCCACTTCTTGCAGCCTTTCTGGACCCATTATCGGAAGAGTGTGCTCCTGATGCAATGAGATGGCCTCACTGTCCTCCTTCTGACAAACAAAACAGAAGCAAACTTGAGCTTGTTAAGATGGCTCATTCAACTACGCCTAGTTTAAATAGTATTGTGTACTAATAATATCCGTAGTATCAGATCATTTTGGAAGACAACGAGGCCATCTTGGTAGAATGTAACAAACACCAGCGAACAATAGAAGAGATCAGGATGTTCGACTTTCTCCTTTAAGCATGTTTGAAATCTGTTGTACAATCTTGAAGGAGTCTAGACAGTGCGTTGATAGCGCCACCACTTGTTCACCTTTACAGTGTGGAAAAGAATTAGTGATAGAAGGGGAGGAAAGGGGACCCAATGGGGAAAATTTTACCTTCCCTAGTTTGTTCGGATAATTAAGGGGAGTGAAGGGGATAAAATATCTTTATTCAGAGATGGGAAGGTAATCAATGTTTAAAGGGTTATTAAGACCCTTTCTTTTAGTTGGAGGAGAGATGATGATGAAGTGGCAAATACAGTTAAAAAGGGTTTTATTGTGAACGGGATAAAACTGGGTTTCTAAAAAAGAAAATAGGAAGCATATGTCAAAAGATTATAGAGCTATTCACCTCCCCTCCATTAAAGAATATGGAGAGGCCGTCTATAGAAAAAAAAAAATCCCCTCCGCAGAAAAGGTTAGAAAGTCATGAATCTCCATCCCCTACACTTCTTTCCCAAACACATCGTTTACTATCCCAAGGATGTGCCTAGTAGGTCATAACTCCAAGCAGTGATGATTGCCAGGTTCGCCGTTATAATGATTTTTCAAGTTTAATGCTTTGCTAAAGTGAGATTCAATTTGTATTTCCAAACATTAAAAGCAAATAAGGGGAAAAATATTACTACTCTCTTTCCTTCTTTCCATGTATATGACGATAAACTTCCTACATAAAGTTCTGTGGCAGCTTTCCCACTGTAATTTTTACTTTCTTCCTTTTCCTTTGGAAAAAAATTAAAATTAAAATGAGAAAACCAGAGCAGCACAATTACCTGGGAACTCTCTTAGCAACAAATGAATATATGCTTACCTCCAATGGAGACAAGTCTGCACCACGGCTGAAAGTCATCTCTATGCGGAACCTTTTTGGGTCTTCTAAAGCGACCTGCAATGTCAATTTTTTTAAAAATAAAATAAAAAGAAACTGGCTTCCCAAGTGTAAGAACTTATTATCTCCTACTTATAACATCACATGTGACTAACGGACACCATTCTAATTAGTCTACTTCAACCCAAACATATTGAAAAGCCTGGAAAAGGAACCCTTCTAGATGTTGAAGGGTCAACATATTGCACAAGATGTAAATCACAAATTGTGTTTCCTACTCACAGACATGAATATGAATGGGAGACACTTTCCATCAGATTGACACCATTTGAGGCACAGTACCCTTCAGTGTGAGTAGGAAAACCAGTCCCTGTACATTTTGATTCAGTTGAGCACAGTTTCGTTTTCTTTGGGGCCATGGAGTGGTTCTACTCTGCTCCAAAATTCAAGGAATTGCACTGCACCTACTCCCACACCAGAATTTTAAACTGTGCATTAAAGGAGAAGGTAGCAGGTCCAACTTTAAGCTATTAGCATACAGCTGTATTTGATTTAGTGGCCAGGAAATCAGTTTCCTCAAAGTTAATACCACATGGAAAATATGAAGTTTCAGGTTTGACAATGACTTGGAAACCCCCCTTTCTCTATAACTCAACCAGAGAGACTCAAAACCATGACGACTTCCAGTTAAACACTGGCTTCCTGCTAGGTTCCTAAACTGAACTAGTTCAAGACCATAGAAACCAGTTTCTGGATTAGACAGCCAATCTGGGCAACTTGAAGAGTACACTGGCTCTAGCTTTGACTGAAATAATTTTATAGAAGTAACAGTCTAACAAGCGAAAAAGAAGCAAAGATAATTAAGGTAATCAAGTAGAAAGAACATTCTAAAAATAGTGAGTGTTACCACCTCAGTATTCTCAAACATCCTAAGTACAATATTGCTCATGTAATCAAGCTCCTTGGTTTTGTATAAACGCTCCAAGGCACTATGGCAAACAAGGCTATCCTCCCCTTGAAGAGATTCATCCAGGTTACAGTAACGGAGAACATTCATAAGGGAATGGATATGTGATTCCTGTCATCAAAGTTGCATGATATAAACTTCTGAAGATATGATGTGTCATAAGAAAAAATTATTCCTGTATATCTGTTTGAAAAATAATTATTTTGCTTATATCCAATTGAAGTTAATATTTCAGATTGTGCAGAACTTAACAAAGTCAACAATGATGAAAAGTAAGAAAAAACTTGCAGCGTGCACTCAACATATCAGTGGCAATACACCCCTTTTTTTGCCAAAGTGTGAAACGAAAGAAGTAAACCTTGTTTCATTGAAAGAACTTGAAGAATTGAGTCTATAAAAGTCGCTATTCATCAACATTGGGGGTTCTCGTCCCCATCCCATCAACATCATTAGCACTGAGATACAACAGTATTAACAGCGGAAATATTCAAAAAAGAAAACCAAAGTTTTAGTCTAATAATTGGAAATCCCATATTAAAATTTGACTTCAGAAGAATAAATCCGGTCTTTTAAGACAGCTCTGTACTTGAAAAGTGATCAGACATTTTCTAAAAAAAACCGAAGAAATTTCTTTTCTTTTTTTCTTTTTTTTTTTTTTTTTTGCCAGAGAAACACAAATCTGTCGTCTTCATAATAGAATTTAAGCAGTTAAAGGATCCTTCAACCCTCTAGCCAAAAGTTGAGATAGTGAGATTATTTAACTGATCGATAGGTGTCTATATTAATTCCAAGATCCTAACAGAGAAGCTAGTATTACCCAAAATTGTTTCATATTTTACAAAAAGTGTTGAGAGAGAGAGAGAGAGAGATGTATGTGCTGTTGTAGAAAGCAGGGGACAGGGTATTTTTCTTACCGATGTAAAATAGAGGCGTGTACGAACATGGCGGTCTGGGGTCTTTACATTTGCATACCTGATTAAAAATGAACATTCTATTAATCAGTTATTCTATATAAAGTTGAAGCATCCATTAAAGGTTGAAATATTTACTTTGGATCCAAACGGTATTTCGTCTCTTTATCATCATCATCATCCTGATCTATTGATATTTCACTAGTGGTGCTAGTTCTTCTCATGTCTTCATTCTTCATGAAAAGCTTCGACTGATAATCTGTGTCTTCCTTATCATTCTTCTTAGAAGCTGATTGTTGATCTTGATTACATTTTAATTCAGCAACACTAATGGCTTCCTCAAGTGTGTTTCTAAGATCAATCAATATTTTACCCAACAGACGTCGAGCAATCTGAATTGCAAAATAAAAACAGAAAAAAAACTGAGTATCTTCAAGTATGTATCAGTAAATGAATAGAGTTAGAAACAATATATATTAGAGACTAAAAGCAATGCAAGAGAATCAACAGATTCACACACAAAGGTGAAGGAAGTCAATCTTGATTATAACTCCAAACATCAATCAATCTTGTAGTGCCCTAACCTGCTTCTCCCACCCTGTCCGGATCTCTATTACTCGGGGAAGGATGTTAATATAGTGTTCAACAGTTCACATGTTGAAACAACAATGTGACTTCAAATATGGGCAAACAACCTAATGGTAGTTTACGCTGTGATCAAGCCATTGATCTAGCCTGAGTATATATATTTGTATGAGTATTTGGTATCTTTACTCGAGAAATATTTATCAGAATGCTCATGGTTAACATCAAGAATACGTTTGCCAAATATGACATACTGAAGAAATAAAGCATGCCTGTCAAGTTAATTTATTTTGTCAGGTAAAATGTGGAAGCATCAAAAAAGGTACTTCACCTTTGAGCCAATCTTCAATTTCTGCTTTGGATTAATTCCATACTCGTTAGGAATGACACCATCAGCAAGTAACTGCAATAAAAATTTCAACACTCAGAGAAATACATTGATGAACCAATAATTGCAGATTGCTATGCATATTTGCAAGAGAGAATTGATTAGCTATGTATATACTTCTTTGCCTCTACAAAAAATATTTCATATAATCAACAGTTATGTCAAATGCATTCTTAATTCAAGATACAGGGACTGCACACTAAAAAAGAAGCCAGATATTGCCATCTTAATCAGCATATCATGGGAGAACAGATTTACTATATCTTTATGACATTCAGAACCACAGTAGTAAAGTACACCATATCTGCTAACGATGAATAATAACAGACAAATATGAAATCCTAAGTTAAAAATGTATAAATTGTTGGATTAGAGTCCATTTATACCTGAGCAACTTTGAAGAGTTCATCCAGCCCCTCTAGATTAAGGTGAGCATTGTGCAACAGATCATATCTGTAAATGGTAGATCAAATAAATAAATAATGTAACAGTCAGAAAACAACTACAGTGAGGAAGGCATAATACCAGGAATCTTCTATAAAATTAACGTGCCAAAGGTGTTTAAATAAAGACAAGTCAATCACCACCGGTATAAATTAACTTTGATTTCATGTCCATTTTGAAGCAACACTACAAATGAACAAATATAGATATCCTGCTTCGACATGCATCCGTCACCCTTTCATATCAATGCAGTGAATATCAGTAATGCCAACATGCATAGGCAAATGGATGTCTTCTTAATTCTTCGTGCATTTTACATGTAGCAATGCATCTCACTATATATCAATGTCATTACTGAGCCCATCCAGACCAGCACAAATCAGCCCAAACCATCACAACTTGTGTGAAGTCTCTTAATCTCAAAGATCACCGAATACTAAAAAACACTAAATGGACAGGAATTAAGACAATGAGAAAAACACATGATGCGAATATGCAGTAGAAACTGATAACACAAGAAGAATGTCAACATTCATGACATGTACACAAACATAAAAAGTGTAGCATGGCTTAAGTTTAATCCCTGTTTTGTGAGCCATAAAATGATTGGAGGAATATTTTTCACATCCATGATGGTTAGAAGGCAATAATTTTGTATGGGTGCAGTACTACTTTATAAGTAAGCATAACTTGGGAATAGAGAACTTACTTGCAAGAGTCATAAATATCAGGGATTTGTGTTATGTCAAACCGTCTGCATGTAAATCAATAATTAAGAAGTGTTGAACCATATGGCAGTTTACCAGAATTGCTCTATCTTATTAACAGAAATACTAAAAAAAAATTGTTTTTGTTAAAAAATAAAGATGCTGAAATGCCATATTCTTGAAATGGATTACCTTCAGATAATATTAACATATATGTAATAGGAAATGCAAGAGCAATAACCTGAATTATTTACACCCATCACACAATCAACAACCAACACAAATAATAGCAACCACTTACTCTTTGCGTTCGTTATACAAGTCTCTTTCAAGCTTCTTCCAGCGAGCATACATCAACAGGAATCCCTCACTTCCACATGGTAATCCAGCAGCAATACGATCTATATCAATGTTTGTTTTACCGAGAGCCTTTGCTTGGTCATATGGTGGAATTACATCGTATGAGCTTGTCTCTGTAAGTTCTTCATCTTCATCCATGGCGAGTAGTCTCACTTGTTCTGTCACCTTCTTAGTCAATTTTACCTATCCACATAGAGCCCACAAGGAGAGGGAGGTGAGAAGTTTGGACGAATTTTCCATACCTAACAATGAAATACAACTAATGGAAATCCAGTAAAATAACTTGAGAAATTGTTACGTAAGAGAAAGGAAATTTAAAAAAAAAACTAGTCACAAAGGTAGGAGTTTTTATTACTACACAGTGTAACAGCCATAAATCAACTATAAGTGAGCAGAAGGCACACTACATAGTTAGTTTAACAAAGGAGTCCTTTTCAGATTCCAGACAGAAAGTAATCCACCTATCAACTACAACACAGAGTTTGGCCAAGTGGAGCTAGCAAACTGATCTTAAGAATCTGTACAAAATAATCCACTAATTCACCACCAGACTATAACACACATGGAAATCCTAGATAGAAAATACACAGAAAATTTTCAACATGCAAGAAGTGCATTATTAAGCCTGATTTGCATGCTCAGGAACTATTGGGCTCCCCTGTACTAAATAATCCACTAATTCACTACCAGACTATATCGCACATGGAAACCTAAATACATAATGTGTACAAGATCTCCTTAAGCCTGGTTTGCATGCTCAGGAACTATCGTGAGTAAAGCAAAGTAATAACTGTTTCAAGGAAATCAACCCCCCCCCCCCAACCCACCCAGTTCACGTAAACATAAGTGGCAACAAACTTGAGAACATCAAAACATGTAAAGCATTACTCCTTTGACTACTACCCAGTACGAATTCTCTTCTTATATGAATCACTTAAAACCTCAAATTCATTAAGGAAACACCTGGGTCCATATATAAATGACAATGATGATAAAATTATTTAACAGTTATTTTGAATGCATACAAATACAATAATGATAGAGGAATTAATCATAAATAAAAAAAAACTTAGAAGTGAGTTTTAAATCAAAAATGATTTGAAGAGAATCATTCAATCAATCAGTTAATAATGGAGTTAAGACAGAGTTCTACTCTAAATAAATTAAACTTCTTTTTCTGAAGTGGTGCGCAACACTTTGCATCTACAAGAATAAAAGAAATTTGAAGTTATAAGCCTGCTCTGACCTAGATCAATGCAACGTTTTCCTAAAAAATAAAACAAATAAAAAAATATAATTCTTGCTGCCAAGGCCTTAAAGTAAATATGAGTTTAACGAGTGTGTTTTGTATTATTAATATAGGCATGCACCGGCACAAATATCCACACATGCGTGTGAACCTGTGTTTATAGCATTAGGCTAATCGTGTTTCACTTGCAAGAATACTCACCAGGTTAGGGAGAAGTTCAGAAGCATTTGAAGGTAGTCCAGCTCCATCAGTCATCCAAGGACATTCAGAGGATCCATTGCTATTAACTATCTTTGCAACAGAAGTTATAATCTCATTCAACCTAGCCTGCAAAAATCAATAAAACAAAAGGAAATCACTGTTATAATAAAGCAGAACATCATTCCAGAATTTTGGAGATGATTGAGCCTAGCAAACAATCAAGTAGAAGAATGCAATTAGTTTATTCATATCGGAGACATCAAGCAATGTTCAATAATAATGGGAATAGAAAAATACTTGGGGTATGAGCACCATCTGAGTTCAACATTTTTTGGGTAATAATCTTAGTTAATTACTGGATGCTAAATTCAGTCAAGCAGAAGACAACAGAGGTGCTAATGCATTTCATGGAGCAAAACAAACCTTGGCTTCTTCCATCTCAATGCTGGCATTGTCAAGTCCATCCAGCATGGAGGAATCCTTGCTAACAAGGGAAACCTTGATAAAGTTTATTTAATCAGTTAAGAACTCAATATCCAAAAGCGGTCAAAACTAAAGAAAATACCACAGACCAGAATTGGCGTTAGCGGTCCTTCCAGGTCAAGGAGGCCCTTTGCAAATGCCGCTGCAGACATCTGTCAGACACTATTTGTGAGTGATGTGTGGCAATTCAGTTCATAATTGGAATAGCACCCAAATAAGAAAACAAAGCGACCTAAGATCAATTACCATTTTATTTATGTGAAATGCTATACCTGTACACGACCTTCATCAGAGCTGTAAATTTTAAGGTCGTGACGATATGTACTATGAAGACGAAGCAGGCCTGTCCCTTCACCTGAAATTTTATACGTCTCCATCAAGAGAAGCAAAAATAATAAATCTTGGAACTGCAATCACCATAGTTTATGTTGCTCTGCTTGTCGCTGATAAAAGGACTCCCAAGTCCAAACTTAAAAGTGGCATGCATCCATTCAGGGAAAAATTCAACCTAAAAAGATAATAATTACTAAGTGCACTGGAGAACATGTGGCAACAGGATCATAAATCTATGTTGTCCAGGATAAAGCCATTTGCATTCTGGTAAACAGCCATGGCCTAGAAATTAAAGATGGCATCGCATCGATCGATAATATCTTCTATTGAGGAGCTGTCAACAAGCATGAATGGCTAAATCAAGAGAGATGACATAAGTAGTGGGAAAAAAAAGGTCTACCAGAACAGTTAAACCACGAGGAAAAGCCATAGGCAGTTAAAAACTAAAACTGCCAGATGCTAAAGCCCAATAACTCCCAGAACTGACTACATAAGGACTTCAAAAATTGCCCTTGCAGGGATGGAAAAGCAGCACTAAAACTTGGTAACCTAGTTGAAATTGCCTGAACTCCCATATATGCAGCTGAAGTCACCTATAATTCATTTAGTTGAAAATCTTGTGCATATTATATAATCAACTTGTGAAAACATATCAAACAAAAACACTGCAGATTACATTTAGTAAAGCTGCCAATATACTGAGGCATTCATGGTGACCTCAAGAAGCAATTAATTGAACAAGGAACAAGAAAAAATTCTGAGCAGAATAATTAGACCTAAACTAGAAGTTCTTGTCAGTCATAGATGGCCGAATAACACCTTTCAGCAAAATGTTGGAAGAAAGGCCTAAGAAAATCTTGTACATACATATGACTAATGATCATTATCTTATTTAAAAGGAAAAAAAAAGGTTCTTTATCTTGACCTGGATACATATTATTTCGAAAGTATCTACCCAGTTCTTCTGCCTGAAAAGACATCAGAAAAGCAGAAATGAAAATTAAAAAAAAAAAAGTAAGAAGGTTATTTTACAGTGAAAGGTATGAAGGATTTTCCATAGTATTGCTTCATCGGAGCAATCCTTGGATTGTCACTATGTACGCAAAATAAATTAAAAATGAGATCAGCAAGACATCGATAATTAATACCTGCTTTCTGCCTGCATGGGTAAGAACACCTCCATATTTAAGAACCATGAGAGCTTCAACTGGTCGTTCTTCCTCACCTTCACCATTACTTTTTGGAACTTTAACCCACTTTAGAGGTTTAAGCTGGACCTTCCTATAAATACCAGAGAAATGTCCCCCCTGGAATAAGAAAGAATTCAAACACCAGAAACATAATAGCAATATGTTAGGATACTTGAACAATATATTAGATATGGCAATTTGAAGATGCTAATCAACTCTGTTTCTTAATAGCATTTTTCCTGCATTGTTGAAATACTTTCACAATTGCTAAATGCAAGTTGAGCCATTAACATCAATTAAATCAAAATGGCACAAGGGTATAGTGAAGATAAAAGTATGGTTTTCAAGCCTTAAGGTCACAAAACAAACTATAGAAATCTAGAGAAAATTCTCTAATTTTTATTGAATCTGAATAATAGTATTGATCTCTATAAAATAAACTAGATATTCCTATTTACATTAGTACCAAAATCTTTTATATGAAATAATTCCTAATTAAAACTTAATTAATAAAATTCATCTAGCATTAGAATTTCAAAATAGTAAAATACTAATTAAATTATAAGTCCTAAGCTAAACTGGAAACAACTAATTGAAATCCAAAATTTAATAGGAAAATAATTAAAACAGGAAAACAATAACTTCATGCTTCAATCTAGTTCATAAACTCTTGGGAAAATTATCCTACATCAGTTTTCTCCACTTTAGAAAAACTCATCCTCGAGTTGAGTTCAGTATCTAGAAAGTACTCATAAAGATCTGCAACATTGGAGGTCTTTGATATGCCCATACTATCCAGAAGATCAATAACATAAGAATTGCCACATAAGAATTGCCATTGATTTTCTTCAGCACCTTATATAGACCATACTTCATCTTTAGTTTATTATAAGTGCCTACTGGAAACCTCTCCTAGCACAAGAAAATCATGACAGTGTCTCCTTGAAACAATTAAACTCGCCTAACCTTGTCTACCGCGTGCTTATTTCTAGCAGCTATTTCTTCCAGTTTCCTCCTGGCCTTTTGATGCATAACTTGCACATGTTAAGCCAAATTCTCTGCTGACTTCCTAAACCTAGCAGCTTTAGGCAGTAAATTTAGATCAAGTACATGATTTGAAGGCTTCATGAACACAATCTCAAATGGTGTCTTGCCAGTAGCATTATGCTTGAAACTGTTGTAAGCAAATTCTACCTGAACCAAAGCAACATCCCACTAATTAAGCTTATCTCCACAAATGACACGAATCAGATTGTTCAAAGGTCTGTCTAGAAACTGTTAGGTGGTTGTGGATCAGCAGTATTATTAAACTTTAAGGAGAATTTAAACATCTTCCACAAAGTTAGCCAAAAGTGACTAAGGAACCTGGTATCTCTATTAGACGTGATGGATTTTTGAACACCATGCAACCTCATTATCTCCCTGAAAAAGTCTAACCACACTAATCGCATGTATAGCCTTCTTACAAGGTATAAAGTGTGTCATCTTTGAATATCTTCCCAAATATGTTTAGACAAAGGTTGAGGCATGTATAAGTCAATGTTTTGTGATTGCCCCTTAGTTGTTTGACAAATAAAACAATGTTGAACAAATCTGTCGGTATCACGCTTGAGATAGGCTAGTAATACTTATCCTCCAAAGCTGACATTGTTTTATCTCTTTCTTCATGACCCTTAAATCCGTACCATGCAAGTCTCCAATTAATTTCTCATTAGGGATGTGCAAGGCATACACAATCGATTACCTTTCATTAAGTAACCATAATGTATATGGAAATCTCTATCAGCGCGACCATTAGAACTCTTCTCCCATATCTTCTGAAAATCAACATCTTAAGCATATAATTCCTTCCGACAGTTAAAAACTAAAATCTCACTATAAAACATGATTAGTAGGGCACCTCGCCTACTCAGATGTTGTTTGTTTTTGCGGTAAAAACCGCGTTTCATGATTTTTTTAGGAAAAAAAAAAATTTGCTTGTGATTATTTTTGGATCGTTTTGATGTACTGATGTCAAAAATGATTTTTTAAAAATAAAAAAAAAAAACATTATTTTCATGTATTTCCAAGCAAAAAGAACTTTAAAAAGCAATCGCTATCATACTCTGAAACACTACCTCAATGCATCAACCACTTTGTTCTGAACTCCAGCTTTATGCTTCAGACTTGAACAAAACTTCTAAAGGAATGTAATCCACCTAGCTATCATATCTATACTAATTTTCTTCTGACTATTCAAAGCTTCATGATCTGAATATAAGAAAAAGTCTCTATTGATCAAATAACGCTCACAAATTTTCAAAGCCCTTATCACAATGGTTGAACCCTCCTTTGATAATCAAATCTTGTATTGGTTTCCTGCATCAACAGCTCTGCTGTTAAAGCCATATTTCACACATTAGTAGCATTCAGCAGCATCTAAAACCCAATTCTATCTCTAATGGCAGGTTTCAATCCCTCTACATATCTAGCAATATGTTCCCTATCAGTTTCATGCAGGTCATTTCGCTCTGCTACGCGCAAAAACTTCGTTGTATATCATGCATAGTTTGAAAATCTTGAGAGCACCTCTGATACTTATGGAACAGAAACTCAACATAATCAAGGGGCAAAAATCTATCTCTCAACAATTGTTTCATCCGTTCCCAAGTCTCAATAGGTCTTCTACCCTCTCACCTCCTAGTCTCCAATAGTTTATCCCATTATACTAAGGCTTAAGGTTTCAATTTAAACTCTACAGTTTTTACCATTTTCGAATCTGAAATTCTCGTATACTCGTAAAATCAATCACATTTAGCTATCCAATCAAGGAACTCCTCTACTCTTTTATCACCACCAAAAGGAGAAATCTCAACCTTCATACGATAATCTTGATCGTACCTATTATTTCCAACAACCTTACCTCGATCCTCTTCATTAGACGAATACTTGTAATCATACTGACCGTGAGGATTTGCATGAGCTGGTTCATTGACAGGTTGGCTGCGAGCATCATCCTTGGTGCATGCCTCTCTTCTTCCCTAGTTCATGTTTGTGTGCAACCCTAGTGTCTCAAGCCTGGTTGTAAGGTCATTAACTCTGGTATTGATGTTGCTAAACCCAGTATGCATTTGCCCCTCTAAAGTTGCTATCACTACTAAATGGCAATCTAGCTAATCTTAAACAGACTACATCCTTTGATTATTGTCACAGAGATGGTTGTCACCAAATGCTCCACGATTCTCTTCACAGTTCATCACCGATCTGAATGTTAAGCCACTCTGATACTACCTAATGCAGTGTAAAGTGAAGATAAAACTAGGGTTTTCAAGCTCTAAGGTTACAGACTAGACTGTAGAGAAATCTAGAGAAAATTCTTTGATATTTTTATTGAATCTGAATAATAGTATTGATCTCTATAAAATAAACTAGACATCCCTATTTATATTAGTATTAAAATTCTTTATGAGAAAGAATTCTTAATTAAAACTTACATAATAGAATTAATTTAGCATTAGGATTCTTAAATAATAAAATATGATGCAGAACAATGCCCAATGGTGTCCCCACCAAAATACTAATTAAATTAAAAGTTTTAAGTTAAATAGGAAATAAATAATTAAATCCAAAATTAACTAGGAAAATAATTAAAATAGAAAAACAGTAACTTCATGCTCCAATGTAGTCCATAAACTCTTGAGATAATTGTTTTACATCACAAAACTTGACTAACCTTGTAACCATAAATCACCAAGATTTCATCCAGCCTAAACTCATTTATTAAAACAAAGAGAAGGAATAGCCATGGGTAAATGAAATGGAACAAGATATGAACCCATAGATATACAGAAGATAAACTTGATCATAATAAACACGAAAAGTGACAGGATGTCTTGCATAAATGAAATATTCAAGACAAACAACAAAACCTCCTCAAGAACTGCTTTAACTTGACGTAGCTTTTCAGCATGCTCAAAGTCTTCTGCCTCACTATCACTTTCTCGACCTGGCCTATATAGCAAAAAGAGTAGTAAAACCATCGAAAAATCATAATCAGCATTGAAAAAAAGTTATATATGGACAATGAAATCTCCATTTTCATAGCAGCCTGGCTAGATATGACATGAAGACCAGTCTCAATACTATGACAGAACCAATACTCAGTGTTTCATGAAGCTTGTGTCCCTATTTCATTTTAAATCATGAACTTATGATCAATATATATTTCAGAAAGCAGATCCTCATGCCCTAAATAAAAGTTGAACTCCATCTTCCAGATTATAAGCATCAAGTAGACAAATATCTGCTGTCATGTATGAATACATTGGCAAAGCTTTAATGCATGACACTAACAATGATAATAGATCAGCCACAAAATTTATTAGCAAGGAGCATTTTAAACAAACTGTTGATGGTGGTAATAACCAAACATTTTGAATGCCACATTCATGAAATTCTATAATGTGTATCATTAAAAGGTAGAACAATAATAAAAGCACAAAGGAATTGTTGAATTTCAAATGATACCTTGTACGAGGTACAAGTATTCGTGTTGCATCTAGCAGATCTTGTAATTGAACAGCACTTTTAAGTTTTGTCTGAGGAAGAAGGGAAAAAAACTGATATAAAACAACTTGGTAGGACTACAAGACAACAGAACAGTAAATGAATAAAAAAGGGATAAAGATATCAGCAGTACAGTTACTTTTAGGAATTTTCTGATTGAGCCCATGTATTTCAACTTTTGGCAAAGAGAGTTAATACAACTAGTCTCTGTCTAAAAAAGCAGCTGATATGACCATTATCTAATGATATATGTCCATTATGACAATATGTGTGAGACACGTCATCAAGATGGAGAAAATTGGCCAAAAACATCAATTAGTTTTGTAGATTAAGAAAAATGCTAACGACACTTGCAACTACACAAGTATCCAAAGCTGGGCTACCCATGCCAGCTGGAACTCTGGCCCCACAAACTTATTCCCAACACTGTAATGATGGGGAAGAATCAAGGGAGGTCATGCCATAAAGGGAAATAGAAGAGAAGGAAAAGACATAAAATGGGTTTTATTTATTTTTCCTCGACATAAAATGGGAATCAAATAAACTAAAAATAAATATGAAGAGGGTTTTTGATCATCAAACTTCTAATCTCCAAACACTTGATTATTTTTCTTATCAACATTCTAACCCCAAATCTGATTTATATTTTTGATAAACAATCTCATATCTCATAATTTATTTCAGCTCAATGTAAAATGAGAATCAAACAAACAAAAATGGGATACGAAGAGGGTTTTTTATCATCAACCTTCTAATCTCTAACAGATGAATATTATTTTTTATCGATATGCTAATCCCAAATCTGATTTATCTTTTGATACACAATCTCATATCTCATATATAATTTTCTGTTCCATTTTTTTTTTTTTCAACTCTATTTTTTCATCTATATATCATATATCTAAATTTGGATAATGATGATGATTAACCACATCACTCATTGATGTGCCAACCAAATTTTCTCCATCTTGATGAGGTTTGTGCCACATGTAATGTCACAATTAGATAGCAGCAACACAGGTATTTTTAAATGTAGACTAAGGATATGAACTTATTTTTTTCTTTTAGAAATATACAAGTGTATTTGTCAAAATATAGAGCTAAGGACTCAATTAGAAAACCATTAAATGAACATGTACCACTGATGTCTTTTTATCCCAATAAGAAAGGAATCACCTCAGATCTGGGTCGTCCCCCATTGTACTTTAACATCAAGTTTAGCAGCTTTTCCTCAGTAACCTTCAACTTCACCTTTTGTTTGGGAGTTCTATCACCACTGCCCACATAAAACACAAATAAGAAGGGAGATTTGAAAATCTTAAGTGAAGTAAAGATGCCAAAGAAAATGATATAACATACTGCCGAATAATGGCAATCACACAGCGTAGCTCCTCAGACTGCCCAAATGTGCCAATAATCCCACTACCCTGACGAGTTAATCCCTCAGAAGGCTGGACTGGTTCATTGACTTTCCATGGTAAAGTGGGCGGAATTGCTGATGAAAGGTGAGGAGCTTTTGCATCCAAAAGCAACTTTCTCAGCACACAAGCAGCATCATCATAATATCTGTATTGAGAATGGAGATGGTATGTAAATCTAAAGAGATTGCAAGAATCGTGGAAATTGTAAGAACAAGAAAATAAGTAAACCACAGAATGTAAATCAAATAAAAAGAGATAACTACAAAAAGTAAAACATTCTATTAATTTCATAATTTTATGTATTATGCCAATGCGATAAAAGAAATGAAGACATCATAATTAGTCCAAATAAACAGGTTGAGGAATCAGGATACATTTATCAGATTTTGTTTTTAGAAAAACTGCAAGGAAGCCATTGCTTTCAGAAGTTTTCTTTATTCTAGAAATTTTACTCACATGAAAAATTAGAAAAAACATGTTTTACTAACCATGAATTTTCCAAAAAAGAAAACAAAGGCTTATGTTGGTTTGCCCTTCAGATAGTAAAAGAAAATGAGATAAAAAAAAGACACAAAAAACAGCACTTGCTTTCTAGGGTTGGGAGTATTTGAACAACTGTCAGTAGTTCCAGAAAAGGAGAAATAGAAAACACTTGTCTAAGAAAGTAATTTTCATTTTACAATTCGTAAGCGTGTTTCTACTGTTTTCTGTTTTCCAGAAAAATGGAGATTTTCCACAAGTAGACAGGTAACTTTTTAGACTAAATTGCAAACAGCATACGACTGGTTGAGCAAACATTAATGAAACTAAAATTGACCAAAAAAATATATTGACCATTACTTGTAGGAATTTTTCACAAAACTCCATCCATTTACATCACAAACATATGATCGTCCTTCACAACGCAGAAGATCAAACCCACAAACCTGCAAGCAACAAGTATAATTTAGAATTGACTAGCAATACAATATCAGTAAGGAATTAGCACTACTAATATGAAAATAAAATACATGAATCACATGGAAGGTTAGTGTACTAATTCATGGGAAGAAAGTTTAGTAGTTAGGAATATCCAGCATTGAAATGATCAGCAACCACAAACTATGTACTTAAAGATGACTTTGAAGAAGACACGCAAGTCTTAACCAGGAAGTCTAGGCTAAAGCAGTTGTACTGGCAAGAATCAAGAGGCTATTGTTGAGTTATTAGTCAAATTTTTTCCCAAAATTAAAAATTAAAAAAGTTCGCATAAAACACATCTGACAACACTAGCAAAATGAGCTCATTGCTCTGGATAACTAAATCATGTCGGGTAAGAAACACCAATGAAGCAACCCATCTGATGCACCTACGCTTATCAATCATCATTGAATATTTAGCACCACTCATCATTGCAGGAGAAAGGAACTATTGCACTTTGCAAAAGCAATAAAAACTAAAACAAACAGAAACAAGTCTGCATATGATATTCATGAGTAGACACAATCAAGTTAAGTAGAACGATGATATCTTGGAAGCCAGAAAAACATTAATTAACTAAAACCAGATTGAGATCACATACAGCCTGGCTAAATGCAATGCAAACATCTCTTGCCATTTGCTTCTCATTAGGTGTCAGTAACACAGGATACCTCACCTGTCAAACACAGTGAGAGTTAAATGAGGGCCAATCATCATATAACCCTAAACCTGGAATATAAATGCATAAAATCAACCAGCAGTGTCATGACTTCTGATTGCAGTATACTTGCATTGGAATAAGAGCACGTGTATGTATGTATGCAGGCGTGCATGTATACTGGAATTTTTACTTCTCTTATTTAATCCTTTTCTTATGAGTTTAGCAATCCATCACTTGAGAAGTAAACTTAGTTCAGTTAAGAGTAGTCGAATGAACAAGAAAAGTTTAAAGGGTAGCCTGACAATGCCTCGCAATTAATACACAAAGTTAAAATTCAAAACTTATAACGTACTTATGTTAAAGTTACTGGAAGAGTCAATTCAATAGAAGCAATAAGTCAATTCTGACACCTACAGCCTAAAAGCATTATTGAACTATGAGACATGAAAAAGAAGCATTTTCCAATTTATGAGAACTATACCTAGCATGCTGGTACTCTAAGGGACGTGATATGGTGAGAAGAGGCAACTGTACATTGCTTGGCTAACTAGAAAAAAGAACTGCTCTTCAGTTTATATCTTTTTTCCATAGCATCTGTTTTCCTAAACTTCATAGCATATGGCTTTCAATGCACTATTTTCCAAAGCATAAAAAGAGAAACATGGACCTCACATCCCCAAATGTGGTCAAACCATCTAAATATTTGCCTAGTGGGTATCAATAGTTACATTACTCCGTAATACTTCTCTCTGTTTTTTCTCTTTGGTATTCCTTATGACATCAAATCAAGCATGCACAGGTAAACTTTAATATCAGTTACAAAATTGACTCTTCAACCATGTTGTAACTCTAATTAACTGTATTTCAACAAGTTGGAACGCCTAAACAAATCCAATTTTCCCATGCTTTAATATCTCACAAGATAGTCAGATATTTGCAGAGAAACAATAAAAATTTTAGTGCATTAAAAAAACAAAAACACAGCAGAATACAAAGAAGCAGCTGAGAAACTGAATCTGTGTGCATCATCACTCATGCACACATACAATATATATACATAGGGAGGGAGGGGGGGGATTTATTTCAGTAGACTATATTGCTACAGGGAATTACTTCCTTTCCATCAGGATTTCGCATGACAACACCATCAACAACAGGAGACTTCCTTGCCTCAGCATGTGCATATTCAGGACCAACAGTGTACACCTATAATCATTTGTAAATGTCAGTAACAAGCAAAAACAAGATGAAGAATTGAATCCTGCATAGAAAACACAATAACAACTGATAGCATAAATGTAATCGTGCTAACACAAAATAGTTTCAAAAGAAGACAACCTATGGATTCAGAAAGCAGGATAGAACTGCAAGCAGCATGGACTAAAGCAATAACAGACCCACACCAATAAAGGTTAATAGTGAGCCACAAATATTTGAAATACCAGACACTTAAGAAGACCCTGAGATGTGATGCAAAAAACACAAACATCATACAAAGTCAATTCTTTAATAGGTTTCTGACAAATTTGGTAAATTTAACTACAATAATCCAAGGGAAAGCCCAAAATTTGCAAAGGAAGACCAATCAAAAAGTGAATATAGAAACAATGTAGACATGGCATTCCTTTTTTCACATAACAGGTAAAGTTCAACCTAAAGCAAAGCTTGATTCCTACTTGAATCCACAAGTTACCACAGATTTCACACTGCACATTTCACTATACAAAATTAGATTTGACGAGCATTTTCTCTTAGGAAAACACAAAGTAAGCCAAATCTCTCATAATGCAATACATGTTCCTGTTTTATATCACTGGTCAATTATGCACCTTAACAGCTTATTTCAGTTTAACTTGACTAAACATTTATATCAGTTTATAGGTTCAGAAGTTTTGTTCATCTATTCTATTTCCCTCTCTTATATCTGTGATATTATTGTGACAGGTTACAATTTAAAAGATAAACACAGCTGAAATCTATAATATTCTCCATTTGTATTGCTGCCATGCAATCAAATTCAAATCCTAATAACATGGTTAAATTCTGTATCTTCTCTTCAAATTGAAATTGATCAGCAAAGGAACCTGGACAAATACCCCAACTATTTCAAATCAATCACAAGTTCTGATGAGCTTTAAAAACATATAGCAACATAGAAAAATGTAAGCTACATCCTATCACAGAATTAATGAGTAAAACAAAACTAAAAGGGCAAACTTTTTACAGAAAACTATATACAACCTTCACATCTGTTCCTCCAGTTGGCATAAATTCTTCATATATGTAAGAGCCTTCACGCCTCACTCTTCTAACCTCTGGATGGAACTCACTTGACCGATTACCAACCTGAAATAAGACCTGATCATTTAAGTGTACTGTGATAGATAATGAAAATACAATGGATCAGCAAATACAAAACCATTCCAACATCCAAGCCATCAGGCATCTTGAAATGTGAGATGCAAATAACTATATGCAAGTATGACTGGAAGGTGTGCCTTAATAATTCCATAGCCATGCACAAATAGGGTGGAAAATACATGTATCTAGCAAAAGAAAAAAGGCCACACCAAGTGAGAAAAGATTATGGATCGATACCTTGTCTATATACCAGTTCAGCGACAGTATTGGTTCAAACGGTTTAGTTTAGACCAAAACCATCCAACCAAACCGAATTTTTTTTCAACATTTTGAACTGAGCCAAATGAAAATAAAAACCAATCAGTTTTGTTTGGTTTGGTTTTACTTTTTTTAAAACCGAATGAGTCCAAATGGGCCAAAAAAAATCGGCTATTTTCATCAAAGCTTTGATTTTTTTAGACAAAAATTAGGTTGTTTGGTTCGGTCTAATTATATAGTCTCAGATTTTTCGGTTCGGTTTTGCAGTTCAGTTTTGTCAGTTTTTTGGTTTCTAAAACTAAAACCAAACCGAACCAAATTTCTTTAAAAAATTTATATCTGAGATTATCCAACAAATTCAGTTTCTCAGTTTTTTCAGGTCAGTCTTTTACGGATATTCTGGATAATCTAGTTATTTTGCTCACCCCTAATACCAGTAGAACCAAGTAGACAAATAAACAAAAAGGTAGAATCAACCGAGGCAAAACAGCAGCAAAAGCAAATTGGGTCTAAACCAATCCCCATTAGTGTTTTCCTATCTCTGTAAATATTTTTTATGCCTCGAATTCTTTCATATGAGAATCACCAACGCTTTAAGAATGCCTGCATAGCATTGCAGATTTACTAATGTCATCGGGGGGAAAAAGAAAGACAAAGAAACAGAGTTTAGCTTCCAAATTAGAAAAACAAAAGTTGTTGATAAACCTACCTTCCTAAACAATTCCTTCATACCTCCACCTGCTGAACTGGGATAATATATCATGATACTATGGTCATCCCCTTCACAAAAGTACAACATGGGAGCCATTGTCATGCATGCTAATTGTAAAGAAAGCTCTTACAAATTAATGCAAGTGCAACATGTAATGAATACAACAGTTCATAACTACAAAATAAAAAATTATAGGCAGTGTCTATTTAAAGCAACATCTTTATGCAATCCAAGCACATTAGTCCATCTAGGACTTCTAAGAAAAGAGAATCATTTAATCGATCAATATGACGGGCACAAAACACATCACTGTTTGTACAAATTGATGACTTCAGAAACTAAGAATATCAGAAAAATGGAAACACTGATTCATTGCACAGTTTTATTTTTTGGAGGTAGAAATTCAAAATGATAATAATAAGGCTGTCCATACACAACACAAAAATGTATTGATGAACTAAGTTCTCTCATCACTGAATAATAATTATGTCCAAAGCACTAAGTTCTCGCATCAGATACACGCACTTTATGTCCAAAGCATGAATAATAATTTTCCTAGCAAATAGAGATAGCAGTCCACTATACAAGCATCAAGCAAAATACATGGAGCGATGCCGCATTGTTTAGCCCTTAATGAGAAAAACAGCATAAATCACAGAACTTGATAAATGTATGAAATATGCTCACCGTCAACAGGCTTCTCTACAAAGGGTTTCCAAAAACGACTTCCATGTACCTCAACAAAATCTTCTTCTTCGATAAAATAATCCAGCTCTTGATATGGAAATTCCCTATTAACAAGGGCATATCTCGGGACAGGAATTCCAAACATTTCAAGACGCTTAAATAGCCACAACAAATAGAAAACAATTGATTAGCTTTAATAAATTAAGAAATAACAATGCACATGCACAGCTCAATTAGTCATTAGTAAACTCCATCAATGAGGACTAGCAGATTTAAGGAAATATATTTTGCAGTGCAATGGGTTCACCCCTTTCAGTAGAGGACTGACCAATCATATGGTCGAGCACTTGCCTCAGAACCCTCAGGAAAAAAAAAGAATAACTGGAAAGCATTCTTCAAGAGGAAGAGTAGAAAATTGTTTGTTGAGCGGGCGCGCACATGCATGCGTGTGTGTGTCATAATAAACTATTGTACCAAGGCATGCAATATGTCTTACAAAGCAGGTGTGAAACACAAAACAAAGAAATCCTGAGGATAAGATCGACGTTTAGACTTTATACCTCGTACACCTTCCGCCGGTCATGAAGAAGATGTTGCGGCTCCAACTCATTCACTAGAAAAGGCCTGAGTCAAAAGCATGAGCAATTTAACAGTGAACAGATGTGGATAGACATAAAGCAGCAGCTTGTGCAGTGGGGCAAATAAGGTCTATCAGGAACAGTGGACTAAATATAAAAGGAAAGTTAAAGATACACAAGCATGGCATTCTTCAATGCAATGAGATTGAACAGCGACCAGGCAGGATTACACTACTGCACAAAATTTTATTCCACCACTTCATAATTTTCTACTCACTTTTTCATGGATCAAGTAAAGGTTCATTCCTTGTCCATATTCACATGTCGCTGATAAAAGCAACAAAGTGCAAATTATAGATGAAAAAAAGCATCTAGACACTAATAAAAGATTTCAGCTTCTCAAAGGTGAGTAGAAAATCATTTGCGTGTATGAAGTTTCCAGTTGACTTTCATCTCAAGAAGCATGTGCAATTCACTAATCATTTGAACTTGGAACATGAGCAAGAAATGCTACTTACTTCCTCAAAGTGGCATATGCCTCAGCCTTTTCAAGGGGATAACCAGAGGAATAGAAAGCAATCAAGCAATCGCATATTGGCCAGCTGAAACGAGTAAAGAGTGCAACAAATCAGTCAACTTCCTTGAGGGCAGTGAAATAAAAACTCCAAGTGTGTGCGTGCATGCATGCTCAAATAAAATTAACCAGGTCAGACTAACAGCATCTTTATAATGACCAAGCTAATTAGACATGGAACTGCCAGCAATAAGTCTCCCAAACCCGCTAGTATTAGTGACTGCAAAGCACACTTGTCATGATCCAAAACATATCCCCTCCTCGCATACAACAGAATCTGTTTAATTTTTCAACTCCAAGTGTCAATTTCAGATCGGCCCACACATCAATTTATTCCTTTTTTATAACCGAATAAAACTCTTAAATTTTAGCAGGAGAAGCACTAGTAAACAAAAGAAGTGGAAGGTAAAATTTAATTTATTTAAGAAGAAAACAGGCAAATATAAAAACAAAATGCCAAAATAAACAACATTTCACGATCATCAATACTGAGTATAAAAACCGAAAATGTGGATTGATTTGTCAAAATATAAACAGCAAATAAAATCCAAGGATCCAGTGCATTTTTTTATTGCAATTGAAACATAATAAAAGTCTAAAACAATCACATAAAAATAAATTCCAGTCTTACTTCTCAATTGGATCTTCAAGAATCACTTTATCCCCGAAATGTATAACCTACAACATTACAAACACAAAAAACAAATCATAAAAACGAAAAAGGAAATTATAAATTCAAAAAAGAAATAGTAAAAGCACCTCAAATTCACCAAATGCTTGTAATCTTTCAAGAATCTGTCCCATTGGAGCTGATAACAGCTGAAGAAACCAAAAAAAATAAATGTATGTGTTATTAAAGCAGTAGCGAAATGTTTTGATTATATTAGTAATGATTTTTATAGTTTTCGGTTTCTGGTTTCGGTATAGAAAAAAAAATAAAGAGAAACAGAACCTCGAAGCCGCATTTCACCTTCTTTTCCATCACACAAACTCCAATTTTTATCTTCTCCTCCTCTTCTCCTCCTTCTGCCACCATCTCCACGTCTGCGCTTGGTTTGTTAGTTTGTTGTGATTTGGTATTTATATACGAAGGGGAGGAAGCAAACAGAGAGAGGGAAAGAAAACCTCCATGTGCCTGTTTGTGTGTATATATATAGTAAGTAATATAGAAGAATCGGGAGTGTTTGGAGAGAGGATTAGGGATGGATTCTGGAATATGCAATTTGTTTTTTTTATGGATGACGAGGGCGTGGAAGGCTTTCTATACCTGACACAGTTTCTGGATTTATAACTGCTTCTTCTTTTTTCAAATTGATTGCTTCTTGTTATGTAATAATTTCTTTGAAAAAAAGTGACCCAGAGTCAAGTATGAAATTTCCAACTTCTATTGGTAATCGATTGAAAACAAGAATTGAATTATACGAGATTTTATGTTTTGTTGTTTCTCATGTAAAACGTTAGCATCATTTAAAATAATAATTTTTTTCAGCTATAAATAAAGAAAAACCAGAATATATTTCTTCGAAACAGTATGTGTATTTCAAACTAAATAAGCATGTAGTAATTTGTTTATAGAATCATATATGTTCGGGTTAGTTTACATATATTTTAATTAATCTTATATATTTTAAAGTTAATGACTATATAATTAAACAGTATTATATTTCAAACTAAATAAAAAATATTATTCATAAATCACAATAGAAAAATAAAGCCTTATAATAATTTTGAACTTTTGATTTTTTATTTGTCCAATTATAAAAATAAATCACAAGTATGATCCAAATAAATCATAGATAAGATCAATCAACAAAAAATTTGTTTGAGTTTTTGTTGCATGTTAATGTATTACATATAATAATGTTATTTTTAAAATTATTTTTTTATTAAAAATATATTAAAATAATAATTTTTATATTTTTTATTTTTAATATTAACACATTAAATTTTAAAAAAAAATACTAAAATAATATTAATTTAATATATATTTTTAGCCAAAAAAACAAACAAGCATGTGTTGCTTGTTTTGCTTAAGAAAAGAGGTGTTAGGTGGGTGTACGGTAGATATGTGCTTTCTAATTTTCAAATCCAACATTTTGACATAATAATTAATATATATGACTTTCATTAATTCTTCCGTGGTCCCGCGGTGCGGTTATGTATAAAAAAATCCATCCATTTGACTTCCATATTGACCATCTTTGAAATAAAATGTAATATGATTTTTTTAATCACTTAAAGAGTATGAGTTTAATAAGATTATCAAACCTAACACCCTGGTTTTATATAAAATTATATTTTATTTTTATTAATATAAATATGCACCTTGATTAATAAAAAAACCCTAAAATTAATAAATATATAAAAGTTCAGTTAACATTACATTAATAATCAAATAAAATTATGTTTTTTAATTATGTTGATACTGGGCAACAAAATATCCCTATTAATTTCCAGCGAAGCTTTAAACAATACCGTGTTGTAAAGCCAGAAATGTTCATTTGTAAATTGAAAAGCTGTCAAATCATTCATTCTAGACACAGGTGGTATTTTCATTGGATAATGACTGAACAACTTTTTTTTTACAATATTATATATTATTACAATTATAATCATAAAATATACTAAATCAATTAGATAAATCATTGTAGCAATTCATCTCACCACAAGATTTTTTTAATTTTGTTCTCAATATCTTTTTTTCAATTACAGCCTTCTCTAAGTCCAAATTAATGACTAATTTTTATAAAATTGTTTAGAAAAGAAAAAATTCAACAAAAAATGACCAGAATGTAAATCAATGAAAAATCCCATGGTTAATTTTAAATTCACTATAAAAGATTATGTTTGGTGCACCTACTTTCCTTTTTTTTTTATAGCCCCTTTAGTTTTTATCTAATTTTAGTCCAAAAATTTATTTTTTTAATATTTCAATCTTCAAGTTTGAGAAAAGAGAGAAAAGGTTTCCAGTTTGCCACAATACAGAGACAAAAATGATTGATTTTATTGTCAACAACTTTCATTAAACAAAAAAAAGTTTAATGATAATAATTTTTTTCTATAAACATGCTTGAAAAAGTAATTTGGTTCCATTTAGACTTTTTAATTTGATTGATTTTTGTGTCTTTTAAGTAATTTTAAGGTTATTAAATGGTTTGTGATAGTTTATTATGATATTTTTTAGGTGTTTTCAAATAGAAAATTACTTAAAATTGAGTTTTTAAAATTCAAACACTTGGACCTTGAGTCATCACATTGACTCTATAACGTAACAATAGGTGACATATCACTTGCTACTATAGGCAACCTATCACCTATTTTTTAAAAAAAAATAATAAAAAAGAAACGGGATGACCCGTTATTTACTTATAAGAAAAAAAAACCAAATGCAAGTTTGGGCTTTTTAATTAAGCTCAAATAAGCCCATGTGCTTTTTAATTAAGGCCAAACACAAAAGTGTGGTCTAGCAGACCAATGTGTTTGGGCTCTTTTTAAAGGATCAAGCATATTAGGCTACTCAATGTTGAACGTATAGTTTTTTTTTATTAATTTAAATTTAATTGTTTTAAATAATTTATTTAAAATATTAATAATTTGTTAAAGTGATAGAGTGTATTTTAGATATTATTTTATTAAATGTCATTTGATTTTCTTTTAAAAAGATTGGAGCAAGTTTTTTATTTATATTAGCAAGTTTTTTACATCACTTCATTTTTTTTAATTTTATCTTGTTATTTTTTTTATAGCATATATTTTTATTATCATATAATTAAATAAAGATTATTTCATAAAAAATGATGTTATTAAGCCAATCAGGTCCATAACCCGAGTTGCATATTTAATGGATTAGCTCGGGGCTTGGGTTGATTAAAGATGACGTCGTCTTAATATTTGAAAAACATTACTTTGTATACATTAATTTTTTAGTGCATAATTTTATTTTTATTTTTTTGGCAAAGAAAAAAAATATGAGCAACACTTACATACATTTTTACATTTAAAAATAATTTTAGTCCGACCCGCAACAAAGCACAAATAGTTATCTAAATAATGGACTAATATCATTACAAGAGGTAGTCTCTCTCATAGTTTTTTAAGTTCAATCTTAAAATTAATATTCAATAAAAAAAAGTATTTTTTTTTATAAATATAGAATATCAATATAAAAGGTAGTGTGTTTTTATAATCATTTCACAAATAAATTTAGTCTATACAAAAGCTAACGAAAAAAACAAACATTGCTTGTTATGAAATAAAAAAAATCAATAATTATTTTATAAATAACTTAAAGAATTAGGTAATTCACAGTAGCCCACCTTAAAAATTACTTGAATTGTATTGTTCAATCAACAATTTTTTCATTTCAATCATCAAATTTTTATTCTTTGCAATTTTATCTTCTCAAATTATATAAGCATGATTTTTTTTATATACATACATTTCTTTTAATTTACATTGTCTTTAACGTGTCCTGCTTTGAAGAATGTTCAAGATTAATTAAGTATTGATTTTGTGAAATTAAAATTTAATTGGGCTTGAAGATAAAATTAAAAGAATGAGGATCAACTTTATATATATATAAAAAACAACAAAACATGACTCATTTAGATTTTGACGGTAAAAACTACAAGTTGACACTTGAAATTTTATTTTTTTTCTATCATTCGGTTTCTAATATTTGAGCAATTCATGTTTCGGTACCAAATTTCATTTTATTTTCATTTTCAATCTCTCTATTTTGATATATAAGAGAGAAATTTATCGAAAAATATTGAGGAGAAAGAAAATACTTCAATGATTACATTTTGTCCACTAAAAAATTGATTTTTATGTTAAAACTTCTCAAGAGGAGTTCAACGGAGGAGATGTTTTCCTATAACCATGTCGGAAAAGGTAGATTGAGGTCCGTTAAATATTTTTATTTGTTAATGTTTTTAAGCATTTTAATGGTATTTCAGGGGTTGAGAATGAGTTTATCAGTCTTTAGGTGTTTTTAGGGAAAACAAGTCAGAAAATAGGTTTTGGGGATTCAAAAGCTTGGACCTTGATTTTTCAGTCATTGGAGGTGACTGGAAACAGTCTAGTAAGCAACAAGTTGTCTACCATAACAAGCGACCAATCACTAGTTAGGAGGAAAAAAATGGAGCGTGTCGTCTGCTTCTTAAAAACTAAAACTAGCTTAGTGCATGGATCTGCGCTCTTTGATGGTTTGTTAGGCGAATGGGTTGACATGTTAAACCTGATAATGCCTAACCTCTCTTTTTTTTTCATTAACTTCTTTATATTTAAATATTTATTAAAACTCTCTCTTTTATTTTTTTTAAATTGTTTGGTTTATCACTTTTTTAAATAGTGAATGATCTTTTATTTTTTAAAAAAAAAACTCGTAATGCTTCAAAAAGACTATTACAATTTATTTGCAATGTTTTTTCTTTTATATTTTATGTAAATGAATTTTATTTGCATAGTGCATTTATGAAACACAAAAATTGTTTGTTATTAGAAATGAGAATTGATCTCTAATATAAAATAAATGAAAATATTTAAAATAAAAAGAATAACTAGAGTAAAACATTTATTTTTGCATCTATCTTTTGTTTTTACTAAAAAAAATAGTTTTTTTGTTATTTAATTATTATTAATATATATATATATATATTAACTTATTTTATTAAACATAAAAAAATCATCTTCTCATCTCTTAATAAAAAAAATTGAATACTTAAAAACAATTCAATTACATACACTTTCTTGTATTAAAAGTTCAATTGAAATACCACTAGCAACATAATACCAGTAGAGGGCTAATGTTATTTATTATGATTCACATTGTTGGGGTCAAAAGGCCGAGAAGATTGACTGGAGTCATTGCCTAGCAGGTAGTGGGGGCCGTGTTAGTTAACAGGCTTGTCAAGTTAGATTTATAAACTTAGACCACCGATGTAAGTGGTGACTACTAACTTTACTTCTCTTTTACTTTCTCTCATAGGATGTGTGGGTGTGGGGATGGAAATGGAAATGAAATATAATATTATATTCACCGTATTCAACCACAATCGCAATCATTACTCCTGTTTTTTTTTTTTCATTTTCACAATAGTTACAAAGTTTTTTTTTGTGTAAAAAGGGCTTAAAGCCCGAGCAAGATTAAATTAATCGAGGAAAAACTGACCCAATAAGGTCATAATATAAATAAAGATATAGCCTCGTAGGAGCTTCCCTAATAATAAAATCATCTCTAGAAATTAGAACTCTTGTTAACCTAAAAGTTGCTAGCCAATCTACTACTATATTTCCTTCCCTGTTACTGTGATGAATTTTGATTGTCCAATCTCTACTTAGAAATTCTTGTGCCTTTGTGACCAAAGCATATTTAGAATCCAATTTGACACCATGTTATGCGATAAGAATGACCACAACAAAGGAGTCCAACTCCAAAATAAGCTGACGAATGCTAAAAGACCAAGTGAACTCCAATCCTGTGATAACCGCCCAAAGTTTTGATTTTATATATGAATAAATTCCTATATTTATAATAAACCCCTAAATCCAAAAGCCCAAACAATATCTGATGAGACCACTCGCTTCCGTTATTACTGGATCACCATTTTGTTACAACCATCTATATTCAATTTCTTCCAATCCATTGGTGGATATTTCCACCCAATCCACTGCCTTTGTTTGCCATTCCTATCCTTGGTTACCTTTTGACTTTTAGCATTCTCAATTGCATTAATCATAACTTTAGTCGCATCTATTGAACTATTATGCACTAAATCTGCATCATAAAAATTGTTATGATTTTTGCTCTTCCATATGTACCATAATACCACCCAAAAAACTGAACTTTATTCTATTTATTCTGTGTTCTAACCTTACTTGTCAGATTCCTAAGTAGCGATAGGTGTAGCCCTTCTTCATAGAAAAATCTTTTGTCACGTGGCTTCACAAAGACCTACCAAATCTCCTTTACTATATGACAAGCCCTCGACATATGTATAGCTAACTCCACCTTTGTAGGACACTGAAAGCACCACAAATCATTAGTCAAATGCCTACTGGTTCTTTGTTCATTTGTTAATAAGCCATCCTACACGGTAAGCTAAAAAATTACCTTTACTCTTTTAGGTCCATGCCAACTCCACACGGTCTTCCATAACAGGGTTAGCTGTCTATAAAAATCCTCTACACTAACTTAAGCTTTGTATGTTGTCTTCATAGTGAATTCCTTGTTATTAGAGTGTCACTAATATATATTGTCATCCCTCATGTTAATACATGGAATGGGGAAGCATGCTAACATCATAACAAGATGAGTGGGCAAACAATGAGTAAACTCATTCTATTTCCACATCTTGTTTCTATTCATAAAGTTTGCTACTGCCTCCAGCGTTCCTCCTTTGAAATTAACTAGTTAACATGATTTATTAATGGACCATAACCATCAATCCATTCATCTGTCCAACTTAATATGGTTGCCATCACCCATGATCTATACAACACCCTCCACCACTTGATGCTAGATTTTACCAATTGCTTATTATAGAGGAGAGTCTTTGTTTCTGAATTGTATACCTCAACGCGTGTTAATATATTTACTTCTCAAAACAAAAGCCTAAAGACTATCTGATTCATTGAGTATGCCCCAACCCAGCTTTATTATGAATGCTTTATTTATAGTGTGCATGTTATGATGTCCCAATCCCCCAATTGATTTTGGTTGACAAATTATAGATTTGTCTTATCCCCTCCATGTCATCCCGAATGAAGTTGCGATACAATTTCTCAATTTCATTATAAATAGATTTTGGTAATAAAACTAATTGCATAGGATACAAGGGAACAACAACAAAAACAAACTTACATAATATGATTCGTTTAGAAAACGATAAATTCTTGGCCTTCCAACTAACTAGTTTCTAATGCAAGCTCTTTATAATATAGTTATATATTTGTTTTGTGATTCTCTAATGGAGAAGCAAAACTCAAAGATATTTGTCTAAATCATTAGTAATGACAAATGCACTTTTGCAATTAAGTAGTTTAGCTAGATAACCTGAGACTCTTTCTGAGAAAAACATTCTAGTCTTGCTAACACTGACTTTTTGTCTCGAAACATCACAAAACAAATTTAAATATTCCAATACCTTTTGAAGTTTCCACTCATTAGCTTTTATGAAAAGAAGCATGTTATATGCGAAACACATGTAGGAAACATTTGGTCTTTCCTTTCAAACTCGAAAAGGTTTCCAAGCACCTTATTCCACCTCTATATGAATTAATCGGGTTAACTTTTCTATACAGACACAAATATATATATGGAGATAAGGGGCCACCTTGTCTAATGCCCCTCGAAGGTCTAAACTTTTCTATATTGTAGCCATTCCACAACATACTAAGTAAAGTTGTCTTAATACACCTCATAATAACCTCAACCACAAATTATGGGAAACGTATAAGTAACAGAGTTTATTGAATGAAGTCCTATTGCAACATGTCATAAGCTTTCTCCAAGTTCACTTTAACAACCATCACACCTCCTTTTCATTTCATGTTACGCATGGAATTAATAATTTCTTGCTCAACCACAATATTGTCTACCTAAGATGAAGCTACTCTAGTTTTCAGACACTAAAGTTGGCATCACCTTATTTAATATATTCACTAGTACTTTAGTGATAATTTTAAAGTTAACATTACACAAATAAATTGGACGAAATTAACTCAAAACTTCAGGTCTTGAAACCTTGGAATTAAAATTAGAAAAGAGTGATTTACCTCAGTAATATCCCTTTTGTTATTGAACACATTTTAGACAAAACTGCACACCTTGTAAACCACTACATTCCATTGTGTCTGGTAAAAGAACGGTTAGTACCCATTTGGACCTGGTGCCTTCCAAGGCCACCACCCTCCGTACTTCCTCATCTATAATATTAGACAATAATAATTCCCTATTCATACTATTTGATACGAACCTCGTGATCATGTGGTCTCACAACCCACAATTAAGATTGAGATTTGATCTAGGAAAGTCAAAATAAGTCTGATAAGAGTGTGACACAATGAAAACCTACCCCAAGCATCAATATTATTAGAATGAAGTCAAATGACACCATGAAGCTAGTTAATCTTCGACAAGTCATATTTAGTTCGTTCAAAAACTGAAGAATACAAGAATCATTCTCACACATTAAAATTTAAAAAATTCAGAAGTATTATTCATCAATGGCTACCGAAATTTAGGTTACATGAGTTTAAATATTTTTTGAAAAATTAACCCTAATGGACTGATTTGACCCACTTACAAAATTGACTCAAAACCTTAAATTAAAAAGCCCACAACCTTATCCAAATAAGCCTTGGATCCTAGTTGAAGACAAAGTATTAATTAAGCCAAAACAAGCCTTGGGCTGATAAAATAAAATAAAGCCCATAATATTAAATCCATGTTCTACAGTGGGAAGAAGAGAAGGAAATAAAATATTACAAAACCGATTCAAAGCTTATTTATAGCTTTCCATACAGCTCATTAATCCTATAGGCTCATACTTTTGCATGAATGTACCCCTTTTCTATTAGCTCATCAACTTGCCTTTGAAACTCTTTCATCTTCTCGGGATTGCTTCTATAGGTTGGTCGGTTTGGAATTGAAGTTCCGGGTATAAAATCAATCTGATGCCTTGTTCCTCTCAATGGTGGTAATCCGCTAGGATTATCGTCGGGGAACAAATCATCAAACTTTTACAGCAAAGAAATAGCAACACTAGGCACAACATGATCAAGATCGTTAGTATTAAAGTAAGCCTCTTTGTAGACAAGTAAAATTATTGGCTTGTTAGTGAAAAATACATATTTGACCTCACCCTCTCTAGCAGAAAAATTAGGTTGTTTATTTAGTTTTTCCACACAATTCTCATCACCCTTTTTGACTTTTATCTTGTTTTACCTCCACTCTCAGCTAGATTTGGATGTTTTGAGTAGTGGCCAAATGGTCTGATTTACTTGGAGTGTTGGCTGAAAATTTGTTTGTGTTTGGATGGGTGGTTGAAAGAGTTGTAGTAGTGTTTTGGGTTCTAGCTGAATTTGATGGTCTTCTCTCCTCTTGTTCCTCACCTTGATTTTCTCTCTCATAGCCTCATGCTCACCTTTTAGCTTTATTTAATCATCATACACCTATTTAGGTGTAAGAGGTACAAGAGTGATGATTTTACCATATTTTATAATGGTATACTTATTTTTAACCCCATTATGAATTTTCTTTTTATTATATTGTCATGGTCTCCTCAATAAGATGTGACTTGCTTGTATTGGTACCACATCGTACAAAACTTCATCAACATACTTCATAATAAAAAATGGAACCACAACCTGTTTAGTCACTTTCACTTCACCATTATCATTTAGTCATTGCAATCTATATGGTTTAGCATGCTTATTAATACACAAATTCAGTTTACTAACAAAGGTGGTACTACAAGTATTAACACAACTTCTACTATCTATAATTAAACTACACCCTGTTTTGTACATAGCAACACGCATAAAAGATGTTCTTCCTTTGTTGATTAGTTTTATCTTTCTTGATCTGAACCTGAAGTGTTTGTCTTATAACCATAGAATCCTCAACCGGTAATGCTAACTCCTCCCCATCATTATCCTCCAATAGTGGCATGCCTTCACAATCAAATCTATCACTTTCAGATTCAATATCACCATTATCTCTAATCATCATGATTCTCTTGTTTGGACACTCCAAAGCATAATGTCTATGTCCCTGATACCTGAAACATTTAACATCATGAGTACGTTTAGGTTGAGTTTTAAATTTACCTTTTAAAACCAGTAGGGACATCAACTTTAGCCTTTGGTGGTTCGGCTTTGGAACGAACAAATGACCTTGGTTGGACAATACCCTCTCACCTTGAATTCGACTTCCAAGATGATGAAGAACCCGAATTAAACATCGGCCAAACATGTCCCTTCCTTTTAAGTTGTCTCTCAACTTTCATAGCCATATGAACCATGTCTTTTAGCTCCATATAGTGTTGTAGCTCAACAATATTGGTAATGTTTTGATTCAACAACATTTGCCTGAATTATTGTTATCTCTATCTCTTTGTGATATTTACTACTGACTTTGAACCTTGATTCAGACCTTGTAGCTTTAGATATAAGTCTCTATAATAGAGGTTTGACATAAATTGTCTCCTCATTAAGACTTTTATCTCCCCTCAAATCTGAACAGGCCACTCCTTATTCCTCCTCCTATTGATTACAATATGATCCCACCAAATCAATGTATACTCTGTAAACTTAATGACCACCAATTTCACCTTTTTTTGTTCAAAATAACTATGGTAATAAAAAATTCAATCTACCTTTTTCTCCTATACCAAATAAGTAACGAGGTCATTTTATTTTAGAAATTAGGAATTTTAAGTTTAAAGGAGTCCAAGTCCTCGTCCACATCTTCATAATTCCCCTTACCATGGAAATTCACACTCCTCCTAGCCCTATTCGGTTTAGACCTGATTCCTTGGCCAACAGATGCAAAATCAAAGTCATCTTCACCCGTATCCGTGTTTTTGTTAATAAACTCTTCAAAATCAGATCACAATCCGTACGACCCTTCAAACCATATTTTCTCGGCGATCAGCCCCACTATCCTGTTTTATATCAAATTCACCTGATCTTTCAGATCCTTGTATGTCTTAGACAAGAGCTCGAGTTGCTGGTCAATAGCTCGCAATTGGAAAAGGACGTTAGCGTTTTGTGTCGCTAATTCGTTGTTTTCAAACATTATTTGAATATATAAAATTTAGTTAGTAGCATAAAATATATCATTATACCTCTCTTTTCACTCTAATAAGCTCAATATGCCTTTTACCTCACAACTTATTTTCTTTTGATTCTTTAGGAACTGAAATCAACAAATCAAAGTCAGTAGCCTTTACAGCTCAATCCAATTATAATTTTCAAAATTAAGAATCAATAAATATATTGAAAACAAATCAAAAAAAAAACTACAATTATGATTTCACGAGTAGCAATGCAAATTCGTATGAATTGTGGACAAAACGAAGACACGAAATAAACCAAAAGAGAAAATTAGCGAAAACAATTTCTTGACTCCTAAATAAAAAAATTATAATAGAAAACAAATATTTGAATGAAAAAAATAGTAAGAATCACGTTTTGGAACTTAACATAAATCTGACCTGTTACATAATTTTTTTACGTACCAAAATTGAAAACTAGACAAACGATATCAGAATGATCTCCAATTCAATATTTAGTATTCTGAAACCAAAAAACAACAAATCTCAGTTTATAGGTTGTTCTATTATGTGTAGGTACCCAAAGCCCTTGTATGATCAGTTTGCAGCAAAATTGAACCTCGAATTGAAACCTCAAGCAAACAATATCAAAATAAGTCCAAATTTAATATATGATGCAATCTTACCCCAATTAAATATAATATAAAGTTTTAATTGGTTCTAAGGTGGTTTGCTTATTTTCACTAATAGTTGTGTTTCTGCGGCAGAATTGAATCAACCTTCAAATTTTGTCTAATTTTTTTTCCTTTTCTTATGCTATTGTATTATTTAGAGAAAGTAACAAGATGAAATATAATTTTGTTTTTCTTAGATACCGCAAACACAAACAACAAGATGATGAACGACGCAAACATTGAAAAACTTAAAGGAACACTAAGAAAATAAAAATAACAGAAGGATATGACTTTGTTTCGGAGCCTAGCTCTGATACCAACTAATGCAAACCTCGTGATCACAATAGGAACCTGCCCCAAGGCACCAACACTACTGGAATGAAGCCAAATGATGCCACGAAGCTAGTTAATCTTTGATAAGTTAGATTCAATTAATTTAAGAACTAAAGACTACAAGAATCACTCTCACACGTTAAAATTGAAAAATTTAGAAGTCTTATTCATCAATGGCTGCTGAAATTTAGGTTATACGAGTTTAAATAGTTCTTGAAAAATTAACCCTAATGTATCTACCCTGGTGGACTGATTTGGCCCACTTACAAAACTGACCCCAAAACCTTAAACTAAGAAGCCCATAACTTGGTCCAAACAAACCTTAGATCATAGCTAAAAACAAAGTATTAATTAAGGTTAAACAAGCCTTGAAATGTAGCTAACAAAATAAAATAAAGTTCTTAATATTAAATCCATGTTTTGTTATAAGAAGAAGAGAAAGAAAGAAAATATTATAGAACTGATTCAAGGTTTATATATAACCTTCCATGCAGCCCATTGATCCTAGAAACTAAAGGAAAATATAGCCACCTATGTTGTTTCCAAGTTGTAGTAGGACTCTTTTGTTTCGTTTGCTGTATTTTCTCCTCACCTAACAAGAAAATAAAAAAAATAATAAATCCTAATACTTAAAATAAATAATTAATGTTCCTATACATAATAGGAAGTCCAAAACTAATTATAAATCTACAAAACATATAGAAACATCATAAACACAAGACTGGTCGAAAATTTGGAAAATTGCCAGCCTTGTTGCCGAAACCTTATGGCCCAAACAAGGTTTGATTGGGCAAATCTTGCACATGGATAAGATATACCAAGGCCTCCTATTTATACTCTAATGAACTTTTCAAATCTAACTTGGTTAAAACTGTCAAAACTAATGCATTCAATGTTTGTGTCTTAGACCGAGTCAATGGCTCATTTAGAACATGGAATGGCTCCTTGCTGGTGTTTGTGGGCTAATCCACATCTCTATCCATGCCTAGGAAAGCCGAGTAAAAACTAGTCTGAGTCTCATCCCCCTCATTTCTCATGAATAAATTACAATAAAAGTCCACTGCCATCTTCTGAAGTTTATGCTCGTCCTAAATCACTGGGTATTAGAGTCTTTCAGGCATTTAATTTTATTCTTATATCTTTTAATAAATATTTTAGTGTGAAAATATATTGTGTTTCTATCCCCAGATTTCACCCACTAACACCTAGACTTTTGAACCCACAACGTCTCCTCCTACTCCAAGATTAAATTATATTCATTTGTTAACTCTGCCTCTAACCTCATAAGGAAATGATTACCTCCTCCATTTAGCCTTTTTTGAACCCCTGCAAGCCTAGTTAAAACTCTCTCTTTGCGCTGGAAAATGTTACCAAAGATAGACCAGTTCCATTCCTTTAAGTTCATGGTCATATTATTTAGTCTATTAATTAAATCTCCCTCCTCTCTTTGTGTGTTTTTAACCAAATTAACAAACCCATGTTGTGTCTAATCTATCTCAAATCTGAATGTTCGAGTTGTTACTGGAGCAAGCTGATTATTGTCGTTGAACTCTACCAAAATAGGATGATGGTCTGATTTTATCCGGGGTAAAACTCGAATAAATAAATCTAGAAACCTGACTTTGAATAATTGGTTGTCAAAACTCTTATCCAACCATTTATAAATTTTGTTATAATCCTGTTTTTCTTGTCATCTCCAAGTGAATGTCAACCCTATACTACCTAAATCAGTAAGACCATAACTTTAAAACCAATTATTGAACCCGTTACATATTCTTATGTCCATTGGCACTCCTCTCCTCTTTTTAGAAGCCATAAGAATTTCGTTAAAGTCACTTATGACCATCCAAGACATCGAGATCGAGTCATCCATCTCTTTAATATCCTCGAAACATGCTTGCTTTAAAAGATTCATTGGGACTAGCATACATAAAGATGCACAACCACTGTGAAGTATTTCCCTCATCAAATATTATGTGAATGAGGTGTTGAGAAGACCTTAAGACTTTCACATTTATTTTAGAGTCATTCCATAATAACCAGATTCCCTTTAACCTCTTCTAAGCCACCACATGGAAGTTAGAGCCAAACTTTAATTTACCAACTATAGTGTCTATAGCCTAATCACATATACGTGTTTCTGTTAGAGCTAAAACATCAAAGGAATATGTCCTCTTGAAATTATAAATTAAGGAGTAAAACCTTTATTGGCCGCCTCACGCAATTCTAAAAACACAATTTAATCATGGTAAAAGTCGTAAAGATTACACAACATAATTCCAACTTTATAGATACACAATAAAGGTTGTCTCTACGCCCTCCTCATCTGACATTATAATGTCTTCTCCAACTTAGGAGTTCCTGTTATGCTCATTTGACATAAAACTCATTTCACTATCCACCATTTCTATAGCTTCTATATCTGGTGAGCGTGTTGGATGCATATGACTAAGGTTGTCAAACTCGCGAGTTAACTCATAAAATCGTATGATTTTACGAGTTAACTTGTATATACCATGTACAATCGGGTTAAAAACTCGAAAACCAGTAAACTTGGTCAAACTTGATCAAACTCAGACCGAGTTTACAAGTTTGACAAACTCTTTAACTCTCTGTGTCCATCTCAAACTCTTCTCCATCCTCAGCCATGCACTCTGCTACAGACCCCTTGTTGCAAATTTCTTGAAAAGGAATATACACAAACATCAATTAAGAAGGAGAGATAGAAGAAAAACACCTTGGAGTTTTAGAGAAGATCATTGAAAGCAACACGGTTCCAGACTTCCAGCTATGAGAGACGACGACACATCGTGCCATGCTGCGTGCATCGAGGTTGTTCAAAACCCCCAACATCAAGTCCCTACCAAGCAGATCCAATGGGTCTTGACAAAGGGGAAAGCCTCCTTCCTCTCTCATCTTCTTTCTTTTTCTTTCCCGTTCCTTTCCCATCGTCTCCATTGTTAAAGCCAATCCCTCGTCCATATCCTTACTTTGGTTCTCCTGTAATTCTTGATTATTGGTCTGTACCATTGAAGTGGAAGAATAAAAAAGAGGAGGAATGCGAATCATATACGTATTTTTTTCTTTTTAGTAAAGTTTTATGTTTTCTTTGTTGTCGTGTTGTGAGATTGGGATTCCCAATCTCAGTGATTTACATTGCTTTGTGAATAAAAACATCAATTAAAAAGGAAAGACAGAAGAAAAACACTATGGATTGACTTTGTGAGTAAAGTCATAGAAATTGATCCTTAATTATTTTTTAAGTTTTAATTAATTTTTTTGAATTGTTTTAATGTATTGATATTAAAAATAAATTTTAAAAAATAAAAAAAAATTATTTTAATACATTTCAAAGTTAAAAACACTTTAAAAAATAAGATTTATCATATTATTAAACAATCGATAAACCGCACACTAGGTTATTATTTACTACTTGACTGAAATTGTTAATATATAATTAATTAAAATATTTTATTTACGATTTTACGATTCAAGTTTACGATCCGAGTTTATATTGTATATTCCGTGTCGTGTTAATAAAGTGTTTTTGACAACCTTGCATATGACTTCCTCCCTACTCTAATGTGGAATAACACTGCACTACACCACCTAGACTTGTAATAATATCATTCTCATTCATATTGCATTAATTAGGGTTATTATTGGGTTGAACCCTTTCTAATTCAACCCTTTTTATTACTTGGGTTTTAGACATTCTAGTCCTCTCCACCATTTTCTTTTTAGACATGTCTATATCTATATTTTCCCATCTCACATCTTACTCTATCTGTAGTCCAATCTTAGTTTTCTTATTACATATGTTAGTGCCTTGGTCGCCCAATCTTTTATCAAGATACACAAAATTAACCTTGTCCTGAAGCTAAGGACTCTTATTTAAAGCACACGATTCTCTTCCTAAATTATCACCCTTGTAACCTCAAATCCCATCTTATTCGTAAAATCCATAAATTCTTCTTGCAAAATATTAAACCACGATCCTCCTCTTAATTCCCTGTGCTTGGAATCCGCTCATGATTTATTTTCCATAACTCCTGTTTGATTTTTAAATCCTGAAGATTGTGGTTCCTTTGCCCCATCCCTACTTGACTTTTTGCTGGATCTTCTACCCACTTTTCTCGCCACCATCCACTGGCCAAATTATTCCACCACCTCTAGTTTAACCACTAGTTCAACATCCTGAAACAAGCTTGCTCAATAAACTTCCTCCTTCTACTCATCCAGTTCTAACATTTTTTTTCTACAATATGGTTGATATGGGGGCAAATCTCTTGTTTGTGTCCATATTGGCCACAACCGAAGCAGATTAGGTGAAGTCCTTTATAGGCAATTCACTTTATTCTCCTACTTAGCTTGTATTTTAAGAGTGTGGGTTTTATAAGATCTACTTCAACACATATATGTGCAAAATCCCAGTAGCTCTTATCGATATTTTTCTGTCAACCTTCAATGTTCTACTAATATGGTTCCTTATCTTCTATAGCACCAAGCTATCATAATATTCCATGGCTAGATCTGGTAAACGAACCTAAATAGCTACTTCATCAATGGTTGCTTTATACGAATCAAAGTTTGGATGCCATAGATGCTTTGTTAGGTACTGATCCGCGACCATATACAGTCCTCCAAATAGGGCAAAGTTCATGTCATCTTATTTTGAGAATTTGGCCAAGAAAAATTCATTACCCAAATCCACCAATCAAGGTCCCATGCACCTTCCATGATCCTTTCAAAACATCTTAATAAGTATGTATATCCCACCTTTCTCCCCATAACCTTCATAATAAGAGTTTGTCTCTAGGTTTCACGGATTCTTTTCTTTTCCTCAGATAATTTGATGACTAGACAATCATCTTCACCAAAGTCCTCATCTTCATCAAGCTAAACACTATGGTTGTTTAATAGTTAGGGTTAGTTACATTGCAGATAGGTTAACTAACTAATGTTAAGAAAAGATAAATATTTAGAATATAAGTTGACGTATCGTTTCAATGATCAGTTTTGATTTCCGTAGGTTGATGTTTACTTGAGACCAATGTTTTTTCTCTTGATAATTTTTTGATTTATTTAATTTACCTTGATTGTTTTATTCTATTTACCATAGCATAGCCTAAATAATTTCAACTCTCATTCCAATTTCATATCATCTAGCATAAAAATCTAAACTAAACCTTCCTTGTGGGATTGACCCCTTACTTGCTCTATACTATCTTATTTATTTAAGCTAAGGTAATTAATTTGTGTGACCACAACATCGCAACAATACACCCAGGTCTTGAAATTTCTTTATAGAGAAAAATGTATCAATGATGGAGAAATTGGTGTGTTACCATTGATTAGTCATGATGGTTGGTGGTTATTATTTCATGTCATGGTTGTTGTGACATGAGCACTATTAAGGAAATGTTGGTGATTAATAGTGTTATTGGCATAAAAAAAAATGACATTCTCTGCATAGAAAAACTTGTGTGCGCATAAAAAAATTACATGAATGAAAAATTTATGTTCGCGACTCATGAGAATAAAAAAAATACATAAAATGGCATGCTAGGTAGGATTAGATAGACTAGATTAACACTAAATCTGGGATGGGGTTTTGGGCTGAAATTCCAACCATTTAGGCTACTTAAATGGCTGGAAAAATTCCAAACGATTGGAAAAATATTTTATTTTACGAATATATGTATTATTATTTACCCATAAGTCTTTTAAACAATTATGTTCAGAATACTTTAACTAGTGAAAATGAGAAAAGAAAATACTTATTGTATAAACATTACCTTTATTTGCATTACCGACTATGCTTGCATGAAAAATGTTACCTTTGTGGACTTTGTTAACATGAAAGTTTTTAATTCTTTATGATTATAAAAAGCATTGTGTAAGGAGATGTTGTTTCGAATGGAGATCCTGATAGATGTTTTTTATAAAGTCATGGAGATTTTAATGGAGACATGAAGATCTCATCGTGGAGATGTTTCATGGACATATGTTTGCAAACTTGGAGAATTCAATGGAGATATAGAGATCTTACCATGGATATTTTCATGGAGTCATAAAGAATTTAATAGAGAACTCACCGTATAGATTTTCATGTAGAAACACTACTATTTTATTGAGAAATTTAAAAGATGAAGATACAATTCTAGAAAATAATCTAGAGATTATCTTATCTCAGGTAGCTCATCGTGAAATGTGCAAACTTGCTTCCTTTCTTATTCTGGTTGTTTTTTTTCTTGACAAATAATTGAAGATATCCTCTAGCAATCAATCTTTCTAAATTTTTTTTTCAAGGCTTGGTATTCCTTAGTGTCATGCCTATGGTCATGGCAAGAGCTTGTTAGGATTCCTAATGTTTAAACCATTTTCATGGAAATGGGTATTGCATATAATTTTTCCCCCTTAATGGCAGCCGATACCTTAGCACTTGTGGTGGTGAGAGGTGTGGTAAAAGCTTAATAAATGTTAGACGATCATGGATGTATTCCTTGATGTTTCTTTTTTATGCCCTAGTGGGGACTACTGGTGTTATGGAGATTCTATTATTTAGAAATGATGGTGTCCTTGTTTGTTGACTCTTGCTTCTTCTACTCAAATATGAGCACCCATTGTCTGTTTTATATTCAAGAGAGTCTTATTGGGGGGGGGGGGTGTGATGTGGATCATCCAATGAACACCAAGTACCCATTACACGTTCCAAATAAGCTCATCACAAGGTCTAAAGTGAAGGCATTGAAAGAAGCATTGAATGGGCTGGTTGTGCAAGTTTCGGCCAAGGCTAAAATTAGGGATCCTTTAGAGCATAAAAAGGAGGCCTTAATACATTTAATCCTTGTGCAAAAGGGGCTCAATCCACCCTTATTTGGGTTATGGAGTTTTGACAACAAGGTTGCCAATTTTATATCAATTTCGGCCAACCTTGTCATGTGATGTTTTCATGTGTTTTGTGGATTCCTAATTAGTTTTGAATTTTCTATTACGTGTGAACATTAATTATTTCCTTTAAATATTAGGATGTATTATTTTTATTTCATTTCTTTGTCAAGTGAGGAGAAAACACAACAAAGAAAACAAATAAATCAAAGTTGACTTAGGAAACATATTTGGTGGCAAAGCTTCCTTGTTGTGTAAGGATAACAATTCAAAAACTTAATTGTGTTTCCTAGTATTGGAAGGATATCAAAAGGTGGCAAAGAGGATCATTAAAGGCAACATCATTTTCCTTCTAAAAGAAGGATAAATATAAGGTTAAGATTAAAATTCTATTCAAACTTTGAAAACAAAGGGGCGACAACTTCTCCTTTAGTTCCTAGGATTATTGGGCAACATTATAGGTTATAAATAAGTATCGTATAAGACTTACAATGTTTTTCTTCTTCTTATCTTCTCACGACAGATAAAGACTTAAGACTTATGAACTTTATTTTTATTTTTGTTAGTTATAGCCCAAGGCTTATTTGGACTTAATTAATACTTTGTTTTCAACTAGGATCCAATGCTTATTTAGATCAAGATTTGAACTTACCAGTAAAGGTTTCGGTTAGTTTTTGTAAGTGAGTCAATTCAGTGCACAATGATAAATTCATTAGAGTTAATTTCTTATAACTATTTAAACACATGTAAGCCTAAATTTTGGCACCCTTGATGAATAATACTTTTGAACTTTTCAGTTTTAACATGTGAGAGAAATTCTTGTATTTTTTGGTTCTTGAACGAACTAAATCTGACTTATCAAAGATTAACTGGCTTTATGGTGTCATTCGACTTCATTCCAATAGTGTTACTGCCTTGGGACAAGTTTTCATTGTGTCACACTCCTATCAAACCTCTTTCAGATTTCCAGGATCAGATCTCAATCTTGATTATGGATTGCGTGTCCATGTGATCACGAGATTTGCATCAGAGTGTATACATGTTTTCCCTTACTGAGTAATTGTAAACTCTATTCATCGAGGCTTCAATGGTAATTGGTTCGAGTAGACTTTTCATGTTTAGTATTTTCTTGTTTAATCTCTAAAGATAAGCTCTATTGTTTTCATATTTTTATTGGTGGATGACAAAGAACTTAGTTATGCTTTTTTTAGTTGGAATGCTAAAATTGTAGAGAGAAATTAGATTTTTCATGGCTGTATCCTCAATTGTTAGTATGATTGGGCTTGATCGCGAGTCCATAAGCTTTCCTACAAAAACATTTCCTGTTGAAATATAGGATCTTCTAATACTTAAGTTAGTAAATGTAAAAAGAGTGGAGTGTTATGGAAAGAAATATACAAAATATGAATGGAAATATACAAAATATGAATGGCATGACTTTTAACTTCGTATGGTTGTGTGTTGGACTTGTATTACTAGAAATTATTGTCTTGAAATTTCTGTATGGAGAAGGTGAACGTATAATTAATGAAAAAACTAGTGTTGTCATTGACTATTCATGATAATTATTGTTTATCGTGTTAAATATGATTGTTGTGCAATGCATACTATTTATGCAAATATTGTGATGAATAGTCATTATCACAATAAAATAATGCATGCTTTACATTGAAAAATCCATGCATGCGTAGAAAAAAAAATTAAGCATAAAAATCATGTGACAACCTAAAAAATGCATAAAATAACATGCCGAACAAGATTACTCAAACCGGGTCTGTGCTGAATTTTGAGCTGGAATGACTGCCAAAACAGCTGGAAAAATACATATTTTTATAGGAAAATGTGTATTATCAATGATCACACTAAAATCTTAATTTTTGCCACCTATTTGTCAATGGACTGCTGTTCGGTTATCATATGTACTTTGAAAATATTTTCTTAAAAACAACATATTCAAAATTTGACAGCATACATTAGGCAACTTAGGTCAACAATAAAAATGTGAAAATGCAATCTTCATGAAATATTCAAACTAACAAACATCATGGGAAAGCAGATTATTTTGACAATGGTTAGATGCAATGAATGTACATTCATTCACAAGCTTCTCGTAAGATATATTCATCATGTCCATACAAGCTTGCAATGGAAACAACTAAACTGTCGTATTCAAAGAATGCCCTCTTCCAAAGTAGCTTCAGCTGCTAGTTCACCAATGCTTGTACCAGCAATATATCCACCAGACCATGCATTCTACAAAAAGAACAATTGATGGAGAATTGGTTAATCAAATATTGTTCCATTCAGAAGGAACTAAATAGAGGACACTTGTATCTGATCATGGGAATCCATCTCTATAAATACAGTAGTTCCAACATTCTGGTAAAAATCAAAGAGACTAAGACAAGATTATAGAGATCTTAATTATCTGCTTATCAATTTTCAATGGAAAAGAAATTCACTTGGCCCAAAATTTCACTATAAAAGCGATTTTTTTGCAGGAAAAGCATTCCACAGTGACTGAAGGCTTGCATTGACTTTACATAGATCTCCGAATGGCAAAACAAAGTTCCTAATTTTCTAAAATTTCACATAACTCATTTATTAATAAAATATAACATGGACAACAAATCCAATCTCAAAAAGAAAAAAGAAAAAAATAGGTGCCAAAGGGTGCCTTTATACCTGGAAGTTAAAACCACCAGTTACCCCATCAACATTCAGCACCTGAGAAAAAATTTAAAATTTGACACCATGAATGGTGATCAGAACTCAAACACTATTCAACATGAGCTCACAGCATTATTAATTTAAATTCTAGATAGATGAACTTGAGTACAGAAGTTGGAACTATCGCAATCACACTGAAGGTTATTTTCTACCTTGTTCACAAAAAAGAAACAGGAACCTGAAATGTCTGAGCAGGGAACATTACCTCTCCTGCAAAGAAAAGACGTGCACATTTCTTGCTTTCCATTGTGTTCAAAGAGATCTTCATGAAGTAAAAGGAAATCAAGTTGTGGTTCTGGTAACACTAAGAGAGAGAGAGAGAGAGAGAGAGAGAGAGAGAGAGAGAGAGAGAGAGAGAGAACCTCAGATAAAGGAACACCTCCAGCAGTGACAAATTCATCCTTATACTGGCCCTACATTAAGAATAAAAGTATAGCTACTCAAGAAAGTGACAGAATTCAAAGAAGGGAGCTCAAATAGTTCCTAAGAGTGAAAATTCTACCTTTCCTGTTATTTCAAATGCACAATGCTTTAAAAGATGAGCAATAGAAACAATGGAATTGTTTGATATGGAGGCCCACAGTGCATCTCCAATCAGACCCTGCATATTAATAACAAAGAATGGCATGTGCAATTAATATTGTGCTGGAGCATCAACATATGATAATTTACTTCGAACCACACAAGCAACCTCTCGATCCACAATATATTTCCAAAATCTCTTTGTAAGGCTGAACCCCAATGGCCATGAATTAAGTGCCTTTTGTTTCTGCAAACAAATAAATAATATGATAGAAGTAAACCAAGATTATCATAACACAACCTTAAAGCAAAGCAATAAACATCCCAATACTTGCAAAGCATGAAAATAACTGCAGTCTTGTAGATAATGAGGAACTGGGAAAGGCACATTTGATCAGCAGAGACTGGAAAAGCAGATTTAATCTGGCTTTTATCCAAAACTCAATAGAGTTATTACAAATCAATTCTGATTTCCAGTAGTTGACAACCAGACCTGGAACACATCATATTCCATTAGGCATTTCAATAGCAGTTTAAATTAATGCCATAGCATGTTTTCTCTTCTCTGGTAGTTTGGTTATGCATAAAGAAAAATCATAATTTAAGAGAAATATCAGCTCTTTTCATAGCATCATTAACCAGCATTTGTCAGAGATCGATCACCTATGTACTCATGTTACCCTCATTTAAATGAACAAGAAATTTATAACACTGATCTACCAAGCTCTGGTAAACCAGAGAGAAATTTGGCTTTGAATTACCCCAATATATTAGCAAAGACGGTGAAGGACCACTTCCAAATTCATGAATAACACAAGACTTTATGGAGCATGCAAAAAGCTTGAGTAGTGAAAACTTAGATCAAAGATTACTGCATATTTATGCTTGTGTCGATTAAGGATTGACTTCATGTCTTCTATATGCAAATCAGGAACAAAATCCACTATAAGTGTGCCTGCACCCAAATGCTATCAAGATTATTGAAGAAAAAAGGAATGGAGAGAGAAAGAGAGAGAGAGAGAGAGTAAAATTGTATATTACCTTTGTAACCTGAACTGAACAGATCACGTGCCCCCCAAGCAGAAAGCCGAAGAATCACAGGCCCACTGAGCCCCCAGTGTGTAACTAACATGGGCCCAACCTGAAATTTAATATCTATTAGTACTTCCTACACTCAAGTACATTTACATCATATCAGCCAGAAAAACATGCCTGTGTAAGGTGTGGTGTGTTCCTCAGAATGTTTTCTAATTTCAGCTTCACTTCAACCTTCGGAAATGTAACCTGAACATTACAAATTGAGAAAATTAACACTTCAATATTGATATAACACACTGTAACTTGTGATGAAGAGCAACTTGTTTCATGGTAATCTAGGATGTCTGGACAGACATGGAGTTATTTGAGTCCTATCAAAATAATGCATATATCATCCATTAAAAAAAAGTAACCCATATATATGCTGAAAAATATTAAGTCATCACCTGAATGACTAGGAAGCAGGGTATTCAATGTAGAACCTTGAAAAGAACCAATTTCAGAAATGCATAATTTCACACTAAATGTCATGATGAATGGAAATTTATTTCATGAACCTGCTGCCTAAGATAAAACATCAAGTACCATAATGAAAGAGATTGAGCACCACTAGAAATTTTAGTAAGTGTTTTTTATTAACAGCAAACTGAGGGTTCTCATAAGCAACTTCTAGTACAATAAGCTAGTACAATAAGCAGAGGCCATTCTAACAGTCAGTCCAAGCAATCACGGTTTAAGAAAATGCATAGTCCATGCAACTAATAATTACACATTGTTCAGTAGAACTAATTTTGTTGATGACAACTAAAATAGTTATATTTGTAATATCTCAAGAAATAGGGGGAAAATAGGCAGACAATTGTTAGGGACTCAGGATTAAGAACCACTGTCTTTCGACTCAATATAGATCTGATAGTACATTTGCAAAAGGCTACAAAAGTAGCATATTTAGTGTGAATCAATTAAACAGAAGCATTACCCCTGATAATTCTGCTAGTCCTGAATCTGCAATCTTAAAAGTGAATAAGCTTGGTACAGGCTCTACAATTGAATGACCAAGCTGAGCTGCAAGACTATGACCCTGTAATAAGAAAACAAAATATCACAAGAAATTTAAGTACCCACATGGTGATGCAAGTGAAACATCCATCTATCAGTACCTGCTGGCTACTCCCACTGGCAATCAATAGATAATCAGCTTTGACATTTTCAACGAAACTGACTGTACGTTTCTCGAGCTTCAAAAGAAACTTTCCACCAGCTTCAACAGATGCACTTGATACAACTTTTCTAGTCTGCAATGAAACTGGGAGAAGTCATAGTTCAGAAAGTATAGCTTTCAAGCATTCCATAATATTGAGGTCATAGTAAGCTATCTAAAATCATATTACAAGAGGAATAAATGATAAATCTGTAGCAGAAATAATAAGAAAGTTGCCCATCATCTAAAACATTTCTTCGAGATTCATAATATCAATATCCCTTACAACATCATACACTATTGGATTTACTATTGGAAAGGAAAATTGTCAAACAAACACCATCATTCTAAGCGAAGATTAATATAAAAAATTCCACACATCCTCAGTAAAGAAAACAAACCTCCTCTATGTTTGGCTTCAGACAGAAGACAATCAATTACTGAAGACGAGCTGTTGCTGGTGGGAAACACTCTTCCATCCTCCTCAATCTATGGGTATACAAGAATAAATAGCATGTGCAAGATGACTGACGAAGTGTAATACATGCAGTTTCAGAGACAACCTTTAAAGCCACCCCATGATCAGTAAACCAGGACATTGTATCTGCTGGGCCATGCATGTCAAAGAAAGAACCTTTGAATTCTCTGTGACCCCTGGGATATTGTTCCGCTAAAATCTGCAACCAACCCAACACAATGTGAATTCAACAAATTATGTATTTACAAGAGGATCCAGTTTCTAGATGTCATTAGACCTGAAAAAAATAACACCACTGCAAAGTCAATTTTAACACTTCATTGAAGCCAAGCTTTTCCTTAACTATTGCTCAGTATAGTGTAGCAAGTTAAAATATTAAATGCTCCTACAAAGTTTGTTGTCATTAAGCATGTCACTGTTATCTCATGTGTTTGAATTCATCAAACACAACTAATACCAAAAATAAGGGTGAGGACTATCCTGTTAGCCCTGATCTCCTTGAATTCTTCATCTTTGTTGTCTGGGATAATTTTTTTTTTTCAACAGCTCTATTCCAGATAATTAGAGAGCAACAAGCAGAGCCATGGCTAACATTGTCACAGATTTAAGGAGATGGCAGCAGCAGATAGTTGTTTCGTTTATTTTTTCTGTTAGAATTTGGGGGAGATGAAAAATACTTTTACAAGATTAATGGTTATCCATGCACTGAAGACCTCCAATGTCTAATAAAAAAACTGCACGTCACTATGATTGCTTAATTAAACTATCCATTTTAGTTCCTGTTTCCATTTGCTTCTCTAGCCACTACTATCAGGCTGGGGTTAATCTTCATCAGAGAGATTGACCCCTATCATGAATTTTCTGTGAACTTATTATAAGATATGATATTACAGATATCTATAGTCAGCATCCGGCAATTGCAGTTAGGACAAATTATCCAGTACCCTTGCTTGCTGCCTTTGTTATGATGGTCATTGAAGTTGGAATGTGAATCACTTTGACAGAATGTCCAATCAACATTCAGTCACACGCAACTGAATGACTGTCATTCTTGACTGTGACACTGCCAAAATGAAGGTTAGAGATGCCACCTGAAGAACTAATTTTTTTTATTTGACATATATAACAAGGAGCTTTCCTCAGACAACGGTTTTTCATCTGCAACTAAGAAAAGGTGGCTACTGCTAGGGGGCACGTCCATGTTTATGTATTTAAATTTTTGGAATTTGATTCTGATGTATGCACTTGATTAATTGCTAGGCAAAAACATGGAATAGTTGTTTTCTACTAGCTTCGCTTTAAAAGGCCCTTTCCTGATGGCACTTACTTTGTGTTAACATGGGAAAAAAAAAAAAAACTACACTTAATACCAGATGAAAAATAATCTGAGCAAATATGAAGTGAGCAATTGTAAAGAAGCTAATTTAAGTGCAGCAATTTCTCTACTAAGCTATTGCATTGCAAAGAAATCCTGTGCAATAACACTGCAATAAGCATTGAAAATCATTCTCTTAGTTATCCCCTTTCTAAGTATTACCGAAATTTTGAAAAATAAAGATACTATAAAGCTCTATGTTTTACTTAAATTTCTTGTTATGCCTGACCACCCACACTGATATTTCATTTTGCACACTCCAAGAAGTAACATACTAAACAGTCGTTAGAAAAAATCCTGAAGAAAAAAGCAGCAATCTTCAGATGCTCTACCATAAGAAAATCTCATTAAGACTAGTAGAATGTGCCATAAACTAGTAAGAAAGGAATAACATGAAAACAAAAATAGAAGTAAGCTACATTCCCATTAAAGGGAAATTCAAGAGTCATCAACAAAGCATGGAACAGCAACATGAAATTTCAAAACAAACATAATCTTAATATAACATTTTTTTCAACGGAAGCATTTGTTGTTTTACACTTACCTTAATGTCAGAACAATGTCCATTTGTCACGTTGCATCTGCCTCCCCCTGATATTTTCACCTGTAAATGTAAACACCCACAATCAATATGCCAAAAATCACTCAAGAAAGTGCAAACTGAATTCTGTAGTATATATAAGCAGGAGCCCAGAAAGGAAAGAAAAAGAAGAACATGACCTTAGATAAAGGATTTCCTTTCTCTACAACAAGGACATCAAGATTAGGAGCCAGAGTCTTGGCTCTAATAGCTCCATACACTCCAGCTGCTCCACCTCCAACAACTACCAATAGCTCTTCTTTACTTGACTGCATGCCCATAAAAAACAGGCCAAGAAAATAGTACAGTGATTAGTCAAGAAGTAGAGTGGAAACAACATGGATGTTGGGACCAACTACAAATCTGTACCTTTTGGGCTGTAGGAATGGCAGTTGCAGTAAATTTGCGTTTGTTGGGATTGAAAAGGAGATGGTAATAACCACTACTGGAGTTAATACTAGCAGTTCTTGAAGATATTCCAAATTGGAGAAAGAAACGCGCTAAATGGAAGCTCATCTCATGGATCCTCCTCCGCACTCGAATCTCCTCTCTAGTTCAGAGAACTTTTTCCTTCAAAATGACGCCGTTGAGTGCCTTTGGCTACTGCTTCAAGGGATTGCTGTTGGGCTGCGGATTTTTTTTATTTTAAAATAATTATTTTATTTTATTTTATTTTATTGTGTTAATATTAGAAATAAATTTTAAAATAAAAAATATCATAAAACACAATTTTGTAATTTTGACATTTAAAAAGCAATCGAGTCTTTAGTATAGGTGTGGATTTAAATTTCGAATTAAAGTGGCAGTGCATTCCTATGGTCCACAGCTTGAAATAAAATCAATCTCGAAATAAATACCGACATACAAAATGCCATTATAAATGCCTACTGTGTTTAATGCAAATGCTTTTCGTCTTCTGGTTTTATTTAGTGTACAAGGTCAAACAAAATATCATAAACATAAATTTCTTATGTTGGGGTTTTCTTTTTTTCTCACCTTGTGAATTAAATAAAAATAAAAATTATTGTAACTAAATTAAAAATATTATTGTAATTAATTAAAAAATACCCTTTAAGATTTTTTAAATGGAAAAATGTTTTTCTTCTTAGATTTTTTTTATTCAATTAGTAGGTTAGTAATGTAATTAAGGTCTTATTTGTTTTTGCGTTTTAAAAACGCTTTTGAAAAAAATTAATTTTTTTTATTTTTTTCTTTGCTTTAAATTAATATAAAAAATAATTTTAAAAAAATAAATAAAATTATTTTGATGCATTTGCAAGTGAAAAACAACCACAATCATATTTCCAAACAAGTTATGAATAACTTCATTTAGTTTTGTGGCCACGTTGAGATCTTTTAAAATATTAACCCGTGTTGAATAAATCATTGTAGTTAAGAGTGTGTGTATAGCTTTGTGTTAGTTTTTGAGGTTAAGATTAAAAAATTAGATTTAAGAAAAATAATCTTACTTGTGATTTAAAAAAAACTTAAAAATAAATATTTGATTAAAATTGTTGTGAGATAAATTTTACATGTAAAATAAATAAAAAAACATATCTTTATTATACAAAAACAAATTATTTTAAATTTTACAAAATTAAAATTTAAAATAAAATTATTTATACAATAAAAAATTAAAATTATTTAATTAACAAAATGACTTTTTTTATCCTAGCACTTTAGAAGCATTGCTGATGAAATTAAGATATTATTTTCATAACAACAATTGTACATGATAGCGCTTGACAACTACTGTTCCAAATCTAACTCCAGCAAATTGAAACGCTAAAGTAGACATATATAACACCCTCTCACACATCACCTCACCTAAAAAACTAGCCTTAGGAGACTTTGAACACCCAGTTAAAATTGTAAATCCCTGAATAAATCTATAAAAACAATAAAAGAAAATTTTATGTTAAATATGAAAAGTAATAATTAAATAATGATGATGATGATAGTTTTAAGAATTTGAAGTAAAATGTCATTGTTAAAAAAACAAAATATAAAAATACTTGGAAAATAAAAAATATAAAAATACGAATAAAATTTTAATTGAAGTAGATTTTACAAAACTAAAAGTACTAGTATATAACTTAATGAAACTCAAAATAGCTCAAGTAAAATTAGGTATAGATAGGTGTCAGGATTTAAGAATTTTTATCCGAAAAACATAAAAATTACCATTAAGATACATAGAAAGAATGTTGGTTATTGGGTTAGGCCTAATCCACTCATGAGAGATGGGTCTGGTCCAAGTATTTAGAGAAGTTACTAAAGAAAGTAACCATGAGGGATGAGTCTAGTCCAAGTATTTAGAGGAGTTACTGAAGGAAGTAATTGTTTCCTTTACTTATATATATAGGAACATAACCCATATGAAAAGAGTTGTTTTTCATTTGTTGAAAGAATATAGTTCTCTCTTTCTCTTCTCTCGTCTAGACTTTTGCTTGTAGAAAGCTTCTTCATCATCACACAACTGCATGTACCTTCTAGTTAAACTCCTCTCACCTGTCCTTAGTTCATTGTCTGAGGGGTTCTAATCCAACAAGATTTGGGCTACATTCCATTCTTCTTTAGCTTTGGCCACCCTACTGGAAATATGGCTAGAGTAGTGCTTATGAAAGGTCTTTAGGTGGCTCTTCAAGAGATGGAATTCGGAGGTGAGCTGATATATTGGATTACCTTGGATTGTTGTCTACCATACTAAGCTGACTGTGCGAAAGAAGTCTTTTTTATCAGCCCAAAGGTTTAGGAATTTGAAAAGGGAACAAGGCTGGTGTTATAAGGTGACCAATTTGAGAATCATAGCACTGTGATCTGATAAGTTCCTTAGCATGAATTGAGAATGGACAGCTGACCATTTTTCATAAAAAAAAGGAATTCCTAAAAATCCAATCAAGCTTTTTGTGGATGGTATTAACCCCTTGTTAGCCATTATGCCAAGTGTATCTCATGTCTGACTATGAGACTTACATGAACTCAGCCCGCTGGATATAGTTGCTAAAGTCATTGTTGTGATAATTCCATATGGTGCTCCCTCCTTCCCTATCACTTGGTGTCATGGTAGCATTGAAATCCCCCATCAAAAGCCAAGGATAGGCGAAATTAAAGGGGCTTTGTAGGATAACATTGTTCCAGATAGATTCTCTTTTAGTAGGGGTGTTGTATCTGTATATGAAGGTTATTCTGAAGGGGTTGTTGTTATGAGGATAAATTATCTCACAAGTAAGCCATTGGTGAGAGGTGTGTAAGCATGTTAGGTGGAGTTTTTAGAGGGTTCTAGCCAACTAAAATATGATAATGGTTGGAAGAGCTTAAATTGGATATGAATTTCCAATTGGGGAGGCCAATGCCTAATTATTTTGCATCCATGTTGATGGCTGCTACCTTGGTTTCTAATAAACCTATGATGTCTGACGCGATCAAGAGTTGATGTCTTCTTCCAAGTGTAGGAGTGTCGAAGTAATAAATAACTCGACAAGACCGGGATCGAACCACATGGAAGTTAACTGTATAAACTACAAATAAAAAAAATAGATAATAACAGAAAACGAGTTGAAGAGAGTTGTGAGATGTGATATTGATGTAAGGATTTAAACAAATATAAAACAATTGTCAAAGTTAGAGGATCCACTAATGGTATTTCAAATAAGTATACTATAAACTCTTTTTGTTATTCAACTGGAAATCACACACAAAGGAGGTTTCAATCGGATTATAATTTATTAACATGATTATATTAATTATCTTATTTGAGTAATGTCAATACTTGTAAATGTTGTCAAGTATTCACGGTGATAACTTATGTTAACAACAAATCAAGTTCCTTTCATAGCACAGGTGTCGGTTATACCATATAGTTGGGTTATGAAAGTGTCAAGTATTTGTTGTATCAAGGGTTGTTCAACACAAATCTAGATTAACCATTTAACAAGCAAGGTATTAAGAGTGAGTAAGATAATAAACACAAAATATGTTAGTATCAAACATTAAAATCCATGTTGAGTTTATACTATACTTATTTTAACACCATTAGTGTAACCTTTTTACATTAACATAATAAATTTAGCTGAACATTATGAATAAGAGAAACATAGATAAATAAGATAAGAACATAATTATATAAGTATAGTAAAGGAAATGAAAAGCATAAACAAGAGATTAAGGAAAAAAACTTGAACATTACAAAATACAAAGAAAGAGAGCAAGAGCAAGATTTTGATATGAAAACCAAGATGCCTAAATACATGGCAAATGCCTCCTTTTATAGACCAAAATTCAGAACTATTGATTTGATGACTAATTGTTGAGTGAGTGGCCATCTTTTGACTTGGTAACAATCATTATCTTCTTGTCTACAGAAAATATCATTGCGAACATCAGAATTTGAACAGATAGTCTTCATGAAAGTTCTCGGAAATTGTCTCAGCTTTCCAACAGAACAAGAATGAGGTCATTTAGACTTCTAGAACTCGAGATATAGGCTGAACACTGAACAATGTATAGACTACAGGACAGATTTCGACTTCTCTGTTGTTGCTGTAATTTGAACTTGAAAACAGTCCTTTTGAATCTTGGACTCTTCATGAAAGTTTTAGGCCTATGTCTTAGCTTTCTATCCATATAAACCAGACATAAATCCAAGTTCTACAGCTCTAGTTATGATCCAATAATCGAATGATGTTTCAATTTGAATTCAACCAGCATCTCTTTTCTAAGCTTAACCCTCTCTTTGTCTTTTCAATTTCAATAGTTAAACTCATCAATCAATCCTTTGATTTATGTGATAGGCCTACATTTAAAATGAACATTTACCATAAATTAAAGGTATCTTATATTATCAAACTTGTTATTATAAAACATGCTTTAATTAAGGAGTTACTGACACTTCAAGTGCAAAATGATGATATAATTTAAGTAGCTCATACAGAAATCATATAATTTAATTGTGAATATTTTTTTAATTCATTATTTTAGTTTACATGTTTTTTTTAACCATCATGAATTATAGTTAAACCTTTATAAATTAATTTCACCAAGACTATGAAAATTTATTAATTAATAGAGATATTATTTAAATTTTAAATTTAAATTAGACCAACACAAATATTATTTAATCAAAGTATTAATTTATCAAGGTTATAGAACACATATTATATTTATCCATTCTACTTTACACAAATAAAAGAAAAGAATTATTCATTTACGTATATAAATTTTAGCCTCAACATATAAAGATAAAAGATATATTATTCTTATAATTTGGTCGAGGGAGGCACAAAATTATAGACATGTTTGTTTTAATCATGGATCATGGATTTGTTGGACTGCTTTGGTATTTGTGTCTTAAAGATCAAGATTTTCTAACCAAAACCCAACCAAAGATATTGGTCTCTAAACTGGTCCAGATATCAGTTGTGCTCTTGCAGCTTCTTTTTGGAGATATTGACGACTTTGGGTTTTAGAATGTGGGAACTTGAAATTTGATTTGTACTAAAAACCACATGTCTTGTTTTTCGAAGATATGAGTATTTTAAGTCAATTTACATGTTGAGACTAAGTTTCTCCTTGAACGCTCTTACAGGCATATGCCTTCTATATTTTGATCCAATTACTATGTTATTATAGTGCTGCTTATTTTTACATTTTAAAAGTATTTTTTTTTAATTAAATTTATTTTATTTTATATTTTTTTATGTATTTTCATATTATTTTGATATACTAATATCAAAAATAATTTTTTTAAAATAAAATAAAAATTATTTTAATGCATTGTCACTACACGATTAAACAGTTTTACCGACAGATTAATTCCGTCGGTGTAAGATGCACAATTCGTCAGTAACATTTTTACCGACAACATCACCAACGAAATCCGTCTGTTTGAATATTGATCGTCGGTAATTTCTATTTTCATCGCTACTTCTGTCGGCAAAAAAAAATTAAACAAACATCGATGGTCTTACAAACAGGGAAAGTGCGCAAAAAAAATTTCTCGGTAGAACTTTACCGACGGACTTATGCCGTTTGTATTTCCACCGGTAAATCACCAACGGCCAGTCCGTTAGTTATTGTGGCATCAGATGTAAATATTTCAGAACTCTTAGTAAAATACTGACGGACTCTATCGGTCGGTAATGTCAACGGTAAATCACCGTTGGAATGTATTCGTTAGTGATTGTGACATGGACAGTAAATTATTTTCAACTCTCTATTTAATACTGACGGATCTATTCCATCTGTAAGGCTGTCAGAATTTCTTTAAAAATATTTTTTAAAAAAATTATTTTGAATAAATACTTTTTTAAAAAATATTATATTGATTAATAGTAAAAAAAATTAATTAACCAAATAAAATTGTATTAAACATTAAAAATATAAAAATAATGTTAAATAATATTCATTGAAATATTCATTACAAATTTAATGTGTTTCAAAAACAAAATTAAACTAGAATAATGGCGGAGGTGGAGGAGGAGGCTAGTTGTTCCCGGGACCGTACGGCCAAAAAGGGGATGCACATGTATCATCACCCATCCTTGATCTAATATCCATGACCATTTGACGGAGCTGATCATAATCCGTCGAGAGTCATTCATATTGTTGTTTCAAGGCCATGAACTTCTCAGATTGGGTGCTCGATACTGATGGAGAGCTCCCAACAGTTAAGACACTACGAGCCGCCTGTAAGTTTTCAGCCGTAATGTTGGAGAGCCCATAGACTCGATTTTTATCGAGTCCATCATACGATCCTATCTCCATCCATAAATACGGATTGAAATCCGGATGGGTCAAAGGATCATCCCCATATCTCTCCCTCAACCGACTTTTATAGGTCTCCTGAAATTTTTTTTTAAATATCATATTCAATTCAAGAAAATAATAACTTATGAAATAAAATGATTGAATGAACATATCACGAAGTGTTGAGCACGGTTGTCTACGAACTGTTGCACCCCCTTTTGGCGGTCTTGATTCCGCACGTGCGTTTTTACAAAAAGCTCCTTGGCGGTCTTGATTCTGCACGTGCGTCTTTATAAAAAGCTCCATTGGGCTCAACTCACGTCCAAGAGACGTAGCCTGTAAGGAAAAAAAAGTTGCAAGTTAAATATATTTATAAGCAACAAAAAATTAATTAACGATATATTTCGTTTAAATTAATCTTACCATCCGCTTCGCATGTGCACTGAACGGAACGGAGCCGCTGGTGTGCGTGGTCACCAAACCATGAATTTGTCGGTTCTGGTTGTCGACACCGGACTATGAGCGTCGTGTGAACTGCTCAAACGTTATGTGCTCAATATATTGCATCCATAAATCCCTGAGATGAATGACAGTTTGAATTCCTGCCAAACCGCCACCTCATTCCAGCCTTCTAGACCGTTATCAATTGAATTGTTATCAGTTTCATCGCACTCTTCAATGTGGTTATCATCTTCTTCATCAACATTCTCTAGTCCACTAGAGCTCAAAACAACATTCAACTCCTCTGCGTCAACATCTACAAGACTATCATCGAAAACATGAAAATTTAAATTTTCTTCTAAGTCAATCAAATGAGCAACTCGATATGGTTCAACCAACTCACTAACTTGAAAGACTTTATCGATCACACTTGTGTCTTCCTCTGTCAGTTGTGTCATACCAATAGTATTTGAATAAAAACACTCTATTTTGCTCGCTATGATATTGCAATTCGACGACCTTTTCTAATTTCCCATAGTAGTCAACTTCAAACTCACTAAAAGTCGATCCCTTAATACAAACACCGTTGTTGTATGTCTTTCTTCCATGCCCGTATTCTTCAAAATGAAACACATATCCATTGACAAAATGCCCGTTATAGCACTTGATTTTACTATGGTTCGTGCACCCATCCCATAATGGTTCATTAGAATCTTTCAACAGATCAAAAAAACCTTACTGCATCTGCATTAGGTTCTTTTTCTACGATTGGACATTGACTGCCATTACCTTAATTCATTCTCATTGCATCCATAACCATATTCTTGTAAGGATTACCGTTGTCATTTACAACTTCATGCACGTTGCTAGCACTAGAAGTTGACCTAACCACCCTTTTTACCATGATCTCATTAGGAACAAATAGTTTTCCGTGTGCATACCAACACGGGTAATCCTTCACGAACCCTTTAGTTAGAAGATGCATCGTTACAACATTTTATGCAAAAACTTTTTATTTTTACATTTTCTACATGGACACCTAATACTGTCATTAGTAAAATTCCTCGAAATAGATGTTATGAAATTAATAAAACCCTGAATCCCATTACAATAATCCATCCTCCGCAATTCTTGGGGTGAGTCTCGATACATCCATGAACGATCATCCATGACTTATATCGAACCTTTATAAAATTATGATGACAACATGTATTAATTAACTATGTTACGTAAATAAATTTATAAAAATATTGGTTTGCCTCGACATTATCCAACAAACTAAAAAAACACTTATGTTAAATATTCATTATCAATTATCAACATCCATACAAATTTATACATATATAAATTTATGAAAATCACAACTCCGTAATAGAATTGATAAAAATTAAAACGGACCCGTTAAACAAACTATTATTTATTTCATCACAACACATTTAATTCGGTGTAATTCAAACAAATTTTCAACAATTTACAAACAAATACAATTTGACAAAATCTAAAACAAACTATAACAACTACAAAATTATACATTCATACTACAAGTTTCTTTGACAAATAACAATAAAACAAGTACATACGTTAACAAAATACATATACTAAAAAAATAATAAAAAATAATAAAATTGACATTTAAATGTTAAAACTAAAAATGATAGATTTACTTACAAAAAATGATAAAATCCACAATAAATTAATCAGAGAACGGATGTTGTGACCACATATAAAAGTATAAGAAACTTGAGTGCTTGTGTTGAGAAGAGGGGGAGAGTTGAGATGGGTGGTTGGTTGCAGTTTGGGAAGGGAGAGTTGGGATGGGGAAGAAGAAGGAGAAATAGAGGAGGAGAGAGTCGGCAGAGTGTGTATATATTGGCTTTTACCGATGGAATCACCGACGACCACGTCCTATTGGTATACCCGTCAGTAATTATGACAGTGAATGGGCCACGTCACTGTACGGAGATCCCGGTTTGAATCCATTGATCATTCCATCGGTAAAATTGTCTGAAAAAATTCCACGTCATCACACTGTTTCTTCTTTTCAAAATTCTATATAGTCCGTCGGCAATATGATCGGTATATACTGACAGAATAATTATCGACCATATTGCCGACAGAATTCATGTCGTTGGTAATTGTTACCGACAACAAAGGTCTGTCAATATAGACCAACAAAATTAGAGATGAAATTATATCCATCAGTAAAAATTACCAATAAAAAAATTTTGTCGGTAATTCTGTTGGTTTTCGCTGATTTTCTTGTAATGTTCTAAGCAAAAAGTATTTCAAAAAAATAATTATTATTATACTCTCAAACTCCCTCTAAAAAAAAACATATCTTCTGCATCAATCATTTCATATTAGAAGTGTGCATGCTTTCTTTTTTTCAATGATAATTATATCTTTAATTCAGTTTACACATCAAATTAAGATTGTGTTTCTTCATGAACTATCTTAAAGGCATACCTTTTACATTGATGAAATATATTATGAGAAATTTAATAAATTCTTCGAGAAGCTGACCCAAAGGTTTGAACTAAGGAAGAGAAAGTACGTATATCCTTAACATCACCATTTTTCGGGCTGCTATATAATTTATCTTTATACAATCCATGGCAGGAAATTAAATTGCCATCTCGTTACACATGCATGATAAAACCGGCTTAAAGTGAATAAAGATTTTTAACAAAACTATAAACGAGTCAATTTAAAAATATTTAAAAAATATTATTTATTTATTTTTTATATATATCTGACAAATAGGGCTATGGGCAATCTTCATTTTGTCCTTGCATTTTATTAAGTGAAATTAATTAACATAATAAAATATAATTAACAAATATATCTTACTTATTCTTAAGGTTTTTTATTAAATGAAAGCTTTGCTTTATTGCTTGGCCCTTAACTTAAGCATGATTAGTATCTTTATCATCACATTTAGTTCGTGGCAAGTGGAAGCGCCGTAGAAAATTAAAAGAAAACAATACAAGTTTCTCGTGGGAAAAATTGGATCAAATTCGTGTGCTTTTGGTTGATCACATATTGGTGATCACATTGATTAATAACTGTGAATGAAAAAATTAGAGATCGAAATTTGAAGTCGTACATGATCAAGCACAAAATTATGAATAAAAATAGCTAACCTCTCCCTGATGAGGGAACGACAACAACATGCATTTCTGTGTTGTTTGGTGGAAGATGTAACCGAAGGGGATAGAACTTCCCATTTAATGGATTCCTAGAACAAATTTGGATATCAATGAGCCCTGTCTCTTCTTCTAACTTATTCTTCAATTCCTCCACCATTCTTCCCTTAAATGAGAAGGAATGTTCTTCAACATCATCTGCATCTTCATTCATAGACACACTGTAATGTATCACCCTGCCTTCATTTTTGACTGGTGAACCTTCCAAAGAATCATCAGACTGCACACAAAAAAACAATCTTAATCCCATTCAAAAAGAAAAAAAAAAACAGTTCTGTCAAGCCGATTGAGTTTAATGTTTGAACGGACCTCTTGTCTTGTCAATTTGGGTGATGTAGTTGAAATGCATGTTGGTGAACTGGGCTCATAATTTGGTGCCGTTTCGATTTGATCACTAGGTCGTCGTTGTCGTGGTGGAGGTGGAGGTGTAAGATCTTGAACTCTTATCTCTACAACATCCACATCCCATAGAATCCAATCCTGCGTGGAAGATCTATGAGGAATATCATGTGTTATGTGATTTCTCCATGGCGGTACGCCTCCATTTGCTCGTAAATATTGTCCGTAACGAGTCCTGAGCCTAACCTGGATACCTTCCCTGATACTGATAGGCTCCCATTCCACAGAAGAATCCAACCGTCCAGCAGGCAAAGTTTGCAGTACTTTCTTGCCTCTCATTCCCAGCAACAATGGCAAGTTACTGGCTGTTAAATATTTGCCAAAACAACTTTTCAAACGTATAGCATTGCTATTTCCGACAATTTCCACCGTCCATTTGGCGTTCCTGATTGTCCCATTTCGCTCTTGGCTAACGGTTTCTTCATCATCATCTGCTAATAGATACTTGTCATGGTGGCTCCGAAGACGAACAGATTTTGCTTTCTCAAAGAGTTCCATGGCACTCTGGATACCACATTATACATATAGAACAGATCAATCACATATCTAAAATACGGCAACTCGATTAACAAGAGATTTATCATTTGAAAAATACAGAGCAAGAAAAGAAAATTAACAATCAAGATAACATAACTTTTGTGTATAATTTGATAACAATACCTGAATCAAAGCAACATGTGGTTTAAAATCATGTCTTTTAACTCTAATGGTGTCTGGGAAATTGGAAGATTATAATGTGGAGGGGCCGGGGAGTCGTAGCAATCGATGAAGCAAGAAAGTAGGAGATTTACTATATATATATTGGCAGCTAATATTGGAGTTGCCTTGTAAAGAAAAAGAATTTGTTATTATCATTCTTTTTTTTGTAATATCATTCTTTTATCTTTATGGGAGATTTTGTTATTGTTCATAAATTAATAAAAGCACAATATTATCACTTCATGTAGGAGTCAGTGTATATATATATATATGAAGAATAAATTAAAGGGATGATATTAATTTTTTTTTTTTTGGATTCGAGGAAACCTCACCCCCTGTAAAGCGCACTTTGTGGGCCTAGGTGAGGGAGTAAAATCCTGGCTGTCTCAGGCTCTTACAAGAGATGCAAGCCCTTATTCGAACTCGAAATTTATTGTATAGATGTTAAATTTTGTACCATCATGCTATGCCACTTAGAGACGATGATATTAATTACGTCCCTCTCTCTTCCACTTTGACGACTTTTTTGAGTTTAAACTAACAATTGCGGTACTACATAACGTTAGTTGTCCCAAAAGTGCAGTTGGTCGCCGAGATATCAATTCGATAAGCCATGTGAACTAATTAATTTAGGGCACAAGTTGCTTTTATATAATGGCAAAAACGAAAGTGGGGTGGGGATCAACTAATAGACAAGAGAGGCAAGTTGGTGGTGTGTGTGTGTGTATTGTTGGGTGAGTGAATCCAGAAATTGACTTTGAGTTTGAGTATAATATTATTTCATTAATTATTTTCCACACCAACTCAAGCATGCATGTACCTTGTATCCACTTATAAGCAAGAAAATCCATTTTTAAAGAGCAAAATGTAGATTTGACTAAAAGTTATTAATTAATTAAAGGTTTTGATCTAACGTGCATATTCATTCATACACTTAATTTGACTAAAAACTTTGATTAATATTAGCAAAACGTTTAGGAAGTAGTTGATAAAATTCATAATATATTTTCTATTTAATAAATTAGAAAGTAAAATAATTGAGGAAATAAATAAAATCCATACCTCTCTTGCAAGAGAATGTGTGTTGCTAGCTAAACTAGAGACCAGCTGGCAGTCTACATCCGAACGCTGTGAACTGGAAAGCTGCGATCCAACTGAAGAAGGAAAGCTAGAAGCAGGTGATATATAACCCTTTAATTGTAAATCACTTTCGATTATGTCCATCACATCCACTTCCCAAAGCACCCAATCTTGTGTTACAGTCCTATGTGGGATGTCATGTGTGACCGAGTTTCTCCATGGTGGCATGCTTCCGTTGGCACGCAAGAACTTGCCTCCTCTTGTCTTTAACTTAACACTAAACCCTTCAGTTCTTGGTTCCCAATCAATTGAACAATCCTGTACAGATACCGGCATGTCTTGCACCACTCTTTTCCCTGCCATGCCTAGTAAGAATGGATTCTCTGAGGCTGTAAGATACTTTCCATAGCAACTTTTTAGTCGGATTTGATGGTTATTTCCCTGAACAAACTCTACTGTCCAACGGGCTCTTCGTGACGATCCGTTGCGGCTCTGCCGAACAGTTTCTTCATCCTCATCTGCAACTAGGTACTTGTCATGGTGACTCTTCAGTCTCACTGCTTTCGCCTGGTTGAAGAACTCCATGACAATTTATTGTGACGAGACAGTAGTTAATGAGAAATGGGTGGGTGCCTCTTCTTTGTGAAGCTG